>OY776296.1:20960907-21427478 GCA_963675345.1 Trididemnum clinides | reverse complement strand
TCACAAAAAGTCAGCAACAAGCTGTCCGGAGATCTTGTTTTACCAGTTTTTATAGCTAACGTAAGCAGTGTTAGTTCAAGTAGCTTTGTATTAATTTCTTATTAATTTTCAGAAAACGTAAAACTGAAGCATCTACAACAGACCAAACCACTGTGCCAAGCAAACATAAAATCGACGACCTTGAAGAACAGAAAACAGATTTCCCCAAAAGCAGCCAATCGACTATTTTAAGCAGCCAAGCAGTAAGCAATCTGACCAATTTCAAACACACCTACTGACTTGCTTTCCACGAAGTTGTAATTGGTGAAAAGCTTATGCTTTTGGTGCAATGAACAACATCAACAATATTGAAATGTCCTTATAATTTTATGCTCAAAAATGTACACAACAAACGAAATATGTTCAAATAGGACTGCATGGCTTTAATTGCCTCATTTTGCGTTTATTTTTTAAAAGCTCCAAAAGTAGAGAACCAACTCAGTATTTAGGGTGGTCCGAAAGTCTTGTCACCCCCCGGAAAAAATAGTTGCATTTTCCATTTCATACAACTAAATTTTCACTATCGTTTATTATCTATCCACTCTCAGTTTACATTGTTTGATGCATATGCAGCTACGCACTCTTGCTATAGTTCACCGAAAATATCAGACTGAACACCATCATTTTCGTGATAGAAAATGTTGCGCCGCCATGTCGCGTGAGACATTTTACGCAGTTCTGCTTTGTTGACTGTTGTAAAAGCTGCCGGACCGAGTCCATCAACTGTGCGGTATTTCGATACCGCTCTAGCGAAACTCTTTCCTTGCGTTGTCGCAAGACGAGAGGTCTGGACTTCCGCGAGGCCAGTCGAGAGTTGCTCGCATCAACCATGAAAAAAACAAAAATTAACAATATTTCTTATAGATGCAATTAGAAAAAATAGATTGAGTAATCTGAAATAGAAACTAAAACCACCTTTTAGAAATCTGTGATCAATACAAAGATGACAAGATTGTCGAACCAACTTATATATTGAGCAATCAACTTGTTAGTAGGGTTTCCAGACAATTAATTGCCCAAAAATCGGTTCTTAACAATTACAATTAATTGCCAAAATTCGGCAATTAATTATTTTTTTAACCACCTATAATTTTAAATAATTTTGTTTTCTATCATTATGTTTTATGCAAAACGTTACGTAAAAGCATAAGACTTGACTGTGCTTAATATCAGCTTGTATGACGTAACCATTTAAGACAATCAAAAAGTTGCCAAGTTGCAAGTCCTGTGTCAACAATAGTCGATAGTGCGCAAAACTGATTTTTGTTGAAGGCGAAGTAAATAAATACGGTAGTATTAGAGATTTATTAGGGTAGTTATGCTTTTAAATTTTAAAGCGCTGCACAGATGTGGCACTTATAAACCTTTTAGTATACTAGAATAAGCACAGCGCTGCAGAATCGCAACACTTTCGTTGAGTATGACGTCACCACATGACGTCATATCGTCAACAATTAATTGATTGTTAAAAATTGGCAGTTAATTGCTTTCGAGCAAAATGGGCAATTAATTGATTGTTAATGACAACGATAAATTGGAAACCGTACTTGTTAGTTACCCTGTCTAATTCCAGTCAAATACATGTATATTTTCTATTGCATTTGTTTTAGGCATATTTTTGAGATATTGAAATGTCATAAATTCAATGGTCAACTTACAAAAAATACCCAGTTTGCATTCGCTTTACCGCAAATGCACGTGAAATTGCATTTTTGCGCAAAAATTACTGTAAAAACATTATTGCAGACTTTATCTTATTAAATGTTGATGCATAATCCTTTTCGATTTCGTAAAAGAATTGGAAGCAAAACTGGATGCTGTGCGTCCACATCATGCATTCTTTGCCAAAAAGCTCAATTTCATTTGCTAACTTGTATGAAACACATGTAGTCAAAAATCTCTTCACTTACCAACTCTTTTACCTAATCCTGAAACCATTATTGTTTGATGCACCCAGCCTTTTGAAGAAACAACAAATGGCAAATTTTAAACGAGTTTGGTCTAAAGCAGTGGTTCTCAACCTTTTTATGTCGGTGGCCTAGTTTTGATCTGCAAATTATGTACTGGTCCACTTCTTCAATTTCTAATCCAAATCAAAAATGAAGACCTTTTGTTTGAGATCCGCTATCGATTTATCTTTTTAAAGGTAAAATTTTTGCATTTTGGACCTTAAAAACACCTTTTATGTTCGATATCGACGTTTTTGAAGACTCCATTTTCCCTTCCATCGAAAACCAAGCAGTGGCCCACCCAAATTGCTATTGTGGCTGGCCGGTTGAGAACCACTGGTCCAAAGCATGTAAATGAACTGGTGTAACGATGTGATTGTTCTAAATTATTTTCGATCACTGTGTGTTTTGCAAAACAACTGTTTTCTGTTTTTAAATTATGCGATCAATGTTCACTATAACCTGCTGAAACATAGCCTACAGCATACAGCATATGCAACCTTGCTAGCGACGGCTGTATCCAAAATGAAATAGGCTCAATAAAAAAGTCGTTGTATAGCCCAGCTGGCAGGCAACTCGTAATAACTTTTTTACGCAGTTTTCTCATTTGCCAATATATTCTATTTGCTGCCAAATCATGAATTTTCATTGGTTGATTCCGGCATCATAGCCTTATGCATGCTCTGTTCGTGGCACATTAGTGCTAAATCGGCATGCCTTACGATTCATAAATGCCTCTTCCAAGCTAAGGATAGTTGCAGCCTTAACCGGAGCTTAGCAACTGCTCCTGTAGCCTTTCGAATAATTCTCTCCTTTTATAAATTTACGACAATGCAATGACAAGTTGTAGTAAACCGATCTCACATTATTTAACTCTTATGAACATACTGAAGACATTGTAGAAATTACACCAACCAACCAAGAATAACTTTCTTTCTTTCTGTAGCGCTTGTCTGTGAAGCTTAATTGAAATTGCAACAGTGTTTTTCGGCATTTTTGTTGTTCAAATCTGAAAATAGTTACGAAGTGTGAATGCAATAAATACAGAACAATGTCCCTTGTGAGTTTAAATGAAATTGAGACCATGACGACCAAATTGTACGTTTGGCGGAAGTGGCGTAACATTAATACATCCTTTGATTGTGCAAATTGATAGGATAAGTTCAAAAGAGTCGAGTAATTTTTAAGAGCGTTTCAAGTTCATGCTGCTCCGCTTGTTACCAATAGTGCTTCAGAAAGCTGTTTGTGTCCATAGTGGCTCGAAATGTGCTTCGGAGCATCAAAAATTGGAAATTAAGCTCATTAGCGTAGAGGTATAACGAGAATTTTTGAAAGAGGAAGCAGCGTTGTATGATGTACAGTTTGGTTGTCTAGTCATCATCTTTCGGTTTAATCGACATGAGGCAGCAACTCTTGCGATTCCTTGCTGCAGGTGATGTCAAGGCTGATAGGAAGGCAATGACAAAATTCTCCGAATAAATTCACTGGGCTGTGTTTACGGCTTGTAGGGATTGGGTTATTTACCGCCTGTTTTCATACGAAATTAATGTGTTCTCAGCATGTTTTGTAAATAGACGTTTTTACCTAACCACCATTATAAGATGTTCTCTACATTATGTTTATCCGAAATACATGTTTATTTGAAATGTTGTAATCGTGATGAAAACCATCGTGCAACTTGTGGCCACTGGCAATTGTTTTTGTGTGTTTTGAAACGTAATGAGTATCACATTTGCAAAATGCATTAATGTCGATAAATTTTAGCTATAAATTTACTGCGTTTGCAAACAAATGTATTCTTAGTCGTTTTTGAGTAAAAATGCTTTTTTTTTATTGCAAATGCGATGCGAGACAAATCGATAGGTACTGCCATCGTTTGATAGCAAACCAAGCTTACAAATCCACAAATCGCGTAGTGTACTGCTAAGTGTAGATCTGTACAAGGGCGTCGGCAAAGACTTTTTCGGAGGTTAGGGCATAACAATATAGGCTACGGAAATTTGCTTTTCGTTTTATCAAGTTACTTTCCACATGAATGCGTTTGCCATATTTTATAATTTCAGGGGGCAGCGCATCCCTCTTTTCCCAAGCCAACGTGCTTGGATCCGCATATTAACTCAAAATTTGGCAGCCTACCGCACTTGTTTTTTTATGTAGAGATTTGCTTTTTAGTCTTGCCTTGATTATTATTGCTTATGGTTGGTCTTGCCATTATAACTACCGCTGTGTATATGTTTCTACCTAAATCGCATTTAGATATAGCTTTCTAAATAGTGAACCGATGGATGAAGTTCATAGAAGCTTCAAACATAGGTTTCTTAAACTGGGGAGGTGTAAAGTTTAGAAGGAAGGCGAGGGGCGCAGTACTCGCTTTTAATATCAGTTGCTCAAAAATTTGTTAAAAACAGCGCTTTGAAAAAGCAAATATGCCCCAAAAAACGAGAGCTTTCGGCTGTTTTGGAGATCGCAAATAAGAAAATAACCGCTTTCAAAAAGTTGATCTTTAAAAGAAAAGGTCGTAACCTTTTTTAAGGAGGCGCACGGGTTTTGTTGGCATCGTCAACAAAAGTACGTCTCAAATAGTTGAAGAACCCCAACTTCAAACATTCCAAGGGGTGTCAACTTTCTGTGTTTCGGAAAAAGTGGATTTTAACAGGAGGAACAAAGTAATAAAGCGAAATGGGATGTTAAATTTTCTACTGTGGAAGCATGGTTCTAACAAGAGACATTGCAATGCATACCAGCTACTAAAGTTTAGTTTGTGTAAGTCATTTTATGCAGAGAGTACAGAATAAATGTAATCAAAACTCAAAAGATACCACCGGGCAAAGAGATTGAGAACCACTTTTCTACAGTAACTGTTTCAGTTTACTTCACGTCATAACACTAAGATCAGAAGAGAAAAAAGCCTTTAACCAAACGCCATTGCTGGTAAAACAGAGATAACTGCTTGTTACTTATGAAATGGCGTTTGCTTGTTTGATTGTGTTATTATTTTATCCGTGATTAGATTTTGTGACTTGATAATCTCGGATTTGTTTCGCAATTGTGTTGAGTTGCTTTTATTCGTTGAAATTTGCAATAAAATAAGTTTTTACATAACTGTAGGAAAGGTGTGAAAAAACATCTTAATTTTTTTAATAAATTTGCCAACATAACGTAAATAAAAGCAATGTAACGTTAGTCGCTATCTTTTACTTTCAATTGCCTTGAGATATAACTAAATTGAATAAATATGGGTTGAAAAATTAGGTTGAATAAAACCTGCCTGCTGTTTGTGTAAACATCTAATTTGTATCCCGAGGTCTATAGGTACTTAAATCTTTGTCAAGAAGCCAAAAAAAAGTCATATTGTTAAAACTCAACTGATCCAGGAGGAAATGTGGTATCACTTTTATTTTAAATGTTTTGGCAAAATCTTTTCTAAACTCTTTCTAAGGCTTTTGGTTGTGACCTGTTGAAATGCGATATAAGACTACTTTGAAATAAAGCACTCTCGAATCAATGTAAAATACTTGTTTTTGAAGACATGCTCAAAAAATAAGCACCACTGACACTAATTTCTAGATTCATCAATGTAGGCCTACATCGTGTTCCAGGTACAGTCTTAAATGTAGACAAGTTTGAATTCAATAAAATCACGAGTTAATAATAGATGTCTATCAAAATGTTTTTCTAGCAAAGGTGGCCTTAGCAATATTTTTTGGTAAGCTAAATTCTCCCCCATCAAAGGCGGATATTGCACTACCTTTTGATCTACACAAAAGCTCAGTTCTGTCGTCTGTGTTAACTCCTTTAAAACTATTGTACGTACAAGCGCCAAACTTGATACGATTGATTATCAACTCGGGGTGTGCAATATAGTGCGCAATATTGCAAATATAAACTTTTAATTTGCATTTCTTGACGAAGGAAAGCGATTTTTTGCCTAAACAAAATCTAGCACTTAACTTTCCGATTTATATAAACTTTATCTTTTCAAAAAGTCAAATGACCTCAGAATTACAATTAATTGTCACAATTTTGTCTTTTATTTTCTCAAAAATACTGATCATAGAAATGCGGTTGGAAGCTTTTTCGGGAGACATTTACAAGGGGCTTCCAATAAAAACAATTCTCTAACAATTTAAACTAAATCGACAACGCTACAAGCGATTAATCCTTTCACTGTTTTTTAAGCATGCTTTTATTTCCTTGTTCTCTAGAACGCCTCAAAGAAACTATGTTTGATCATAATGTTAAATGACGTCATAATGTTAGATGACGTCATAATGGTGTCTGGTACCACTTCAGTGAACACAACAGCATGCAGTAGCTGTAATTTCTATCCGCTGTCTCATGGAAAACAAACACAAATAGTAAAGTCTATTACTGATATGCTGCCTGCTAAAGCATAATGATATGTTACTGCATTAGCACACCGTTTTAAATCTGGTTATTTAGCAATGCAATGGCAAGTACAACAATCATAATCACTGAACTGTGCTGGAGGTGGACTCCACGTTAGAATAGCTGTGTTGTAGAGAGATGTCGCGTGCCTGAATGACCTTTATCCCTAAATCATTTTTATCAAGTATAGTAAAGTGGAATCCAACAACAAGTTTTAGTTTTAATATGCAAGTTTTAAAATGCGTTTTAGCCGGAAGAAATAAGGAATATAGGCTCGGCCAGACATTTTCAGCTTTATGACTGGGCTTACAGATATCAAAAAATTGTAAGCAGAGCGCCCATTACTTCATAGCTTAGTTCCCGTTAATACATCGATCCCTCAGCTTCTTTTCAAAACTTTTCACAGCTTTTCACAACTTTTTGCACTTATGCGCTCAGTCAAGTGAACGCATGAAAGTTTGCGAAATTGTTTGCTGTTTGTAAACAAGCACAGTCTGCATTTATTAGCAAAAAAGTCGGAATTATGGCATAGTTTATGAAATCTAAAGTTTGAGGGAACAGCATTAGAAAAAATTGATCAGTAGGTTTACACCACAGCGTAAAACATAGTCAGCAAATATACGATCACATCAATGAAACATCAATGAAACATCTTATTGAAAAAGGTTATTAAGCCAAGTAGGAACATGAACGAAGCACATTTAGGAAGAGTATAGCTCCTTTTGCTTTTTTCCTAGACCAAGGTACTTAAGTGTCACAAATGTCACAATGAGGTTGGCTGCACCAAGTCGTGTAATAAGCCCATCATCAAACAATTCATTTCTATAATTATTAAACTTAAATCAATATTGCGTTTGTCCCGAACTTTGACATTGTGTCCTTACGTTTATCGGAGGATAAGGAAAGAGTTTGTAAGTAAGTCCAGTCTAAATTTGTAGCATGATCATCAGGATTAGTGGAGTATACATTGATCATAAACCGTAAACCGACGCAATGGCGTAGTGGTTAGACGCTTCGTAGTCGGTAGACCTGGGGTTCATTCCCCTTATCGAGTCATATCGAAAGACTTTAAAAAATGGTATTTACAGCTTCCCTGCTTGGCGCTCGGCATTTATGGGAGGTTGTGGAGAACAAGCCGGCAAGTTCGCTTGTTGTGTCGTTGGGCAAGGCACTTAACTGGACGCCCCACTTTTATGTGGAAGACAGGTGACCCGGAAATGGCAAGTCCCAAGCGAGTGCGGACTTACCGCCCAAAACATAGCAATACATCGCTTTCTCGTGAATGGAGGATAAATATGGCAAATAAAAAAAAATCATTTTCAATCAATTCAAACCTAGTACAATGCCAAGTTTTTAAATTTTGATTCTAATGTTTGACTTTTGAAAAAGTTTTGTAAAACATTATGTTATTAACAGTGCCGTACGGAGATGGAGATCCTATGCGCGCGCCTGCCCTTAGGGAGAGTTAAACGACATTTTCCGCCGGCATTTGCAAAAAGTCAATCTTGTTCCTTTCCTCAGAAAAATTTTAAACGTGAGCTTTAGCTATTATTCTTGTACCAGTAACACGCTGTAACCCTAATTTAGCGCTTAGAATATTATTTTCCCCCAATCAAAGGTCTCCACCGCCACTGTAAAGTGGAATTTGCAAAAAGCCATTCTCGCACCCCCTCCTCAATAAAGTTCTGCGTACGCCCTTGGCTATTAATCAATAGTTCAAAACACGCCTCAGGCGCCGGTACTGCGCAACTATCAAGGCTGTTGCATTGACGGCAACTTAGCAAATATGATAAATATAATACATTGTTGTGTTGGAAAAATAGGCTACTTAATTAAGCTCAAGAGTGCATTTAAGAGAGAGAGATTGGAGGCAAAAAGCTTTTTACCTCAAGCTCCATAGTACTTAAAGGTCTTGGGCTAATGACTTTGTTCCGAAAATTGTCTTCTTTTTTGGCCTCTTGGACAAAAATTTGACCACTGCTAGTTCACTCACAGCTCTGTCTTACTAAAGCAAAGTTATGTTCAAAGCCTCGAATCCCTACCTGACTGCAGATGCCGCCGCGGATACGGTAATTGTGAGAGATGAAGGGAAGATGAGGTTCTAAGTGTCTGACTGGAGCATGAATGCTGCTCGACACATATTTTAATAGATCTGTTCTCTTTGCATCTATGCTGATTGAGTGAAAAAATAAAGTGCAAAGCTAACGTATAAATTTGTGGTTTCAATCATCAGGTTACTTAGAAAAGCTGCATGAACTGCAAAAAATGTTGTCGATATTAACATAAAGAAGCTTTAAAACACACCAGGTTATTTTATACATCAACAGTGATAAAAAAAAATTTGCACGCTTAAATTTTAATCAAAAGATAACACGCAAACTGAGATACTGCCGTCATTGTAACAATTAAGCTATTAGCATTAAGTTCTTTCTGGATGCTTACATGACCGTATTTCAAAAGAAAAGAGAAGGGTTTAACCTGCAAAACATAGCAAAGATTCACCCTTTTTAGAGCGCTATTTACACTTTTTTCAATCGCGAAAAATGCTTATTGATGGTCAACATGTATGCAGTCCAATGGCGACACCTTGGGGTAAAAGAGAGTTGCTTTCGTAATGACAATGTGCATTATGCGACTGCCTTCAAGTTATAGGTTCACAGGCAAAAGCTGAAGCTTGATCAGAAAGTTCACACAAGAGCTTGAACCGACAATATATCGGCATAATTTTGTGTGAAAATTTTACATTCAACTTCTGTTTGGATTTTTCAAAAAAGCAATCTTGGTTCAAAGACGCCGAAAATTTATAAAAGCTAAAGCAAATGAATTTAGGCTTTGAACAGTTCTGGTCTTGTAGACCTGCGTTTGGTGGATTTTCTTCGAGCTTTGGCAGGAGAAAAATGGGAAAAAAGTAGGATCTTCATAATCAGTTGTTATTTGACACCATAATTAAATATGCTTACATCAGCAAGACAAAACAACTCGTTTCCGATGTAGCTTTATTCAACGTTGATCATTTGCAAACAAAATCGGTGATCGGTCGAGTTGAAATTCCTTAAAGTTAAAAAACTGCTTATCTAAGCAAGTTTACGTCTAAATGTAGGTCATTCAAAATAATTTTTCATTGGCAAAAATTTTTAATGTCAGCTATTACTGAGCATTTGTTTTGAACAACAAGTTTTTCAAAATGAAGCAAACAGTCTGCTTTTGAAATTGAAGACAGCGAATAGACGAAGAAATGGGCAAAGCCTCAACCACCGCCGAAAAAATTGGTAAGAGTCGTTTTGAACTGTGACTGATTAGCTGTTGCAGATCACGGCCTAGACGATTTTACTAATACGCCACCGGTATATTAATCGCACATGTCGACTGACGTGTTTTGCGGTAACAATTTTGTTGTGAGCGACATAAATATTTGACAAAAATAAAAAGACCAAATGTTTTTCTTGTTTACATGGCATTGTCTTATGAAACACATGTTAAAAACTTTTTGAAATTTTTTGAAGATTATTGCTGATTGTTTAAGCGGTAATATCCCGATTAAAATACTTCTTTATTTATTGAGACAAAGGATTTTTAATAACTTTTTAAGCACTTGAAAGCAAAAAAAAGTTGCCGAAATTTAGTCAATACCAAAAAATAGTAGTACCGGTATTTGAAATCGCTCTGTTCACATTTACACAGTCTAACAAAAGCATCACTTAAAGGTCTGTAAGAACTTTTAACCGTTCATCTAATGATTTTTCAATCATAAGTGCTGTAGTATTTGTTTTTACTCATGTGTAGTTTTATTGACATGGACATCTACGTGAATCTTCTGGTTTGGCGTGATTCCAGGGTAAGGTTGTAAAGTTTTATTGAGAGGTTTATTGGTGATGTTGAACTTTTATTTTTTAGTTTTCAGCGGCAAAGCGTAATGAACTGCAATCAAAAATTTCAAAAGTTAGCAATATTCGAGCAGATCATTTCTAATTTTAATTCTCAAGCTCCATATTCAAAGGACTCGCGTCGACCTCAGGGTCACGTATGGGTGCCTTTTCATTTTGAAACTGCGTGGTACCTTCGCAGTTTCCCAACTCTCCGTTCATCTTATGTTTGACGACCCAAACAAGTTTTCATCATCATTATCTCCCTATGCCCTACAACCAAACTGACTCCATTCCGGTTCCAGGCACTGAAACAGGCTTTCGGAGAAATGTTATAAAAACGGAGTCCGGAAGTTATAAAATCGGAAAATGATGCGCAGCTGTGGCGTAGTCAGTAGGAGAGGGAGGATAAAGAACGGTGGGCCCTCAAAACAATTTGACAGAAGCAAGAAAACTAAAAGAAAAGTCATTAGCGGTTACAAAAATTGATCACCAAAAAAAGATCTTCACTTTATTTCTTAAACCAAAACAAGCGAAAATCTCACTTTCAAAAAGTTGATGTAATTGATTGATAAAAGATTGATTAAACTTACTTTTTCTTCACTTATCCCCGAACTTTGTTTTTCTATTCGCCACTGATGTACAGTGTAAATTGTTGAGTGCAAGAAAACAAGCGAATGACGTGTAGTTGTGCGATATGTCAAATTTTTGCATTCGCGGCTTAGCGGTATGTTTGCATTCTTTTTCAGATGCTTTTTGCGCTTGGCACAAATACATCGCTCCCGGGATAAGACAAAAACTTGACCCGGTGTAACGCAAACAATCTTTGCAAACGATGCACATTCTTTTATCTTACATGTTATTCTGATAAGAAACGTGTTCTATCACTTCTAAATACAGATATAAACATTAAATATTAGATGCAACTGTTGGGAGAAAAGCACTTACAGGATGCAAAAATCAGCAGAAAATTTCTATTATATAAAGTTAGTTATAATTGATTTAAAATGTGTATCAAGATTATCTAAAAATTGACATCGAAAAAAAGGGTTGGCAGCATAAAGGAAAATGCCTAAGCCAATAAAAATGCTTTCTCAAAAAATTTAAAATTATTCAAAAACTTGTCTAAAACTATAGAAATAGTGTGAAAGCGCTGACTCCACAACTAAGTTTTTCAGAAAAAACCTCTCACCGCTCCAAAATTGCGTTTTTTCCGTTAGATCTTTACCAAAAAACTGTCTGTGTTTTATTCGGTACTAGCCGGCTTTGCCTACCAATCAGTTTTGTGGGGTTTTTAACACCAGTTCAGCCGGCTTCAACCAAATTTTGTTAAATATTGGGACCACTACTTGCTACTTTTTCGTAATTGTATGTTTATTTAAACGACCTAAAACCCCTGGCTGGGCGCATGTTGCTTGATCGTGGCATAATCACAGTCAGACAAACGGCAAAATGACTCGAAGCGAACCACTCGCGGTGAAGTTATTACAATAGCAGGCCTCGATCAGAAATTTTGAAGTTAACAATATCGTTAACAATGTTTTAGTGGGAGTATGCTACTTTTTAAAATGTTTAGAAACTTCATTTTAATAAGTAATGTCAAAGTACCGTGCTTGCGAGTATAATAGCGAAAATGTTCCAAAGAACTAAGTTTTTCTAAAAATGCAAGCTACGTTAAGACTGTGTTGATCGTATATATTACGAGGTCATAGAGCGAATTTAAAACAAACAAAAAAAAACGAGAAAAAGCATACTTAAAAGGCTTAAATAAACTGTTGTTGCATCATCAATTCAGCTTTAATTGTTCTAGATTGGTTTTTATTCAGAGCACTTAGTTAATATCTCCCAAAAAAGCGTTTTATCGCGTTTCTACGATCAGCTTTTGAGTAAATTAGAAAAACAACTTTAGCAATTTGTCGTTATTCCTGACGTCATGTGAGATCCTAAAAGGAGAAATTTGGTGAATTTGGTAAGTCGAGTACTGGCTTTTGTTTAAGCTAAAAACCGCGTTCTTCAGTCAAGAAATGCGACTTCAAAAAACTTTAAAAATCTTAAATTGTGACATCATCATTTTGTCACAAGTTCCCCTTAGGACACTCACCCCGAGGTGGTAATCAATCGTCACACACACAGACAGAATTGCGGTTTGTAGTATAGATTAGCCGGTTCTCCCGGTGTCGCCAGCAGGGCTCCCATCATTAACATCGGAGTTAATAATATCGGCTCAGTTTGCTGATAATATCGGAGTTAAAAATATCGGCTTTAACCAATAGATGGATGTGAAAACAGTAATCAAAATTAATGTTTCTTGACACAGCCAATTCCCGTTCCAAAACAAGATGTATCTTTTTGAAAATGGGTAAGGAGAAAACCTCAACATGAAAGTTACGCATAAACGCAACGTTTTTTTAAAAGTTTCTGGCAACATCTTATTTGTATTTGAACGCATAAACGCTCTTTGGAAATGAATTTGCTCACAATTGATACAGCCAATTACTTCACAAACTTTATCCGTTCACTTCACAAAGTGTATGATGATAAAAATTCAAATTTGTTGGAGGACACAAAATTGATTGATATGTATTAGAGGGATGGCCGGTTATGGTCCCAGGCGGGGTTACCAGTAAGCTGTATATATTGTGTTAGAAATATCAGTTTAACCGGCTAGATTGGCTTCACCCAAAGATCATACTTGAGTGCAGTAGCGAAAAGTTGTTATAAATTGGGGCATCGCCCGTATGCCTTCTATCCAAATCATCGTACTTTTTAATGAATACTGATCTTACTCACAAAATCCCACAAATTCTATCTGTTCCTTCTAGTAAATATAAAGAAACAAAGTAAAATTTGGGGATGGCTAATGTGATCGTGGTTGTTTTACGATTACAGAAATGAGTTATTTGGTTGTAGGCTTATTTCACTACTTGGTGCCATCCCTCGCGACGTTAAATTTTTAGACTATCTTTGTTTGCTTTGATCCTGGCGTGAGATGAAAGGAGCTATACCCTCAAACGCTTTGCATCCGATCACACGGTTGACCTAATAACTCATTTTGAAGCAAAACCTTTTCCTCCACAAGCGCAGCTTCACGCAATGTTATAGGGGCCTGCACCTTCTCAACTATCCAAATTTTGAAAATAAACAGAAAATGTCCCCAATACCGGTATTCTTACTACTAAATTAAGACTGCGCTGACTCACAAAGAGCCAATAACTTCATAAACTTTGATTCGTACATTTCAACGAGTGCGCGGAGGCACAAATTTAAAGTTGCGAAAGGACGCTAAAGTGATTTATGTATTTGGAGAAATAACTAATAAGTATTAGGCCAACCACTTACGACTTATTTGTAGTTTTAGGCCTTAGTCTCGGCATATACGCAGATAGGGTAAGGTAGAGTAACCGGGAATCCAGCATCTATAATTTAGTTATTGGAATAGGATAAACCGATAGAGTATGGCTGAAGGGTTTAGCCCATTGATCCGGCTTTTGTGCTAAAAAGGCAAATAATTTTGTGTGATGCCACCAAGATTGCATATCAAATCGACATGTTCTTCAACTTTGCTGCACTTTATTAAAAAACATTTTGCTCCGTCAAAACATGCAAATTGAAAGATTATCGTTCACTGTGACGTTATCATGACGTTACCAACCCCATTGTGACCCTCATCTAGGATCAGGGATCAATCATACCAAGTTTCATAACTCTACACCCAGTAGTTTTGGAGCAGTTAAACCGCACGCACGTACTTAACAAGCAGAACTCGACTCAAAAATCAGTTATCGAGTGCTCATAGCATTCTAAAATATTTTTCATCAAAAACATATTTAAATGCTTTTCTAGATCAGAGAATAGTATGATGTAACAATCTATTTGATTACAATCTTAGTCTAAAGATCCTTAGGCTTGCACAATACTTTCGAAAGTGTGAACCAAAGTGACAAATGCCCTCGTAAATACAACCTTAAGCGTAAAAATCTCACAAATTATACTTAATAACACAGGTCAACAAAATTTTTCAAAAATTTTCTTTCTTTTACAAAAATAGTCATTTCTTATGAATTTTTGGTTGCTGCATCCTAAAATGACAATAAAAATCTTTGATGAGCTCTCGTTTTTGAGATATTTTCAATTTTAACTTTCTACGATGCATACATTAGCGCTAATGCAATAACAGAAACGTGCATGTCTACAATCGCATTCTTTTTGCTTTCCTGTTCTAAGACAAGTCCGGTTGATCTCGAGCAAGAGTCCAACAGTAATCAGCTAACATTGATCGGCTCCATCTTTCTAGGTACTGTTTTTCCATGACTGCAATATCCTGGTAGAAAGGCTGCCCATGTCACTTACGTCATCACAGTTTGAAGGAAAAAACTCAAGTGTCAATGTAAGCAGTGTATTTTTAAAGACATGTTGCACCCCATGATTTTTGTAGGAATCTATCATGTGATTCACAAGTTCAATATGCAGGGTATCCCAAAAGTCTTGGGCACATTTTGACGTTGAATATGTCAAAAACTATTAAGGAAATAACAATGCATCTGAGATATTCTGAAAGCTTGCAGTCTCAAGTTTTCTATATGTCTATATTGCGTGAATATTCAGAGATGTTCAATGTGATCACCGTTAGTCATACGCCACACATCAAGCCGATAGTCAAATTCCTGCTAAAATGCGTTCCAGCATTGTGTTGTCTATGGTTGCAAGTTGCAACAACTTCCGTTATTCGGCCTTGAGATCAGCTACATCTTTTGGAAGGGGGAGGTGCATAGACCAGTACTTTCACGAAACCCACAAAAAGAAGTCGCAGGGTGTGACATCTGGAGACCTAGGATATCAGGGCAAGAGAACGCAATCATCAAGTGTCACTGAATCAGTTTTTGAAAGTTCAAGGACACAAAACGCTTTTTGTGGTTGAGTGAAAGCCATTGGTGATCTAGGTTATTTTAGTTATTTAAGCTACATGAAAATATATGAAAAAATTATCAGCATGACAAAAAAACTCAATGAATTTAACATTAAAATGACAACAGTTTCATTCAACTACCATACATAGATCAGCAGAAATGAGGACTTGAAATGTGTCCAAGACTTTTGGGACACCTTGTAATTTGGAGCTTTTGTGTTCCAAGGAAAGTTGCGTGCCACATATTGAAATGCATTCCAGGCAACATTCTCTGTTCCAGACAAGTTGTGGTCAAAGTCTTTATCCTTTAATGGCTTGTTGATTTGGGGTCCAACAAAGTTACCTTCTTTGAGCTTTGCTTGGCTTGACACAGGAAACTTATAGCAAATGTACTTGAAAACTGCTCCATCTTGAGTTATTGCTTTTACAAAACTTTCGTCAATCCAAGTTTAATACGTAAAGGGGGAAGAAAAATCTTTGATGCTTCAACGAGTGGAGCGTACTTTACATTTTTTGTACCTTCTTTCAAAGTGCTTCTTCTTGGCCTCTCCTTTTTGAGGTAACGTTCATATCATGCACGACTGTTCCATTCACACAAAAAATGGAAATAATTTGTATAACCAGGCTGCGATCCCAAAAATATTGCTATTACTTTCAAGTCACCATACAGTTGCTAGCAATACTGTTTGTAATTTATGCACTGCAAAAGCTAGTTCATATTCTAGTATGTTTCTTTCACATGAGCTGAATATCCAACGGGAATTGATGGCAACCTACTGACATATTTTTATTGTGCAGCAGCACAGCTTTTAGACTTAGTTTTGACGAATCAATGAACATCCTTCATTTTTATAGTCTGTGGAAGTGCTTTAATTCTTGCATTATACCACCAACATCTGTGCAACATACGAGCCCCCCTTTCATGCAAAAAACTGGGCCAAAGACTGCTGACATGTAAGAAAACTACAAACATTGACATCACTTTGAAGAAAATTCAATTGTTTTAATCTGGAAGCCAATAGCTCAGCTTTAACTTTTAGCATATCTAAATCTCTAAAAAGATCAGTTCAGATGTAATACCAAATTCTTCATTCCTAGATGTGCAAGATTTAGAAATGCTAGACTCTTCACCGCTTCCTGCATCATCTGAACTTAACAGATCTACTTCACATGGTTCAGGAATAGGTAGCTCGTCACTGCGAGGAACAGGACGAATTGCACATGGTATGTTAGGATACTCTATTGAAGACTTCTTCTTCCTGTTGAATCTTTTTTTATGAAATGCGTGAGACAGAAGTAACAATCGTTTACATGATCCGTAGGTTCTCTCCAAATTATTGGCACTGCAAATGATATTGCCTTTTTTTTCTTCTCCAACCACTCATTAAGGGCAGTCACACAGGAGTTGCAGCAAGTGTGAGGAGCCCAATGCTTGTCCTGATCTCCGCCTTTACAATCAAAATACTGATGATAAGCCTTTCTTGTTCTAGTGGTCAAGACAGTCTTTTGCGAAGACACTGTGAATTTACCACAGATAAAATAGAAGCTATCTGGAGAATTTACACAAGCACGAGGCATTTCAAAATACACTGAAAGCTACTTTAACTGGTCGTTGTACTCGTAACTGAAAGAGCTCAATCCTAAACAAAAAAAGAACACGGTGCAAGTTTTTGATACAACTATATGAGACAGTTACCGTACTGTACTTTGCAGTTCATTTGCACCTGTTGGAAACCTTTTCTGCGTTGTATAAATTAAGTGAATTTTTGCTGGCAAGCTACCGATTATATTTTACTGTTTATCACAAAAATTAACTAAGTTACACTCCTATTTAAGCGCTGTAGCTGATATGAATCAACTAAATCTTTGCACAGCACTTGTGCTATCTTGAGATTTTCCCTCTCTGATAAATTTATTTCATTTCTGTAGCTGAAAAAGTTCTTGTCAGTATAAGAGGAATGCACATTGTATTTTAATCTTTAATATGTCTAGCTATTATCATTACATTGTCCTCGTTAGCTAAGCCTAGCAACTATCATTATATTATCTGCCTATTATCTTCACACCTCTGAAATATCTTAAAACACCTGCAGTACTTTTGAAATGATCTGTGAAGGGGGTCAAATATAACAGCCACCATAGGCCTTAGAAACATGTGGTTATTGAATAGGTATTGGGTTAATTATTTTAAAAAGGTCTTCGAGCACTGTTACCTAAAACAGGTAAATTTGTGATTGAGAGAGATAAACAGGCATTCGACTGAAAATTCCAGAAGGGTCACTTGTCCTCCTCCGTAGCACATGTTGCTGGTGCCCATATCTTAAAAACTAGAGCTAACCGACGATTTTAAGGCTTATTTTCCGATTCAGCGCCCCAAAATTAGTAAAGGGCGGTTACTTTCATCCCAGAAAGAAATTTTGTGCTGACCAGTGTAATTTGCATCGGATCACACTTTTGATATATACTCGTGACTTCAAACAGCAATTCTGCTTTTTTAAACAGCTTCTTTTTTATGAATAGCTCCACCATTTTTTAAAAGTGAGTGACGAATAATTGTGTAAAGAAGTCACAAAGAGAGCTGAGCGATACCTACTAAAACAAAGCCTTCAGGCGTGAGACATGAATTTAGAAACAGTGCATCCCAACAGCAACAATTCTGTTATTCCTTGGGCAAAATGGACCAAGACATGTCCAACGGGATATAAATTCGAAGAAAGAGGTTTTTTACTTTATTTTTAAAAGTGCCTCTAGAACTTTACCCGCTTCCTCTGATCAGGTAATTCCCTTCGAGGTAACCTTGTACTATCATCCAAAGTTGGAAAGACTTAAAAACTTTGACCAGTACGGAAAGAGATAATTTATGTAGTTTTTGCCTGCTATAGACGTTTGTAATAAGATAACCAGCCTCAAAAATACTTTTTCCTTACACATAAGCGAAGGAGCTTTGAAAAACTGCAAAGCTTTCAAGTTAGGATACTAGTTGATTTTGGCAGTGGCAGAAAAAGAACGAACAGCTCAAAGATCCGTCTACGTTGACCGCAATGCTTTAATCTTGCTTTTCACTGCTTGTGAGCTATGTTTATCAATGTAGGCTAGTTACAAATCATTAGCAATTCATAAGCCGGCTTTGACCTTGCCGAAGCGGAAGAATTAAACTCACAGCAGACAGATCATTGTGCGACTGATCATAATAATAATAAATGACTGTACGCTGTGGTTTAATCAGTGAACTATTTGCTTACTTTATCACTAAAAAATAGGCTATACTTGACATTTATGTAAAGAATTAGAGAAAAGATCTTTTAACCTTTTGTTTTCCTTGTTAAAAAAACTGTGTATTTTAAATACATCAAATTGGCTATACTTGGCAAAATAGGCAATACTTGACCTTTGTGAAAAGAATTAGAGATAAGATCTTTTAAACTTTTGTTTTTCTTGAAAATAAAAATCTGCAACAATAAATCAAAAAAGTTCTACGAATTAAAAAACGGTGTATTTTAAATACATCAAATCAAAAAACAGCATCAAAACAAATTTGAGATATTCTATGCCCTTTCCGAAGATGCACCTTGCGTGACAACGTCATTAAAACTTTTTTGAAATTATTCATCATTAGCGATGACCGAAGCGTTTTTAAATTTTAGATTTGGAAAATTTTTTCTTGTCATAATTGACTTTTTGATTACCAGGTTTAAATTATTTTAACGAAACAAAATTTCTGTTTTTAGGAAAAATATAATAAATGTAAACAAAACGCATGAAAAGCAGTGCATAGTGAGACTAAATTGGTGACAAAAGTTTAGAAAAAATCCTGAGCCAGTGGCGCAAAATTTTGTTTAAGATTTGTCCAGTCATTATTGTCGAGCTAAAAGACATAACGGCAATGGCATTTTACATGCTTGATAATATAAATCACTTTAATTTTGAGTCAATGATTCATACATTTGTTTATCTTAAAGAATTACGTAAGCGCTCTTTGCATCATCTTCTTCGCATGGAGAGCGTGAAGACCCCATTTGTGCAAAGACGAATGAAAACGTTCATCGCCAGTCCGCAGGCGATTGAGCTTAACCAAAGATGCTCGGGGCAAGCTCATTCCAGGGGGTCCAACGTTCCGAGTATTGGCCCCAGAAATGAAAACACGTAGTATAGATGGACTTTTGGATTACTCTGTGCTCCATCTATAATTCGTCGACTGAGCCACGCGAATGCTCGGTTTAGATTGGTCATTCAACAGTTTCCGGGCAGCAGGCACAAATGGGCGTTTGGACTGTAGTCTTTCCTGGGGCTTATCTAGTGATCCAGCAAGTCAACAAAGTAAAATATGGTCCGGGACCACATTTTCTCCGTTGACTAGGAGAGTGTCGCCCCCAAGCGGCAAAGCTCAGCTAGCTCGATGCCTGAAAGAATTGGCAGATAGTCTGTTGCAGTGGGATGTAGGTACCCAGTGACAATGCACAAGGGGTCATTCAGAGCAATGTCGATGAGACAGGTGTGTGCCCTGCGACACCAAACTGTTGCACAGTACTCAGCAATAAAGTAAATCAAGAATAGGTCATCTGTACGTGGTGTTTTAGCAACAGGGCCCCATCCCAAGAACGCAAGTCGCCTCAGAAGCGTGACGCGCGTAGCTAATTTTTTGCGCAATGTCTTGAGATGGTGGCGGAGCGTGAGTGATCTGTCCAGTTTTACCCCAAGGTAAGTTAGACTGGCCAAGATGGCAAAAGTTCACGGTTAGCGTAAACTTTAAGCTCGCGTTTGGCTTCTCGATCGTGTAAATGAAAGGTTATTGTCACCGTCTTTCCGTGGCTGAGCTTCAGCCTCCAAGTCTTAAGATACGCTGAGAGCGCAGCCACGTCTTGACTTAACATTCCCTCCAAGCCCTTCCAGTCCCAATAGGAATGTCATAAAACCAGATTATCGCCATAAGCATACTTCTGGAGGTTGTGGAGGGAAGATCGTATATAGATATAAAGGGGGGCCTAGACCAATCCTTGAGGGTTTTGTTTCTCAGACGTCGAAGCCTGCTTCGCTTGCTGTTACCGGTGATGAAAGTAAAGCTTTTATCTCGGATAATCTCCAAGATCCTCCGGACAATGTTTGTCTGGGAGAAGTCTCAGCAGCTTGCACGTGAGGCCACGGCGCCAGACAGTGTCACAGTCCGCTGTCAGGTCGTCAAACACGGTACCATTCTTCTTCTTAGCCTCAAAAGAGTCCTTGATATTTTGCGTGAGCAAAACGGTTTGGTCCACGGTTGACCTCCCGTGTTGAAATCCAACCTGCTCCCTAGGGAGCTGTGGTTGACAATTTGTTCCAAACGAGTATAGATAAGCATTTCGAGAATCTTATAGGGGACACAAACAGAAGATATTGGGAGAAAACGCCTAGGGTCCTCCACGGGCTTCTTTGGCTTTGGGATCACGATCATTGGCGCTATTCTCCAGATTTTGGGAATTTTGAGTCAACGCAAGCAAAAAAAAGGAACCCACTAAACCAGGACTTTATAGCAGCTCCAGTGTGAAATATAAGCTCCGGGAAAATAGAGTCAGGACCACGAGCTTTACTTGGCATTAAGTGTTGAAGGGCAGCAGTGAATTCTCCAGATGTGAAAATTTAAGAGATATCTACTGGACTTCATGTTGTAGCCTTCCAAAAGTCTGACACCTTTTGAGATATAAGTTGAGAAGACCCGCGATCAACATCCTCATATTTCCCGTTTCTAACCAGCTGAGATGCGATGGCAACAGCCGAGAGGGATGGTGACGAGGAAAGTGTTGTGACCTGCCAATAAGGTTATTCAAGATGTTCCATGCTTTTTGGGCGGAGTGTGAAAAGTCGATGCTCTGAACTGCTTCAGACCATCAATCCCTTTGTTTACTTTCGAACCTGGTGAGCAGGACTGTAGCAGCTGTGGTAGAGTGGTTTCCATCAGGAGATATTAAGAAGACTCGGTAGAGGTTCTCACACTCTGCATCCCAGCACCGTATGTAGTTGTTTCGACGTCAACGTGGGATAAATCTTTTGGATGCTGAGCCGATGACGTCACAGAAGTTCTGGTTGGCCTGATCCACGTCTGGTAAATCAGGTGGTAATAGAGTCATGGTGAATTTATTTTTCAAAGCTATGTAGTGGCTCCACTTAGCCTTACGTAATTTAAATCGTAAAACGGGCATGCTTGGCAAGGGCAAAGCAGACCTTGGTGGTGTGATCAACGATGGTCGATGTTGTGACCTAGGGAGCTTTTTTAAAACACATCTGTCAGGTATGCAGCTGCCAAATCAACACTGGCAAACACAAGATCAGGGTTAGTACCACTGTTCTAGTGGCCAGAATGGAAGCTGGCAGAATCCGTTGGCTTATAAAGGAGAGCAAGGCTGTTTATACTTGCCCAACCAGCCAAACACTCTTTATGCGCACTGTTGGCACCATAGCTTCAGTCAGCATGCGGGCTTTTAAAGGAGGTTTGTAGACGTTGACTATTTTGTACCCGTCAACGTCCACACAGAACCATTCAGTCTCCAATTTAAGCGGAAATTGCTTTAAAAGCTTGTATTTCATGCATTCATGGGCAAAAGTGGTAAGGCCGTACTTCCTGCTTGAGGAGAACCCAGCTAATGCAAAGCTTGGAAGTGTTAGATTTTCCGCGGAAGTGCAGTGGGTCTCTTGTTCTAGAATAACTAGAGACCCGTGCTGTACAACTAGATGGTCGAGAATCTTTATTCTCATTGCAATGAAGCTTTCAATGTTTAGCTGCAAAACAATGAGCCTTCGGAATGTGTTGACGGTGTGCCCTGAAAAGGGAAATTTTATTCACATGCATCGCCCCTACCCTAAAAAGGACGTTTGCCAATTAGCAGGCTTAGGTTGGACATCGAAATGGGTATGTATCCTAATCATTATCAATAAATCTATACCATACCCTGTAACCATATAAAATGTAAAGAGGGATGGAGCCCTTGAAGAATCATGCAAAGCCGAGATCTATCTTTGAATAATGATACTGGTCTCAAAGAGCACTTAATGCAAGACCAATTTAAGACATCACTGGTAAAAACCGACATCGGATGAGATTCGAACCCACGTGCTCTATGGTGATGAGGTATTTAACGATCTTTGAGACTAACATTGTTAATATTCTTAGGGATAAATCTTGTTCTGCATATTGTGACAATTTTACCTCAAATTCATAAAACCGCACCAAACAAAGAGACTTGAAACTAGGTAGAAATTTTAAAGCCCATTCTGCATGATTCAGCAATTCCTTGAATTGTGAACGACTTGCGAATTCATAACTTGGTCTAAGCAGAATTTGAGACAAATTTATATCAAAAATAGTGAAAGCATTTGACAACCAAGTAATTTGTTATTGCTTTTTGGTGATGTCTTTCCTGCAGGTTTAGATTCATTCAAAAAGCAATCGAAGCAAAGCCATATTTCAGGGGGAAAACTAAGGATCGGGAAGAGAACTGGGTGCAAAACTCTCATTTAAGAAAAATTACCAGTTTTAGAACATAAAAATACTGTTCTTAAAGAAGTTTTCTTGATCAAAGATTATGGGATTGCATCGGATTCTTGTTGCCGGAGTGAATTCAGAATAGAATAACTGCGACTTCAGAGACTTTTAAGAAAGCAAGAAAATAGCTTCCAACTCCGTTACCTGTATTCTTTCGACAATATAATTAACAATGAGTTATTTCGTCTACGGTATGCATTCTTATACCTTGAGAATATGATGTTTACTACACCCAGTGCAAAGATTGAATTTCGGGAGTTCTGAAGCTTGGAAAAACTGGACTCGCCTCTTAAGTATACATTACTCCCAAATCTTATCTAGCCTCAAAAGGTAATACCTGTGAGAGTTCTAACCCAACTTTAGTTTACAAGGAAATTTATTGGTCAACGGCTTTATTCTATAGATCGGATGTACTGCACCTTGGCAGTTAAAGATCATTATAGTGAGAAGAACCACGGTTGGATTTAGGGACTGCATTCTATAAAAAGCATATGGCAATCTACAGCATTATTCTAATCAACACGGTCCCAATCAAGTGAACTGGCGTGAGAAGGAGGTTGTCACTGCTCACCGTACAACTGCAAGGACAAAGCTTAAACTGTACATTAACTGGCAACTAGCCAATATTATTTATCGAGATAAAAAAAATTACAAACCGCCTTTACTTGCCAAACTAGGATGCGGTAGCCAAGATTGATATGACGATTTGAGTAATCATTATATTAAGCATGAAATTAGCTAATTATTCGGAACGAATTTGTTAGAAGTTAATAATTTTAAAGCAAAAGCTAATTAGCTAAATATGATTTGGCTTTACTCACAAATTATAATGCTTCAAATTCTTTTAAGTCTAAAACAGCATGCAATGAACTTACATAAGCTTACAGAAAGTACGAACAGACAAAATAAAGATGTTATTGAAAAAAATTGTTTAATTGTTTGAAGAAGCAATGTTTATCCAATTGTTCAAGGTGAAAAAATTAAGCTGATGGAATGAAGTTATAATCGGAACGCAAACTAAAGTTACCTAAAAACCCTCTTATAGGGTAAAGGCAATTGCTTGTCCTCGACTGAGTTCAGGCGTGATCAAAAAAGCCTTTAGTATGAAACGCCAACAAAGCCAATATTGGCTAGGACTGTTTTATAACTCCTTTTTGATATTCTTATCTCCAAAATACATGTAGATCTTAATGCCAGAGCCTTTTTTTTGTAAAATCTCAAAAGCTTACCCGGAATCGTACAACAAGTTGGGTATGAAAAACCAACTTATTTGTCAATCAATCAAGTTATTACCAAAATATTCTTAACATGATAAGTCGATGACGCGCTAATTGCTAACTATACATGAAATTAGCCATATATAAAGTGGAAAATCCAGCTTTAGAGGTATATTTTTGGAATGCAACAAAAAGCTTTGCTTGATTGCATACATGAAAAGTGATGAGTGTAATCTCATCTTCAAGACCAGTTGTTAACTCTAAACATTTTAACATAGACAACGGCACGTATTTAAGATAAGATTACATATTTAATTGGTTGGTTTCAATCTGAAAGATCATCTATATATACTCGTCAGCCAAACAGACAAATATTGATTGACAACCTTCTGCACAGAACCAAACATTCTATTTTTATTAGATCAATAGCAATTTATTTCTCTTACCGACCACCGATTGAGTCAGATCATAGGGACAGTTAAAAATTTTTTTGAAAGGTTTGGTGGGCTGATACACATAGAAACACAAAAAACACGATTCTGCCTGTCCCTGTGTGCATAAGTGACTGCTGGTGCCTGTAGGCATGTTTTAACTACTTTAAAACTACAGCCTACGGAAAGTAGAAAGCAAACCCGCCACACCAAAGTATACGCAATTAGGACTGCGGAGACGTCAAAATGACGTCATTGTCAAACAAATTTTAAATGTTGCTTATTTCTGTTCAATGAAAGAGATGACTTATCATTTAGCCGATTTTTTTGCTACGATATACTGAAAAAGAAGGTAGGCGTGATTTCTACATGAATTTAATAAGTTCGAGATGTTTTTCATTTTATCAAAGCGGGACGTTAAACAAAACCTTCATGAGGTTTATAGCTAATCCACTTCTTACAGAAGTTGATTGTGCAAAAAGTGTTTAATGTATGATTTCTATTTTATGCATAATTTGTTTGACCATCATCGCTATCCAAACTGTTATTACCATCAGTGAGTTCTAATATTTAAGTTTCCAAACAAAGTGCCAACTACATAATTGGCGATGTTATAACAGCGTTTGATTTTTTGTAGACTTTTGGCAATAAACAACACGATTTTTGCGGTGTACTGGTTCACATCTCAACAAGAGTAAAGCCACGAGTTTTTCTCGAGGTTAAAAATCAACTTTGCAAATGTTTAATAAAACATGATTATTATTCATATTTCATGTACAGTATTGTTGGATCTTTTGTAGAAAGTCCCCGCCAAAAAACACCCTGTCACCGCTTTAATCCAGTTAGAATTTTTATTCATTGTTGGAATTCAGCGATGTCAGCTAATATTTTGTCCTAACCCTAATCCTAACCCTAAAATCTGCAATACTTAAAACGTGGCGGGGGCTTTCTACAAAAGATAGGTGTTGTTTATTTTTTTCCGATTGCACCTTTTTTGTTTAAAAAATAAACAGAAGAACAGACATTTTGGGGAAGGAACGGATTATTTATTTTCATATAAATTTTAATGTTTCTTTAATCCAAAAATAGCTGCCAAATAACTTGTCAAAAACATACTGCGAACATTTCGGCTCTCAACTGGTGCCATTTTTAACGAAAATAATGTACAACTAACAGGTTGACCAGCAACTATGCCATACTGACTCTAAAAAATGAACGGATCTTTTGTAGAAGTCCGCGCCAGAAATGCAAAAATGTGAGACTTGAGAAAAACACCCCCGCCAAGTTTTACGTAATGCAGCACTCACCGTTCTATGATTGACAAAAAAGTTTAGGGTTAGGGTTAGGGTTTTAGAATTGTAGGGTTAGGGCCAATTGTTTGAAGTATTTTTTTTGGCGGGAGTTTTCTACAAAAGATCCAAATGAACACACAAGAAGCGATGGTCACGTGTTAAATAAATGGAGAGAAAAGGATTTAAAGTCTAGATTTAAAATAGGTTTCAATTTCAATTTAAACTAGGTTTCAATTCAATTGAGTCTAAATTTAAATTAGGTTTCAATTTCAATTCCTTCCAATTCCATCAGCAGTTGAAACCTAGTTTAAATTTAGACTCCAAATCCTTTCCTCCTCGTTTATTTTCGGAATTTATATTCCGATAATGACGACATTATGACGTCACCAATCTCCTTGCGACGCTCATTCTGGACTGTTGATCAACTGCGTCAAGTTTAATGGTTGTACGCCCAGAAGTTTCGGAGGGGTTGAGATAGACAGGCAGACAAACAAACAGAACTTCACTTTATAGTATGGTTGTGTTGGGATTATTCAAAATAAGCACACTAATGTCGGCAGTGCTGCGTTTTAAAAATTAACAGTTTACTTTACATTCTACTGCAATTATTTTTTCGCAATAAACTTGAGACAGTAGCTTTAACATGGTGAGGCATGGCTTGCAGTAAGCCATGGGGAGGAAAAACATGTTGATACCTTTTAAAAATACTTTTTCCTATTTTTTGATAATTTATAGCAAATGTTGATTGAAGTCCATTTTTTTAAAAAACACTCTAGAGCTTCGAGGAAATTTCTATCAGGTGGCCTTTACTGGCTTAGCGAGCGGCACTTTTTGAGGCGACCTCGGATCCCATTTATTCTGGTGAGGCCGATGGTTCCATGTAGCAAAACAATTCGAGCTTGTTTTCATCCATCATGGGGAGTGCGGTTGCCCTTAACCACACAACACGTGCAAGGCAAGTTTCCTTTTGCATACTTCACAAGCCTACGAGGGATGCTCCACTAGCGCACGTTCGTGAACTTTTCTTTTGTCGAAAAAATGTTAACGTACTCCCCAAGGTTACGTTAGTATTCTTTTTCTGTATGTTTTCATGTTGTCGAAAGCACGCTCGCAAGAATTTGCTAATTTAGGCAAATAAAAGAAAAAAATATGCTCTGGTGAACTGCGTCAATGAAAACCGTCTTCTAGAAATGTATAGACGATTTTTGAAATGAAACTTGACAAGATTTGTTTTCAAAGATTTTTCAATTTCGCAAAAAATATCTCTAAAACTCTTTAAAACTTTAAAAACTTTAAAAATGTGCCAACTTTAAAAATACCAACAACTTTTACCTTTTTGTTTGAAGACTGCTGGTACTTTTGCTTTGTGACCAAAATACCGGAGAATAATGTAACTTGTCAACTTTTGAGGTATTTAAGCAGTCTGACTTCCAAACGGCACTAAAAGATTATTACAACAACGTTATGTTAAACTAAGATGAAAGAAATTGTTGTCAAGGACCAAAAATAGCTAGACTTAAGTTGTAACCAGTCAATACCAACATGTCTAAGTGAAAAAGATTTAGAGAGATCTATTTGCGACTACAAAGCAATTATTGTCGTCATTTCTCACTTCAAAAAAAATTACAGGTTTCCAGTAGACTTGACACTAAACTTGATAACCATTGTTCGTTATTGTGGCCTAAAAAAGCTTATTATGTAAGTGAAAAGGTCAATTTTGATTTCTACGAATTAGAAAATTTCCGATTTTCAGGCGACATAACTTCCAAAAACGTGAATAGCAACAGACAGGGCTGGATTATTCTAGTGAGCGCCATAGGTCCGGCGTTTGAATCATCCAGTGTTGTTGCAGGTGAAGCTAGAGAACACTTCTTAAGCTAATTTTCTAGGGCGCCCCTATGAATTTGCCCTGCATTTTTCGGTTGACTACTGCTCCTGACCGTAGAAGAAATGCGAATGTTTTAAAAAAATTTCTCAAACTTTTGTGTACGGTACCGAAACCGTTTATTGTAGTTGAAATCATATGATTGCATTTTTTCTGTTGTATTACGTCATTTGTAAATAAACAAACGAAATTGATATCAACTTTTTTGTTTTTAAGTGACTTGATAGCGAAAATGCAAAACAAATATTGTTTTCAGTGTTTTTCGGAAAAACCTGCGCATGCGCGCAGAGTAAGTTGAGCAATACGTTGGCATTTATACAGCTTGTATCAGTGCAGGCTCACCTATACTTGATGTCGATGGCGAAGTTAAAAATTGATGAAGTGCAGTTGAGAAGAACGTCAGCGTGTTTCTGCGTCTTTTCGTACAAGCAGCGGCCTCACTAAAGAGCATCACGTAACACTCGGGGCAGACCAAAAAATTGACTCACCAATACTGACACAATATGGAAGAATCGCTTTTTATCTTTTCGGAAGTATTATTTAACAACAAATCTCCAGGCCAATTTTTTTCCAAAATTAGGTTGTCCCCCGCACAAGTGTCGCCTCCCAAACTCATGTCATCTGTTCTTGGTGTAACTGCTATTAAAACCTTATTGCCTAAAATAACGTCGATCTCACGGGTTACTGTGCGTCAAAAAGCACTCATGGCACCTTTTTTTCTTGAATCCGTTGAACGTTTGTTCGGGTCGGCTAAACTCTGTGGTTCGATAGCACCAGAAAGCGACGTGATGGCAGCGATACAACAGAAAAGTAATTCTACGAATGACAGTGATAGCGCCCCTCATATCGACTACCGCAAGGCTTGTTTCTCAATTTCAGTTTTCTTTGAACTGGTCCAACAATAGATTCAAAAATTTCCCGTTCAACCTGATAAAATTGTTTTGAAAATACAACAGAAACAATTACAAAAAGAAAACACCGATGGAAATAACCTATGTGTAAAAGGTAGTTTTGAGCATCTTTTTACCGAAAATAATCTTTTTGACGGCTCTATAATTTTTTGAGCTAAATTGAGCTTATCAATATCAAGAAGCTTTGCAATAGCTGCAAAAAGTTGTAGATTTGGCGTATTTTGTTTGAAATGATATTAGGCCCCACGCGTTATCTCCAAAAAACCTTCCACATGGCATACGCTATTGAGCGAATTTTACATCTTCACAATGCCTTAATTGAGCACCTAAACCTTTTAGCTAAAAGAATTTTTGTCGACTTTGCTTTTTCAGAGAAAAATTTGCCTTTGGTGGCGGTAAAACGGGCGAAAAGAAAAAACGAAAAACTTGTTTTACGTTTTTGAACGCCCGGGTAGAATATCATATTTTTCTTGAGGAACAAAGAATAAAAACAAAGCAAACGATTGATAGTACGAAGTTAATAACACCTATCTATACATTTATTAATTTCCTATTATTTCTTCAAAACCCGCATAGTTTCTTATCGTTTCACAATCGATACTAGCAAATACGTCGGAATAACTGCAGGCTTTACAAAAGAAGAAAACTCCACTTGTTTCAGAAAGCACCAGCGCCAGACGAAAAATTTTCGTCTCAAAAAACTTTTAGGCCTTACCACAAACATTCCAAAGTATTGTTGTTCACGTCTAGTTTACCTTGGTATGTTTTGCTTTTGCATAAAACATCTTAATCTCGCTTATAATAACTTTGTGAATAGACAACTATTACAGCACTCGACGCTGGTTTGAGGTTGAAATTGCCTCTGGCGTGTTGCAACCTAAAATATTTCAAGACAATACAAATAAAAATGGTAAGTTGGTAAACTTGTTGATTTGCATTACAATCTAAATGAAATCAACAAACGCTTTTTCGGCCCAAAACTAGTTAAGTGCAGCCAGATAGAAAAAACAAATCAACATTACAAATAATTTATTTAAATTAAAAATGATGAATGTAGACAACCCGCCTGTAGATAGAGGTGATAAAAGTAGCTTAAAATTCTTCTTGAGTAAAAGTATCATGTATTACTTACTCAAAAAGTACTCAAGTAAAAATAAAACGTAATGATGTGTATTTATGCTTGAGTAAAAATAAGAATGTAATCGAGAATTAAACTACTTAAGTAGCAGGAGTAGAAATTTTTATTTTTTTTGCTGTTTCGTTCTGTATCTGAATCAATGATTCTCAATTGTGGACGCTTGCAAACAGGGTGCGAGAAGGGATTTACAAAGATTCAAATTTCTCAGCCAATTTGTAGCTTGATTTACCTATCAACCAAGTGAAGAAGTCTACGGGTATGACGTAGCCAATGCGGTCACTACGGAAGAGGTTTGCCCTGGGACACACAATATTAGGGAGTGACGTTACTTTACAAGATTCGTGAACGGGTTACCTTAATTTAGGTTCATCACTTTCTTTTAAAAAACACTGTGTAAATTAAGCTTGAATGCATTTTACCGTAGAAGCTTATTTATTTGTAACGACTCTTTTAAAATCCGTCCCGGGTGACACAAATTATGATAGGAAGAAGATTGAAAACATTGACATATTTTCTTTCAGGGAGTGCTAATTGCCCAATAACTTGAGATTCGTTAATCAGATCAAAATGATGCATCATGCGGCAGACACGTTGGCCTAATTATTCCAGCAACTACCGGTATTACTTTTTCTTTCAGACTTTGTGATTATGTATTATGAATGTTATCATATACTTTTGATAGAAAGTTTGATAATGATTGAAAAGTCGTTAAAATGTGGGTCGACTCGATGAAGCCGAAAAAGAGCTTTAAGATATTTAAAACTTTGTCCACAAAAGCTAGAGTCAAATGGCATAGTCAGCGTAAAAGTTCCTGCGAAATGAGGGGTAAAAGTTTTTTTTTATCTTGGATCACATTTTCGGTGATAACCTTTTTTATTTCTTTTTATATACTGGGTGGGCCAATAAAATGTTACCACTTTTTGAATCCTTGCTATTTCCAAAATAGATTTTTTTTATTCTCAAAAATACTAACAACAAAACATTGAATTCTCACACCAATGGATCGAAAACAATATACTGTGAAGGAGAGAGTAAAGATCGTGGAAGCATATTTTGAATTAAAATTGGTAACCCAGACTCAGTGACAATTCGTCATTGACGTTCCGGAAAGAAATCCTCCATGTATACTCACAATCAGACATCTTCTTCGAAAATTCAGGAAAACAGGATATGCGACCAAAGCGAATAAAGGACATAGTGGTAGGCCAAGGTCTGCGAGAACAGCCATTAACACAGAGATTGTGAGACAGCGTCTGGAGGAATCACCAAGAAAATCGACCAGATGTTTGTCAGAGGGAGACTGCCCTCTCAAGGACCACTCTCAGACGCATACTGAACACAGATCTTTATTTCTTTCCCTACAGAGTTCAGATTTTACAAATTCATTGATATTAAATGTTGGTTTAATGTTTCTTATCACGAATCTTTGAATAAAAATTTTGAATAAATTCACATTTGAAAACTTGGGTATGATTGAAAAGTGGTAACATTTTATTGGCCCACCCTGTATAAACACAGATTTTTGGTAAGAATCAGTGGCATCAAGCAAATTTTGAAGATATTTGCTGAGATTAAGTTTACAAGATTATCTTTTTTAGAAGACACTAAAGAGTTCAAAAAATACAAAACTTTTATAAGTCTTTTGGACAATTGCCCTCTTTGCCCCTCTAACTATTCGCTTGATAAGAACGATAGCTGGTTCGTCAACAAATAAACGTGTGTTGGTGACGATAAAAGAAATGCAAAAAACTAAACATTGGAGAATATATGATTTTACTTCTGGCCCTAAAAACTTTCCAAATCAAAAGGTGTAACAACGGGGCCAAACAATGGTAGGCCTGAAGTTTTTCAAAATTCCAAGCAAGCTAAAAGTTCAATGGAGGTCTGGAAAAAAATAAAAACTTTTATTCAAAGTTGATTTTTACGCTAGCACACCGCATTTTGATTCAACTGACATCAAATTTTTATTATCTACGTAAGTAAAAGTTATAACTGCTCAAGTAGCTTTACCACCTACTCCGTCAACTCGAGAAAAAGCATATGTTGTAAAAAATGTTAACTGTTCAAATAAGTGACTTGTTACTGAAAAACCTACTTATGTAGATTACTTAAATAGAAATACTTCGTGACTGTACATCTCTGCCTATAGACATAGCTTAAAAAAGGTAGCAGACCGAAACAAATAGTCGAAATGCTCATTACCTCTCGAGGTCTTTGACCATCATCTTCAAAACAAGAGCCCAACATGCAGGCAATACAGTCTTCAACATAAAGGATTAACCTTACCTATAACAAATATCCCGATAGCACTCCTGGGCAAAATTATTACAAGGGGTTTTTAAACCTGAAAATATGTTCAGAAAACAAACTTCAAGGGCCTGGATAAGATCGATTGTGATGGTTTCTTATAGAACAACAAGCTTCACATTATCGTTATGCCTCTTTTTGAAAGAAGGCCTTGCACAAGACATTCTTGACCACCAAACATGTTATTGCAGTGGAGAAAAACACTTAGAACAAACCGAAAGATTGACATGGTTAAAAACATTCTTCTTCTTTCTGCTATTTTAGAAAGTTTTAATTGTTTTGAAAATTACCAATGGTTGCAACACCAGCGGCACTTAGCGGATACAAATTGATGGAAACGATATTTTCCTGCTTGGCAGTAAGTTTACACATTTCATTTAATTCTCTTGCTTCCCAATAAAATCCCATCTCTGAACATTGTAAAAAAAATGATTTTTGCAATCAGTCTTCACTTATTAAAATTTTCAAAGCATTGCTTGTAGTGACTAGAAGGCTACAGACACCGCAGACGTATTTTTTTGTTTGTTTAAGCAACAGCAAAGTTTATTATCGCTTTTATGGTGAAAACGTTACACTTTATAGCTTTAGACCATATTGATTGATTCTAACTGGAGAGAGAATTGTGGGCTCACGCATTGGTAAATTTAGGATCACACGTCTCTCACGTGCTCCAGGATCGTGGTAAAAAAAGGGGCTCTTGAAATTGAAAAAAACTTGTTTGTTAGTGAACACCTCAAGCTTTGTGGAAATCGCGAGGCGCACTTGCGATGATATATGTCTCTTGTCAATAAAAATGGACCAGAATTGCCTGGAGCAAATTTCGGGAGAAAACAAAAATATATTTTTTTGGGTTTGTATTCTTCTTCAATTTAGTTAATTTTTGGGGGGATCACCTGAACAATTTTCACCCTAAGCTAATCTGAGGTGAGAATTCTTCAGGTCGGGAAACTTGGGGTGACGATTCTTCAGGTGGGTAACAATTTGTTTAATTTTCTTACAATTTTAGGGTGATGATTGTTCAGGTGAAAAAGTTTGGGATGACGAGTCTTCAAGTGGAAACTCAGGGGTAATAATTCTTCAGGTGATCCCTGTAGGAGATTGATAATTTATTTTCCATTTTTGTCAGTTTGCAATCTACCCCAAATCTGTATAGTTTATCATTGGGTCACTTGCCATGAAATAGTGCTAAAGCTATCACTATGCTAAAGTGCCTTAATAACCAAAGCATCCTGCTACAAAACGTAGATTTCTTAAAAAAGATTGAAAAATTTGTGAACGTTCTTTACCAGATTTGATGTTTTCTGAGGTTTAAAAACACTTGATAACCAGTTTAGAGGGCACCTGGAAATTTAACCAAAAGCAAATTTTTTGGGAGGGTAATTGCCCTATTTGCTACTCTGTTCAAAAGAGCAATTGCTTTTTTGTGAACAAACTAATGTATCTTTGGAAAGACAAAACAAACTACAAAAAATTTAAACGCCGAAGAATTTATAAATTTACTTTTAGCGGTATTTTAAAAGCAAAAGATTTGACAACAAGGCCCATTGATAATAACTTATCGCATCTCAACTGCCGAGCATAACAGTAGCAGCTTTACCATTGGTTTTTAAAAGTGAAATCAAAAGTAGCTTACTTCCATGAAGGATTTGAAGAAGATTAGTCTGTAACTTGAATTGATAGCTGTTTTGATGACAAAATACCACATTCCGATTCTACAAGCATCAATTTTTAGCATTTATTTTCCGGTACCGTACATACTCTTAGATTGGTCGCACCTCTTTTTACCAAAATTTTTTCCGAAAAATAGGGTTGCGACCTATTTACTCGACATACCTATAAAATTGGCATTGAAGCTTGTTGTGAGTTCGTTTATTTTTATAATTTTGCAGTAATAATTAATAATACTAATTCTCACTCCGTGTAGAATTTGCTTCCTTTTATGGGTGATAACAATCGCAGTAATATTTTTGGAAAAATTGAAATAACGAATGAACGAGGCAGAAAAGTAACTAACAATAAGAATATTTGCGGGTGATGCAAACTTATGCATTACGAACATGAATCATGAGACAGGAGTACGGTTCTGCAAAACATTAAATTAAAGCAAAGCAAATGCTTAGGACATACAATTAAAATGCAACCCAAATACATAAGCTACCACTACAAGCTCATGCTTGACAGAAAATGAGGATGAAAATGAGCATATCATAACTGGCATAAGTGATGATGAGCTAAATGACTATTATGACATGGCCACTGATGACAATACAATATCTGATGAACAACTGAGAAGAATGCTTGACAGAGATGATGATGTTTATAGTCATGTATTTGAGAGTTACAGCAAAAATATTTCAATATTTGTAAGCAAATTTTTGCAATGAAGGTAAATATTCTACAATATTTGATTTCATCAATGGCAGTTTGATTCCCTAGATTTTTGAGCGGCCTATCTGCAAGTCAAACCAAATGCCCACTTTATTTGCCTCAAACTAAGGGTGCGACCTATTTACTGGTGCCACCAATCTAAAAGTAGGTACTTGGTAAGTAAAAGTTTATAACTGTTTCAGTAAATTTAAATCATACTCACTCTACTTAAGTAAAAGTAGAAGTAGCAAAAAACAAACTGTTCAAGTGGTTTGTTACTACCGTAGCAACTTCGATGTTGCAAACCAAAAATCTACGAATCTACGAAAGTAGCTATCATGATAGAAGTGACTAGTCGCCACATGGAGTGCAATCATTTTAACTTGGACTACAGTCGGATGCCTGCCGTTGCGCTACAATGGCGCCGGTTCTTACGTCTCCGCTGGCTGCGCGTGCTTGAGGGGGAGAATTGTGTAGCGTGTCGATCGCCCCTTGCACTTCATCGAGCTGCCATGCCAAACATCTTTTTGTTCCTTTTTTTATTTTTGTTAGTTTGCTTTCGGCGGCTCAGCACCTTATTCCCGCCGTTGTGTGTGATTCTAGTTTTTACTATGTGTATTCGTGTATTATATTGTGTGTGTCTAAAATCACACCTAAATATTTTTATTTTTTTATTAAGGCTAGTTAATGTTTATTTTTATCTTCTCATGGTAGCTCGTTGATCGGCTTGCCTTTCCCGCCATTAGATTGTTTACCTGTTGTTTTCGTTTATGTGACGTGTGCAGTGTTCTGGTTACATAGACGTGTGCAGCGATCTAATTCGTGGTGACGAGTGCAGTATTTTGTGACCGAACATGTGGGCGGAGATTTTGTGCTCTCCTTCTTCGTCGATCGCTGTGGCGAACGGAAGTGTTCTGGTTGTCTGTCATTTCTCTTTCTTTGTTGATCGTCGTGGCAGAAGGACGTGATTTTTGATTATCTGCCACAGCTGCGCGAATTGATGGAATAAAATATTATTGACGTGCTTTCTTCCTTGTGACTGCCATAGTTCCCAGCAATTGGGGTTCAGTCAGCATGCTCTTGATGAACGAACCTATCTCCTACACTACTAAGACACCTGCAGTTTATTAAAGTAGGTACCTGTGGTTTATTAAAATAGAACTACTTCCTAACTGACCTCCTCCGTGCTTAGCTATTCTCAACTGAAACTTACTCAAGAGAACTAACCACACAGTTGGCTGGGCAGCTACAATACCAGATCTTATCCCCAACCATGGACTATTTCCGACTCACTTGACTTTCGGCTGCCTAAGAAATTCGCAGGTAAATGCACAGATTTAAAAATACCAGGTTGACTCTCGCAAAAATTATTTGTGGGAAATGTAAAAAAATTTATGTGCCCGCCCGGTGTTTTTTATCGTCTGATCATAAACAATTTCGTGTTGGTTGCAGGCTACTAAAACATCGTTGTCAAATCCAAATCAAAGTCCAAGTTACCGGTACTGCTGGCAAAGCAGGGCGTACTGGTAATACACTGAAACGCTTTGACACCAGTGAAGATTTAGCTTAAGTCAAAACCAAGCAGGAAAAATTTTTGTGACATTTCCAAGGGAACAACTTAACCAGAGCCGCAAACTCCATCGATATCTATCAGATTAAAAAAAAAAATTTGCCAAGTCCGAGTACAGAATTTTAAGTTTTTCGAGTTCAAGTTTGTAAAACAAAAAACGAAAGTTTAAGATGTACACACGAACTATGATCCCGTAGCTTGTGATTGGTTACTCCTGCTCCTTAAAATCGAGGCACGAAATGAAAAGATATTCTACATTCATGTTGCAAACCTAATTAAATTAGGCTTGGGGGAAAGTGTTAGACAATTTTGAACCAGTCATTTCCAACCGTCTGGTTTCAGACCTTCGAAAACGCCAAACACCAACAGTGGATAAAGCGTTTTTGACCTTCCAGGGCCGGCGGCTAGAAACAAACATAGCGTAGGGTTGCTATGCGTCGGGATTTTAGTGTTAAAATCTGCGTCAGGGAGAAATGCAAAAAAGTGCTTAAATGTCAGGAATTATACTGTTTAATCTCTATAAGTGGCCCGTTCGTGGTCCATTACCATCCGTTATTTCAGAGCAATATTTACCATCTAAATTAGACCCAAAATATATGTTATTAATTAAGTGAAATACAGTAGCAACAATTTTTGGTGGCGTCGCCACAAAAGTTACATATTTTAAACTTGCGAGCTAAAGGTAAAAAATTTTTACCAAAAGTTACAACTCTGGCAACCTTGCAGCCAATATTTAAAAAGTGCGAATATAACCGAAAAATGAGTCCGGGATTTTGCCTAATCAGATATGGTAACCCTAACATAGCCTAGCAGTAAAATAGTCTTCGAGTGTTCTTTTAAGCCTTGTGCGAGCAATATCCAGATTTACCTCTGTATCTACAGCCAGTTTTGGCTCGACTAACTTCACAGGCAGTAAAAAACGGAGTTGATATCATTCGTGCTCTGTATTGCTTTGCGATAAAAATTACAAGACACTGTTGTTATGCAGATTTATTTGTTTCGATAGTATGGCATTACAGGTGAAAATGTAGCTTAAAGTAATCAGCCAGTCAATGTACGTAGCTGGTGACTCGTTTCAGGCAGAGCGGCATTAAATAGAAATGCACGGAAATTGCCGCCTTCAGCATGCCATTTGATGCAGTTTGTAAATTCCTTTTACCGAAAACAGAAATTTGCTGATGAAGAACAGCAACGCGTCAAGCACCAATTACGATTCATATATATACACGGCAACGGCTAACGGAGGCAGTAGAAAAGATTCGACATGCACACAACTATTTCATTCAAGATATAAGCAGCATCGGTCGCACTTTGAAACGATCACCATTCCTTCCAATTCTACAGCACAATAAAATCCAATTAGTGTTGTTCCTATGCAGAAATCAAATAAAACGAAACGATCGTTCAGAGCGCAACCTCCGTTTGCTGTGCATCCGCTTCCAAGTTATCAATATTCCGGACAAAGTGCGTTTCTACCACACCACTGCAACGGAGCTGGAGAAATTGCCGTTAAATTTTACCAGCTCAAACACCAGCAATGATTGTTCTGATACAATCGTTACCATCTAGAACAGAATGGTCCAAACCCTGGCTCGAGGCTGGCGAACACTTTGTGTATATCGCATTTTTAACCCAAAAAGCTCAGTAGTTATAACGCACCTACATTTAACACAAATGCATTGCAATAACAACCGCCCTTGGCAAGCTGCACAACATCAAAGTGCAGGTCGATGGGTAAATAATGTTGCGTAGCAATGCTTTTTTAAGCTTTGTTACGACTCATGCACGCGTAAACTTTTGCTTTTAGTTGCAAGCACAGATTCTCTCATCTTGTGGCTCCCATTCTTTTCGATCCCATGGATGTTTTTGAAAACTTTTCTGACATGCTGTGGAGCCCCAACTCAATCGCAAACTTAACATTATCTTTTCTATGGAAAAGATGGCGGTATTTTCGTTTTGAACAAAGTTGAAGATTACTTTGAAACCTTTCAGGAAAATCTTTTTTGGCCCCAAAAAGTCTTTTGTGAATACGCGGTTCAAAAGCACTGACTTACTTGAATTCAACTGCATGGCCCCCCAAAGTCTTTTGTGAATCCCCAGTTGGGAATCACTGATCAAGGTTAATTCAACTGCAAGTTAGCAATAATGTCTGATATTAGCGTTGCCAGGAGGGGAGGAAAAAATACAATTTTTGGTTTATGTGTTAGTATATTTTAATTCACAATTTTGCCATTTTGTGCCTGAAATTTGCTTGTTGCCTTGTGTGAAAACTATCGACGTTTTGAAGCAATTAAATCTCAAAACACCTTTCATTCTTAATCGAGAGTTTAAAATTTAGGGGCATACCCCCTCCGGACTCTTTTTGTAAAGCCTAATGGGGATTGTAAAAAAATCTTGCAAGCAACTGGCAGTTTTAACCTCTGAGTCAGGGGTTCTTACAGTTTTCCTAAATACCCCCAGGGGGTATTAACATTAGATTTTGGGGGTAATGAGTGTTTTACCATAAAACAAGATATGTGTTAGATTACATAGCAATTGAAAAGGGGAATTAAATTTTAAGTGAAACCGGATTAGGAGTATTGGGGCTTAAACTTTTAAGAACCGATGCTCTAAGGAATTTTTCATCGAAAAAGTGCGCCGTGTTCAGCAAAACAAAGTTGCGAATAAACTTCTCAACTATTGGAGCGATTTAAAATCGACGCACAGATCAGAATGGCCAGTCAAACGCTAAAAGCTGCTTACTGCAGACAGCGGACCACCAAATTAATGCAAACCCTGACATGATTACGTGAAAAAAAGCTAACGAAATGTTTTCCTGATTAGTTGATGCGTCCTGTATCTTTCTAATTTTCTTAGCTGAAAACCCACTTTTTGAGCGGCAAACTACCAAAAAGCACAAACAAGTGCGTTAGTGGTGCAGCAATTAAATTGAGTAAATCGATTAAAACAACAAAATCAGCTTATTGATCACTATAACGTTTCTCCAACTACGGCCGCAAAGTTTGTCTCAAACTTAAATGTGATCCTTTAAACTCGCAACCTTGGACGATCCTGATCAAGATGAACATAGACTTGGCATGGGCGGTCTTTCTGCAAATCTACGGTACCTAATGACAACGTTGGGGTTGTAAACGTTCAATCTTCAAAAAAGGTTTTTCAACAAATGAAATGTTGAATTCAACCAACCAAGGGGCTAAAAAATATCGATTTGAAAAAAAAAGATCATCTAACAGCACTGAGGTACACCAAGATCGAAAAACACATTTTTGACTCCCCAAATTTGTTTGTGGCCAATCTTTTGATCAAGGACATCGCATTTTCCGATCTACTATCCGAACTTTCTTTGCCGGGTCCATTAAACCCAATTTACGAACATTTCTTATTTGTGGAGGCAAGCAACACTTACTTGGTGGGGTTCCATCTCAACGCCTTGTTGCGATCGCATTATCGGTTGTCCGTCTGGAACTACAAAAAAATAGATATTAAAATCTCTTCCACCGGCAATTGCTTAAAATATAACAATTAATTTAGCCGTACGGACGAAGAAGGAAAACGAAACTTGCTAATAAACGCAAATACACGATAGCCCGTAATGATTGTTTTACACCAGGAAATCGAAAGATCAAGGACAAAAAATGATGCAAAGCAAGTCATATACCTCATATTTTCAGCTTATTTTCACAAAAATTTGGAGTTTCCACATAATCGTTTGGCTAACCACGAAAAAAAGAATGCGGTTGCACTGCACTTAACGCAGCGGCCAACAATCGCAACCAGTGTTACTTGCTTTGACTACTTACTTAACTTGATGACACTAAACCGAGTGACAACGCTGTGCAATCTGCAGGCAGTGCAGTCAAAAAAGCAACAATTGTTTGATCGCTCCTTAAGCTTTCCATACTTGAAAAAACTAACCTCCATTTGTCCAGGCCGGCCGACACAAGTTCGGATCCCAATTTGGGTTGCTCTCAGCTGGAGGATTGCTATAGTTATTTGGGACCACATTACGGACCACAAAGTCATTGCTCCCGTCATAGAAAGGCCGCCCATCACGGACATAAGGGGCCTGGTGCTCAGGGTGGATTTCGTAGCCCGGATTTACTTCTGGGACCGAGTAGCCCGGAATCAAATGGCTTTGATTGATGTTAGTAGTGGGCATGTTGTTAGGGAAGTGCGAAGGCATGGATCCATAAACCGGATTGCCATGATGAGGATCCTGAAAAAGTTGAAAATTATCTAGGAAAAACTGAAGAGGCTACTGTAATCATTACATTTGTGCACTATTGCGCCCTTGTGCAATGCACTTCACGGTATTTCTCCTGCTTGAAGCATAAAATGCACTGGACCAAAAGTGGCGTCTCGGAAACAGCGTTTGAACACAATGCTGATCTCCACGTAACCACTGGCATATTCCAGGACAAAAATGCCACTTTGTGTCGAAAAGCCTATGAGCTACACGGGAAGAGTTTGATTTTAAAGTTAAAGAAATCGCCAGATTAATGCTTACACTAGTTGTGCAAGACGCATCTTGTAATTTGCATTAACGAGCGTTTTTAAATAATATCAAGCTAGTGCTTACCTTCTGTTGGTAAGGGTTGATACTTGGATGTCGAGAAGGGTTGCTGTACACGGAGTGAGGCTGATGCCACGCCACATCTGTATGCTGTTGCATGTAGAAGGGGACTTGAAAGCGGTTTGGAGTTGCAGCCTGATGAGTGGGCGCCGCACCGATGTTTCGTTGCATCTGGACAACACACAAGTTCAAGCGATATTTGACGGCATTTGTGCCTCGCATTCACGTTACTGACGCAGTATTGTCTTATCTTTTTATCTCCTACGTTTGCAAGCACGCCTTTAAACTGCCTGTTTTTTTTAATTGACGTCGAAGCACAGCTCTAGGAGTGCCTCATACGCGTGATAATAAAATCAATAGCAAGCTGCTGAGTAGTTGAAGAACAAGTTCCAGTATTTCAACGCCATTCTATACCTGATTTTGATGGTAACCAACATTCCCTCGTAGATGGCCAGCTCCACCAAGGTGTGAACCTATAGGCTGCAAGGTGGATGGTTGCTGTTGTTGCTGTTGTTGCTGCTGCATGCCTACAATGCCTACTCCAGCGTTGGTGCTCATTTGAGTGCCGATAGGAGGCTGCGACGTGCCCATCCTTCCCGCATTGGCAGGTTGTTGTGAGAAACGATTGGCGTTGGCCTGTAGCCGGTTTTGGCTTCCGTACCACACCGGTGGGGTTGCTTGAGGATAAAGCTGGTAATTCATGACCGGCATTCGGACATTGGGAGCCAGAGGATCAGCGGATGGAGTTTTGGCGTTGGACAAAATTTCCGAAGAGGTGACCTAAAACAAAACAGTTTAAAAGCATAAAACAATATTCGTTAAGCGTCTTTGCTAACCACTCTAAACCAAAAGCATGGTAGTTGTTAGTAGACAATTTATACATCAACTGAATCAACAACGTCTTGCACCAATCAGTAGCTACTCCATGTGGTGAAGTTTCGAAACCTCAAGGTAGGGTCGAAATGTGTCTCAACCTTCTTGAAAGTGTACGTTACCCAGACTCAACCCATAATGACGTCTTTTTGTGGTGCATTCTCTAATCAGCAGAAAATATACGCAACACAGCCGACTTTTCTCTCCGGTGAATGCTGCATAGAGAAGGAGATTTATGGGATCCCATAGCCTCCTGTCACGATCCCATCTTGAGTTAGGGATCGAATAACTTTACCAACAATGTAATTTTTTTCCTAAACACAAGACCGCTCAGGTACCTGAGGCTTGTCCGATGTTGCGGTTGTGATGATTCCTTCGTTTCGCGTAGGACCAATTGCATGGGAGGACCAATTTGTATCTAGAAAACAGCATTAACGATGGAGAAATTTTAACCATTTTGGATATTGAAATCGAAAATTTATCCTTCCTTGCGAAAGGACAAACGGACCAGCGAAACATAATTCCAAAGCTTTTCTCAAAACTGTTACACTTTAAACACATTAGTACACTTAAAAAGTATGACTTTAGTGTTAAATGATTGAGAACGCTGCATTCGGTGGCGTACAAGATGCATGCGGGAAGATATTCAAGCATGTCAGCATCAAATGGCAATACAGCAGAATCAGTCTACTTCGTGTTTTAAAGAGGGGAGAGCCTCACTCCTAAACGTGACCTTGAAATAATAAACATCTGGATAAAATAGCCTACATTTGCTAGGTTGTTCGATCGGCTCCATTCCAAGCTGGGCTGGTGTCAGTTTGTCGTACGACCAGATGCTGGCTGACCGGCCCACAACTGTGGTCATGGGCAGGTTCTGGGTGGCTTTGCGGTGACTGGCGCGTTCCTGCAATGACAAAAATCTTGTTAAAACGCTGCAGTTTGATACGGCAAACAAAGGATCGTGGAAGTAATAATTTCGAACTAATGACGGACCACGTGGCTGTTGACGAAGATTTCCGTGGAAAGGAGATTTGGTTCTTGGAAGATGGCAAACCATAAACGGCTTACTAATACCTGCCGTATAATTAAAAATAAAATTACATCAAACCGAAAATAATCTATATACACAGTGCTTGCCTGGCTTTCCTGTACAGTGGGATGCATCAAAATAAAATAATCAAGCAATCGAAAAGCATGCACTTGGCAAACTAATGACACCGCATCAAGTGTAGAAACGCGGCAGACAGGTTAACGAATGCGACAGTTGATTTTGATCGAACTACGAATGCAGACCCACATTTGTAGAAGGCTGATGAGAAACTTTGATCATTTGTAATGCCACTTACAGTGCCAATAGGACGAGGTTTCACTGCTGCTTCTCCATCTGCCCCTGGAGAAGCTTGCTGCGATCCCGAAGAAGTGGAACCTACTTCGAGATTTGAAGCTCCGCTTCCGCCTGTACCTGCAACGCAACAAAAGTCACCAAACCTCGTCAAATGGAAGCAATTAGCATTTCCTGCTCTGTGTTTCCCCTATTTCAGTTACTGCATCTCCGATCGCAGCAAACTTTTCACAAATAGATTTCGCAGTGCTCTCGCTTTCGCAACGTGATCGGGTAGATCGGAAACGACCATTAGTTTAAACTTTTCGATGGCTGCATTATTGTTTCATTTGAAAATGCACTTAACGGCAATTATTTCTGCAGGTGCTGAAAATTCTACGCACGAGCAGCATCGGCGACTTCAAACCGGGACTGGGCTCGTGGTTCGGTAAAATCGACAAAAGGTATCCAGTGAGTGCAAGATAAAAACCTCAAGATAAACCCAAAACATTGTTGGATGGCTCACTTAAGTGATGCAGAAAAAGCTTGTGCGTTTTTACCGCAATTGCTGAGATCGCCTGATTGTCGAACAGCAATTTTCCAAGCTATATGAACAGGCTTTTGTTTTCAGTAAGAGCAAAAATTAAAAATGGAATCAATACTGTTGGTATTTTTCCTGAAATCGTGCATTTTGCCATGAAAAGTAAATTTTCAGCAGCTTGATTGCAAAGGGACATGGCAATGAATAAAGAATTGCAGTTTTTCCCACATAAGAAACAAATATACCAACCTGAGGTAGGGTTGGAGTCGATGTTTGGTGATTTGGTGTTTCCACGGTAACCAGGAGCCTTTGATTGGTCCACAACGTTCCGGCTTGAATCGATGTCCTCTTGATCCTGTCCAGGAACGGGAGCGTGCACTTTATATGGAGGGACTGAAAAAATCGGTTTGTTAGAGTTGGCACACTACATTGCAGCAAAAATTGTTTTCCTAACAGTTATTTCTTGACGTAGTCGAAGTAATGGTATCCGCTAAACGTGAAAACTGAAATGTTTGCTTCAGCGTTTTCACATTTGACGCTATTTGTTAACTTCAGCTTTGAAACAGAAGTTATGCATTCGCTAGCCTTAAGTGCTTATTATCAATATTGTACTTTTAAAGCACCACAATGTTTACCCGGAGCAGCTGCTGTATTGTTGTTCCATAACACCGATGAACCAGCTGAGGGCGTAAAAGAGCTACTGAAAGGGGAGTACGTAGGGGATCGGACTGCAGGGGTGTGACCGTAACCTAAAAATAACCAGTTAAAGTCACAAAGATAAAACAGTCACGTTTTTACAGTATGCAAAGTGAAAGGTTGCTGACGAAATGTAAGTTCACTACAAACCACCTGCTGTTGCGCAAGATTTTCAAAGCAAGACAATTGTTCAAAAGGAACGTTTTCTCTGACGCACATCAACGCGCTTACGGGAAATTTAGAATCGCATAGCAGGCGGTCAAATTCCAAACACATCTATTGTCCACAGTAGGTCATTAAGCACGGCGTAAACAAGTGCGCTGATTCACCTTCTCCATCACTGGCTCCATCCGGGAAATTGGGGTTCACGTTTCGGACTGGAGTCACGCCGACATTCGTTCGGGGCGTGCTTTCGGTGCTCATCTGTGTCTGGACACTAGACATCGGATTTCGATAGGTTGTGTTCTGCATTGCTCCCTGGTTGGTATGAGTGGCCGAGTGGGGAATGGGATTCGGGAGACTGGACACTGACGTCATCATCTGCATTCCCATGCTATGCGTGGACGTCATCATGCCATTAACAGGGGTGCCTTGGTTTTGTAAAGAAATGGGAACATTCGAGACCCCCATGTCGTGAACAGAGGAGACGTTTCCCTGGTCAATGGACATAGGTTCAATTGCCGGACTGGGCCGTTGTATGGGTTGGGTTTGGGAGCGGGATGGAATACCAGAGCCAATTGGTCCGTAATTAGGAGGCAAAATCCGGGTAGCCGAAGGAGGAGCGGTCTTTGCAGCCATCATAGGAGCAACAGGCTGCACAGGTTTAGTTGTAGGCTTGTCTGTAAAAAATTGCGTTGTTAAACACCAATTCATAGTTGACGGAATTTGAAATAAAAAATAACTCTCAGGCAGAATTTTAAACGCAAATAAAAGGTAAACGTTTTAATGAAAGGGCACAATATCACATAGGAGCAACCTAGAAAGCATTTATATTGCAAAATTTTTACCAATGAAGTTGACTTTGCTTAAATATAAGATATAGACTTATCTGCAAACTTTATTTTGCTGGCCCGAAACTAATTAGTTGCCTTTTTTTTATGATAAGATATACTCTCATAGCACGTACCGTTAGCAAAATCGCTCGAGGAAAAAGAGTATGAAGAGATGTCACACAGTGCATTATCTCACCTGATGGTCTTGATGAAAATGTAACAGTTGTAGTTGCAGTGCTAGCAACAACAGCTTCCGACGAGACAAAAAGAGCTTTCTTTACTGTTTCGATGGTGGGCGGGGTGGTAGTAATAATGGTGGTCGCTGTGAAACATGAAACCATTTTACAACCTTTGACAGCAATTAAGAGTAGGGTAATAATGCGCAGGATAACTCGAGTAGCGGATCGTATGTGAAAGTAGACAACTAATACACACGAAGCAAATAGCCTCAGCCGCTAGTTTAGCAACGTCTTTGATGACGCCCAGGCAAATTTCTTACTTGCTGTTGCAGCGAGCCATTTGTTAGGAGCTGTTGATGTTACGTTACTCGATTCGCTGCTTGGCTCCGACACAGGTGGAGTCCACACTCCCACTTTCAAAGATGAGGTGGTCTTGGATTGAGAATGGGTCTATAAAATTTACGACGTATTGAAAACATTTTAGTGCAAAAAAAGAACCCACACAAGTAAATCAATTTCTTTTATAAAGTATGCAGAACAAGAATGTTTACCCATAAAACGTGGTGCGCTGCATACCACTGCGAAAGTTCTGAAGTCAAATATTCACAAAGCCTAGCTACAACATCGGAAGTGCTTTAAATTCTAAGGCACACCGTTGAAGATTCAAACTTTTGCGTGATCGAAATTCCGCAAGAGGGGCGTAATCAAAATGCGTCTACTGCAATGCATGTAGTTACACTGCACTCTACCGCGAATGCAAAGCGTAATTCTGTACCTTGAAAAACGACATTACTCTGTACACACGCCCCACCTGTCTTGCTGAATGAGCCACGATTGAAGGAGGCACGGTCCAAGCTGGTTTCGATGGGATGGGGGCGGCAACAACGGTCAGAGTGGGCTTCGGAGGAGGAGGTTTGTTCTGCGCGGCCCTAATCTCGGCGGCCTGCGCTTGCGCTCTTGCAATGAACTCCGCTATTTCATGCTCTGTCTTCTCCTCTTTGATCAATGCTGTGATAAGCTGTTGAGCATGGCGGATGGCTTCCAGTGAACCCCTGTAAAATAGTAAATGATGAGTGCTACGGCCACTTTTAATCTTCCATGAAAGAAAGTGTAAAATGACATGATTTTGAAAATAAGGCATAATTTGCGTACCGACAAATAGTTTGCGTAATAAAACTAAGCACAAAGGATTTTACGATGCAGATACATTGGACTGTTTTCAGATATCACTGGTGCTGTGTTAAAAAGTGCATATTACTAACTTGATAGTTACAGTTCGTTCGATAGCTCCTTTCTTCATCTTGTCAATGTCGATATGAGCCCCGGTAACTTCGCGTATTGCGTTTATATTGCAACCGCCTCGACCAATCACACGAGAAATAAGGTTTGACGCAACCATGATGCGCTTGACCCTGAGTGAAAAACAATATTGACGCAAAAATACGACACCGAAACTGTTGCATAAACACAGTATAACGCTTGCATCACCGCACCGGTTGCTTTCAAGGCAGTACGGAACGTAGGAACACAAATTTCAAACACGACAGGCTTAACTCCACATCGGATTGACGTGGCAGCAAGTGATATAAAGAACAAAATTTTAACGGCACTAGTACAAGTTTTGGTATTAGCTTTTTTTTAATCCAGACTGTAACTAACTTTAACCACCTTAAACTACAGCAGAGTGAAATCTCAAACTAGATACACCATAACTTAAGTTCCCAAACCGGCGACTTCTATGACATATTTTAATCCTCAGTTACATGACCCGAAGCCAATAATAGCTTCCTTTTGTTAAAATGATTACCACTTGAACTATAAATATATTAGCGCTTACCCTCCATTACTTCCAAGTTTCTTTGTCACTTCTTTCCATCCTTCAGTTTGTCTATGCGGACGTTTGCCCTGTGTAGTACGCATTGTACTGCTGTATGTTACTGAACTCACTCGGTACGTTGGTACCTTGTTGGCTGGCAGCTCTCTGAAATACAGAGGATTTGTAAAATGGCAAAACACAGTGGTACAAGCTGCAGGTTGATTTTTGTTCGAAAAAGAGCTTTAAATACTCTGACGTTGTTCAGTAAGCAATCAAAGTTTTCGGTCCTAAAGAGCGTCGCCAAATTGCGATTGAACTTGACATTAATCTTTAGCGTTGCAGTTTCGCTTGGTATTGTTGCAAGAATAAATATATCATTTCGTAAAGCCGCAATTCACGGTGTTAGTTGCTTGTGTTCCATCACAATGGGATTGTAAAATCATTGAGATAAAGGCAAGCAACGCGTTTGCTTTTATCGCATCACAAGAGGGCATTGCTTTGGTCGAATTCACACCTGGAAGCGACGGGATCGGACTGATTCTATGCCCAAATAATTGCTGCGTACAGCTCCGACAAGAAAGTAGAACGACGAAGGGCTAACCGAAAACTTTTAGGTGAATTTTAGAAGGTGAAGAGAGGCATACTGCTCTTTGAATGCGAAGTTGAAGCTGCAAGATTGAATTTCTTCAATATATCTATTATAATTACATGTAGACAGCGCTTTGGTTTATTTTTTGTCTATTTAAAGATATAATTGGCTCATGGTACCAGGTATTTCATTTTGTACGTTCTTAAACCCTTTTCCTGAATTTTTTTTGATATACACACAGTACATTAAAAATGACAACTACTAGTACGTCAGAAAGGGCAAGTTGTTTTCGCTACTCAGAAATAAATACGTTATCCAGACCCTCCAAAATGGCTTGCAAGCTTTGCAAAAAGCATGTAAAAAGCTGTCGGGAGTTCATGCGCATTTTGCATCTGATAGCTAAGAAATAATTTTCACAAACGAAAAAGCTTTTTTACTGTAATATCAGAAGCATAAACATCCTTAGCGTTTTAAATGGAAAAAAAAGACTGCTGCATCAGTTACAACCAAACAATGGGAATTGTGACGTCTTACTAGACAACCATTTGCACTCGTACTGGTGCGCCAATGCAAGACAAACTACTGACACTTACTACTGTCGCGTTCAAAGCATTGTTAGTGTGACGTAAAAAAAAGCAAGCAAGGCCGCAAGATTTTTTAAATATTTCATTTCCACAAGAACGAGGTTGTTTTACACACACTGCTAATATTTTCAAGAAAACAAACAAGGAAAAAGAAAATATCTACGATACTTTGACGACAACACTCCCGATGATTGTGGTCCAAAAGATTGTAGAGTAATAACTATTAACATCTTTTGGCCATATCAAAACCTTGGCAGATATATAACAGAACAACTTGTTTTTCGACGTATTGCATTAGCCAGCACTGCCACGACAGTGCGCTTCTGCCGCACACACTGCAATCATGCAGGGAAAAAACGCTGCAACTGTATTTTCCGAAGACACATTGTGGCTCCATGCGAGAAGCGAACTCTCAACTTCATGACTCCAAGACTGGATAAAGTTGCAAATACATGATGCCGTAAGAATGAAGTCAACCAATTGCACATCTAACTAAAAAGGCACAAATCCAAGCATAATCTTTAAACAATAGAAAATCTTGGTATGCCTGCACATAACTACGAGGATACTAAGAAAGCAGAAAAATCAATTGAGTGCATTCAAACGTCGGACGCAGTGCTGCTCCTCAAAACAGGCGTGACAGCTTCTCTCAACTAGGACTTGTAATAACCAGTAACAAACATAAACATACAACAGTTTAGTATTCTGCTGATGCGACACGCGAAAACAATGAAATCTTTGCTAAAATTTAAAGTTTGAATTTACGCAAAACGACCTCACCGCTTAAAAAGCAACGCTTAACGAACGACTAGCTATTTACCTAAATTGAGGGGCCACTGTCCGTGTTGTACTAGCAGTGGTGGTGGCGGTGGCAACGGTAGTAACTTGTTTCCGAACTCGTCGAACGGATGATCGAAGATCAACACCGGTACTTGAAGAATGGCTGTTAAGTAAACGAGCTTCAATATTAGACCTAATTTAGCACGTCTTAGTGATTGCGTACAAGTTACTGTGCAATAGCATTAAAAGTACGTCAAAGCTTTGCCCAGTACCAACTACATCTTTAAGAAATTAAAAGTTCTCTCAAATTTTGTTTTCGTAACTAAAAATTAGCATTTGCTATTTGACGTAGCTTTTTCGTTCTTTACATACTAATTTTGACACTCGTCAAAACCAGCTTTTGTAAATAGTCTGGTCACTCCAATATGGATATTAATCATGACGCATTAAGTAACACTAAAATTCATGCATACTTGCAAAGATAAATCAACTAGGTTTCGATTTTCACCTGTCCACACTGACTGATGCGATCGGTGCCTTCTTCTTTTCTTCGGGAGATTTATGACGCTCCTGTGGTACAGGAAGAGGAGGAGGAGGAGCAGACTGTCGCATTATTAAAGCCTCGGGAGGTAAGACTCTACTGAGGGCCGACGTGTCATAGTTGGGCTCAAGGCGGGTATGAGAGGCTGAAATAATAAAATGAAATTAGTTTAAAAGTTAGTTGAACCTGAACATTTCACAATCGCGTGCCACCAGCTCACGCTTCAGGCTTGAATTTAAATCGAGTCAAAAAGTGCAAACTATATCAAATCTATCTTAAGCAATGCAAAACTAGGAAAAATACCCTGTTGTGCGCTTGTCGTAAGTGAAAAATCGTCATTATAGGTATCGGCAAAGCAGATGCAAACGCGATGGTGCTTGGTGGTTCTATCCTACTTCTTGTACACGGGGCATGGTGGAAAATTATGAACGCTCAGGAGTTTGGAACTTTCACGGCTGGGGAGGATGAGATGATAACGGTTTTGAGCCCAGGCTTCACATGGATCCTCAGTTCAGGAAAGACGAGCATTCAATAACAGGCAATGTCCGTCGCAGCGAAGGCGAGAGGGCACGACGAGGGTAAAGAAGAAGCAAAAGTTCCTCAATAGCGACTCTGGGACGCGTGAATCGAAAAATTTAGAGTTGTTGATAACCTTCCGATTTGAGAGGAAGATAAAAGATAATCGTTCTTGCTAAAAGAAAAACAATACAAAGAGGACTACTGATCAATCGAGCACAGCGAAACAAACATGAAGGTTCAGCGTTTATTAGCATGAATACAAGGCCAGATCTTTTTAAGAACTCTTTTTGTAAACTAGAAAAAGTGCCCCTGCAGAAATCTATCGAGGCTAAATCCAGCCGCCAAGTTGTCCTCACCAATTGTAGCAGGTCGCAACACTGTGAATTCCGTGGTAGTAACTGCAATCGATACAACAACACTGGATGCTACCGACACTGTTGGAGTAGATGAATCTTTTAGGGTAAGCTTCTCAGCAGATGACACGATTTCTCGCAGTGTACTGGTTTCTTCTACAAATTCGGCCGCTAAATAACAAGCTTTTTAAGTTATACGAGTAGTGGTGAAACCACTTGAGCTGATTGATGAATGACCGTTGACATTTACATCACTCCAGTTGGGACACAATGATAAATATCTACTGCAGTAGTGTAGAGAGCATTATTTCATATAAATTGATCGTACGCAAACGAAAATTAAATACCATCTTCATCGTCCGAGTCCTCTTCGTCGTCCTCATCGTCGTCTTCCATGATCTTCGACGGCTTGGACGGCTTCTTCTTTTTGCGCTTTCTCTTCTCGCGTCGCTTAGCGGCTTTCGACTTACGTCCTTTCACCATTGTCTGTCAAACCAATAAAAAACTTTTAAAAAAAGACAGATCCATTCTCATAAAGATAAGTTTTGGACCATAACATCTTACGGAGAGCCTGCCTTTACTAATCCCTTACTTCGGTTTTAAGTCATGAATAGTCTCAAAACATGACATGATTGCTGAAAATGCAGATAGAATCACCTTTTCGTTGTCCAGTTCTTCCAGCAGTTCCGATGCAAACTTATTTGCTTCTTGAGCTTGTAGATCTTTCGCTTGTACGACACACTCCATGCATTGGTGAGTGCGTTTCAGCAGGTCCTTATCCGATACCGTCGCAATGTATCGCATGCATTCGGAGTCGGATGGAAATTGGGAAACCTCTTTGGCAAGCCAACGTACCACCTGCAAAATATCAATACATAGTACTTAAGGCCTTTAAGCTCGGCCTCGCTTCAGAGCTGTCGGCACTGTTGCCTCTCTTTCTCCGGAGAACAGCACTGCATGAAATTCGAATATATGTCGTAAACCAAATTAGGGGCTGTCAATTGGGGACCAATCACAAATCCAAATTGCAGTTGTGCACCCACCCCGGCAGACTGCCACCGCAGATCACCAGCTTTACTATACCAACCACTTGAAGCATGTGTAGCTACCATGACACTTAAACCGTACGAGAAGGCAACTGTACGTTTTGACGAAAAAATGATTGTTACGACCCTCAACTGACCCAGCCAGCAGACGATATGGCGATGGAAAAGTGTACGAGTACTTCAGCTAACTCAATCCGGCATCTTACTTGCACATGCCCTTTGCGAAAGGCGGCCATTAAAGGAGTAACTCCTCTGTTATCGGCCGCATTGACGTCAGCCCCTTTTCCAACCAGCAGCATGACCACGTCCAAATGACCTCCATTACACGCCAACCACAGAGGAGTGTTGCCTTTTTTGTTTTTGACTTCCACTAGAGCGCCCCTGAACAAAAACATGAAAAATGACTGCATGCTTCAATAGCACCCACAGTAAATACGACCACTTTGACAATCGTATGCCCTTCGGTAACTCTTCTATACTACTCGCTGCGTGGTTCCGCAAACCACCTGCTTTTGTAACAGATTTTCATTGGCAAGCAAACCAAGTAGAATAACAGCAATGGCGCTTAGGCACGTTTCAAACTCGAACTGTGCGTTTTGAAGCCCAAACATTTCCCCTATACCAGCAAGCAGCACACTTTCTAGTGGCGTATCTACTTAAAATGGCGCCCATGGCAAAGTTTGAGTGTGGGGTCCTTCTAAATAATTCATACATTACATATACCTAACCTACATGATATAATAATATAGGCACAATTTTTACGAAAAATAAACCATGAAATAAATGCTTTAAAACAGTAATTACATGCTTATTTTTGCTATAAACTTTTCACACACAAAATTACAAATTATCCAAAACGACCACAACATACTTCAAAACTCATTTATTTATATTATGAAGAATGGGGATCATACCGCAGTGAACATGGATCAAGTGCATAAATTCCTCCATGTGGGAAAATTTATGCACTTGATCCAATTTGCCATAATTCTATCCCCCACCCTGTACACTCCCTTCCAGTGTACACTGCCCCGTACATTTACATACCAGGCCTGCCCCTTCAGTGTACACTGCCTTTCTTTTAATGCCCTGCCAGCTGAGATTCGAACCCGCAACCATGGTATCTCAAGACCATAACTAACTGGTAACTGGGGAAAATTTTGCACTTGTTCCGTGAACATTAATAAATCCGGCATTTTTTGTTTCATAACAACATGCTAAAACAAGGCTTATCGTGCCTTTATGGAAGCATATTCGTCTGAGATTTCATCAAAGTTAGTTTATTCTGTTTCTTCCCTTCCTATACTCATCAAAGCTAGATTACACAACCTGTCCTGACTCATTGAAACTCGGAAGCGTAGTAGTAGTTATTCAGTTTTTATCCGGTGTTTTCCCTTTAGCAGTGATGGCCGGATTTACCCCATTCCTTCTGCAATTTCTCGCACTCCGTCCCTCCACTTATCTCGTCTCAGAGCATCCTCCTTCTTCAAACCAACTTTCTCTGTCTCCTCTTCCACTTGCTTCTTCCAGGTCTTCTTCGGTCATCCTCGCTTTCTCTTGCCAGTCACTTCAAGATTCAGAGCAACCCTCAAAAGACTATCGTCATCCCTCCTCAGTACATGTCCATACCATCTAACTCTATTTGCTGTTGCTAACCGGTCTATCGTTTCCTTCAACCCTAACATATCCATCTGTTCTTCAGTCGTCTTTCTGTCTACAATTTTCTGACCGCACATGGCTCTCACCATAGCTCTCTCCGTTCTCCTTAAAATTGCTTTTTCGTTTTCTTTTAGACACCATGTCTCACTTCCATACAGTATTGCTGATCTTACGCAACAACAATAAACTTTACCTTTCATCTTCAGAGGAAACCTATTTCCAAGCAACAACTCTCCACATTTCCTGAATCTTACCCAACCGATTCTTACTCTTGCTGTGACTGCCGCTTCACAACCACCACCAGCATTTGCATGAAAGAATTAATGAAAGAATGAAAGAAGCGTGAAAGAATTAGAAGAAAAAAGCGTGAAAGAATTAATGCAGTTTCGTGAAAGAATTAATGAAAGAATTAATTAAGCTTGAAAGAAAGAAGCGTGAAAGAATTAATGCAGTTTCGTTTACTAAAAGATCGCTCGCAGCTCGCAACAGACTCCACCATTGTCAACAACATTTGAATACATTCGAAGATTAGGAAATACGCTTTTATCACCATATTCAACTATGAATGTTAGAAAGTCTTTAGGACGCGATAACTTCAAGTTGGCACGACTTGATATTAACCTTTTGCAATCACTAATCTCCGCATATACTTGCTTGCCATCTACGTCTAAACTGTACACAGCTCCTTAATTATGACATATGAGACTCGAATTGTTCAGTCAGGACCGTAACAAAGGCCTTGAACATCCGACAGAGAGCCAAATTCGGAATGGATGATTCATCTCTTCGTGCATACGGAATAGAGCTCCCTTCGAATTGTTTCATTTCATCTGTTGCTGATAACTCTGCATCTCACGCATTTTCACCAGCCATTCTTGGCTTTCGCTTTGGTGTCAACGTCCCATTTTTCACAGAGGATCTTGCTACCTTACAAGCATTCATCAACTAACTTTTCTCTAGCGTCGTTGAAATGATCTCTCAGGCCTTTTATGTCTAGGGCAGCATTGTGAAAAATTCATTTCTTGTCTTGCAATCGTTTTTGCGATCTATCTATTGGCGTAAGTCATTTTTGCCAAAAACCCAACAATGTCGGAAACTGTTGTTGTTGGTTTATCCCTCCTCTTCCTTGGGATGGAGGTATGGCGCGAACAGCAATCCAGGTTCACGCCATCAACCTAATTGAATTAAGCCAGGGGAAAAGTGGCAGGCCATTTCGAACCAGTCGTGGATGCTAACTGCCGACTGGTAGCCCCACCACCAACAAGGCGGACTGCCATTGGTGGGTACCCAAAAGTCGCCTCTTACGACATGCTGGGTGAGCAGCTTCACTATTCTAACCATGTCGGGAACTCGTAAGATAGTATGCGATGTACTAGTTGTTTCGCATTACTCTGGGTATCAATTGTTTGCTGACATCTTCTACTATGCTGTCTAGTACATCAACGATTTTGTCATGATACATTTGTACTGGCATCAATGCTTCTGCTCTAGAGCTCCAACGGGTTTCTGCCTCAGCTTTTTAAACCAGTGGTACAGCATCTTGAATTTTAAATTTTTACCAAGCATTTTTTTTGCGTCCCTGTCAAAGTGATGCTGAAGGCACGAGCCATGCCTGCCATACCCTAGATACGTCACTGTTCTAAACACGCAATACGCACCGTGACAAGACGAGCTCACAAAACCGGTAGTGTCCTTTGTCGGCCGCGATTGTAAGAGCGGTGTCACGTGACGATGGAACGGGAGGAGCATTGGGGTCCGCTCCCTTGTCCAGCAACACTCGACCAACCTGAAAGTAGTCGTCTTATACACCAAACACTGTAACCAAGATACCCTCTATTTGAAAATAGAATAAATATTGCATGAAGGGCTAAAGGCAAATGCAGAAGCAAGGCGTATTCGCTGAAGCGATGCTGGTCTATGCCAAGCCAAGCCAAGTAGCGTAGACTGCTCTGTCAACTACGTCGTTTCGAGACACAGCTAGCAATCCGAAAGACTTATTGAATGCACGTTGCACAACGTTCATAATATGATTCTTTGCTTTATCTGTCACTATCCGATATGGTAAATTCCTGAACATTTATCTGTCAATGAACTTTTTTCGTTTCAACATCAGGTAACTCACCTCAGCGTAACCTCCTGATGCCGCCTCCATGAGAGGGGTGAGGCCAGTTTTGGCCCGATGTTCAACATTAGCCTTGCGATCCACAAGCATGCTGACCACATTGTGGCGCCCTTGGAAGCAGGCCAAAGTCAAAGCTGTGTTTCGGTTCGTTTCGATCTGAAAAATTACAAAAAAAAACGACACTGAATCAATGTTGGCAAACTAACCTAACAACCAATACCGTCACCAGAGCGGACGAATTGCAGTTGCCATGGCAACAAGCTTTTGTTGTCATGAGAAATCTGGTAAATGCTCATGAGAAACTTATTTTGCAAAATATTGATGGCAACACAGGAATTAAAGACATATTGACGCATCAATAGAATGACCGAATTTTTAAATGCAATAATTTCTGATCTATTAATTTTTAGATTAGAAGAGGACTTCCAAGTTTACGCCCAAGTAGTTGATGATGGGGGCAAACTTAAAAGCTTTGACTTGTCACTTGACAGGAGGCATCAACCAACAAGTGCCTGCCGGAGTACGTGCCAGTCACTTCCTATTAGCGTCAAGTATATCCTAAATAACAAAGACTTCCTGCAAATATCTCAAGCACATCTACTACGCAGACTGTACTGTACTCAATGTGATGTTGAAAAAGTTCAAACTTGAACTGCGCAGATCTAACTGTGAAAGGAATGAAACGGCACGTTTCTCTGACAAAATTTAAAACAACTTGAGCAAAATCACCTGAGCATTTATGTCAGCTCCCATGTCCAGTAATAACTGCACAGATTCGTAATGGCCGTTCATTGCAGCCAGCATCAACGGTGATATGCCGAGCTTGCTGCCGGTCCTGAAAAAATTAACATATAATAAATCAATTCTATTATTTTAAAGTGATATTGCGCAGAATGCAAAGTGGTTTGAGCTTTCAAATTTTGATGTCAAAACTATCACCATTATGAGCAAGGTGGCGTCTGGAGTTTAAAAGCTCGCTTTTTGATCTAAGTCTGCTTCAAAAGCTGCTGGATACAATTCATCAACATCATTTAATACTGAAATCAAACTGGTAGATTTTTAGCTCTAAAGCCGCATAACTTCCGCTTCAATGGAGAGCACACAACTAACCTTGAATTAATTTCCGCTCCGTGATGTAATAGCAATTTTACAACGCTTACAAATCCCCCTGATGCAGCCAAAGAGAGCGGTGTGTAATCTGACACATTCCGATGTTCTTTGTTGGCTCCTCTTTGCAGCAAAATTTCAGCCGCCTCCTATAGACATCAAATGCAATGTTAGAGAAAGGTTTTTCAACGAGTCGTCAGCTGGACGTAGTTTTATGCTCTTTAATGTGGAGACTCAATAAGGTGAACGCCCCTAGAACCGCAATCAAGTTTTAGTGAAACAAAGTAAAGAGCATTTCAACAAAACAAACATTGGGTAACGCAATGAAGTGGTCGTGATAAAGGAGTGGTAACACAGTACAGAGTTGCGCGTTAAACAGGAAGTGCAAAAAGCAGGCTAAATACGAAAAAAAAAAGAAAAATCAGCTAGCAACTTATTTATGGCAAGAAGGAAAAATAGCGCACAATGCAACGACAACTGCTTATCATGAACCTGCCATTAAAGTGGATTTGGACGTTTTACCTACACAGTCTTCCTTTCACGAAGAGATGGGGCATACTGCCTAGTTTTTTACACAATGGACAAACTAACCAGTCTTCCGCCGGAGCAGGCGAGTGACAATGGTGTGTCTTTAGTTCGGTCCGATAATGCTTCGATGTCAGCATTGGCGTCCAATAAAGTACCAACGACGTTTGCGTGTCCGGCAGTCGCAGCCAAAATGAGAGGAGTGAAGCCTACAAAGAGAGAGTAGTAAAAACTGTGCCAGCTGTTACATTTTCTTCCCAGTAAAAGTCTTTACAGCTATGCGACAACTTGAGTTTGGACCTGCTTTGCAGTTACCAGTACTGCTTCCACAGAGAATTCCAACCATAAGCAGAAGTTCTTTTCTCAAAGTCATAATAATGGCCTCTGACACCAGGCAACTGACTTATCTCTTATCCTGGTTGCAGCCACACAAAAAGTTAACACTAAGAGTTGAAACTTTAAAAATCTACGTTTGAGTCTACCTTTTTTGTCTCGGTGCTCTATATTCGCGCCCCTTGATATTAGCAAGTGGACCAACTCATCGTGGCCCCCTGCTGCTGCTAATGTGAGGGGGGTGTCATGGTTGCTTTCTGTGTGCGATTCGATTTCTAGATGTGGATATGATGAAAGAGAAGCAGAAGAAGAGAATGCACGATCTGCAAAGTCAGCTGAAGTTACATGTTGGTATGTTCCCGGTTACGGGAAAGCTCTTCTTGATACACATCTATCTTAAAAATATTGACTCAGTGGAACGACTGAGTGACAAGAATAAACAATGCAACTTTTGTTTTTATAATAGCGGTAATAAGCATGACCACAAAACGAAACAGTTAAGGTTTTATTCAGCTTTTAAAAGAACTGGTGTAAACTTCGTCTGAAGTTTGATCCGGCAGAGTCGGAAAGTCATAAATTAACCCCAAAGAAAACTGATGTTTTTATTTCAGTTTGAAAGTCAGCTTAATTGCACTTACACGCTCCGCAAGCAAACAATTTGATCGTCTTGCTAATAGCCCCAACCGTAGTAAACGTATCGCAGCAAAAAGCCATAATTTTAGTGGCCATGTACAATGTTCCACTAGAGCCAGTGCTAGGGCCATAAAAGACGTTGCTGTTCGTGAAACCCATCACTTTCAAGCAATACCTTCAGTCTGCGGATGAGATAGTGGTGGGCAGGGATGATGAGCACATTGACAAAAAGAATCTTCGAGGTTTTTTGCAGGTTGAGGAAAAGAACCAGATGCTCCTGAAAAAACAATCACGTTTTACTTACAATGCAAGAAGCATTTTGAACCTAAACCTCTCGTTTGCCACGAGAAGAATTCGAAGGGTAACAATTAACGTATTTTGCTCACTGGCCGAAGTCTGATGAAAACGCAGACGTTTGGCAGCAGGCATACAACGCATCAGCGAATTTCTATTAACATTTTACACAGCAAAACGCACCAAATAATGCTATGCAATGACTACCTTATCTGCAGCAAAAGGTAAAGCATCAACGATTTAAACAAAACCAATTATAACGTTTAAGTAAGACCACGCACCATTATTGAGCTTCAAGTCGGGCTCCACACGATTGGCAGGTGTTTCTTGCACTCGATAACCAGAAGGAATCTGCAAGGAAAACAATCTAGAGCATACTCCAGGATAAAATCAATCACTTCTTGACGACTCAAAAACATGCAAGCAATCACAACCTTTTGATAAGTAAAAGCTGAAACGCCAAGAACAAGATTTGGGGTTTAAGAACCGCAAGCCAGGTTTGATTAAAGTTGTGTAAAGCTTATTGTAAGCATAGACTTTAGCTGTACCATTCGCCGACGCCACCATGTCAGACAATGACAATGGGTAGCCAGGTTCAAGTTTTGCACTAGCATTGTGCTGACTATGTTTCTGGCAGAGGATGCCACCTTTAAAACTACTAACATTTACAAACCGCGTTTGCCGATCTAAAATATTAAATAGAGAAATTCTTTAAAAGGCATATTCATATTTTCACATTTTCAAGTGCATCTTGCTTTGAATGAGCCTAAAAATCTGAATCAATTAGAATGCGACACCATACCTTGCTATCTGGTGGTAATGGTCGAAGAGTTTCTGTAAAAATACGTAAGTTTGTTAAGATGATATTTCATAGCAGGCAAATAAAGAGTGTTCCAAAGTGCGCTGAATTTGAATTGGGCGAACGTTTTGTGTGTTTAAGTTTAAGAGCATGCTGCCATGCTTTATCATTTATCGCTCCGATTTATTCTTTTTTGTTTAATTGTGCAGAATACTTTATATAAAATTGAATTATTTGCAGAGCAACGGCACTAGTTCAGTAATTGTTTAGGATATTGTGTCACAAAGCGGTTTCAACAGTGCAAGGAGTTATTGTTAAGACATTTTACGACAATGGAGAATGTGCGACGCAAACAGTGCGAACAACTCCGAACCATTTGTGGCAGAAATGAAGCTCCGTGCGAGCCTACTGTACGCAGACTAATGACAAAGTTTGAAACAACTGGTTCAGTTTCAAAGGTCAAGTGGCCTGGACGGAAACGTTCTTGTCGAACTGAGGAACAACTTATTCTAGTGCAAGACAGTGGCACCGTGAGTCCAGGAAAATCGATTCGCCGACGTTCCCAGAAGCTGGATATCCCCACCACTTCATTGCATCGAATTTTTGTAAAGATCTCCAGATGCACGCGTACAAAATTCAACCTACGCAAAATCTTAAGCCAGCGGATCATGGGAAGCGGAGGCGATCAGGTGACTAGGTTCTGGAGAGACTCGCAGCGGATAACAATTTTGCGAAGCTAATCATTTTTAGTGACGAGGCCCACTTCCACTTAGTGGATTTGTCAACAAAAAAATTGCCGAATTTGGGAAAATGAAAATCCGCCAATAATGCAAAAGCGAGAAATGCAACCATTGAAAACGATTGTGAGATGTGGTTTCTGAGATAAGGTGATCAGACCATTTTTCTTTAAAACTGAATAGGGGGCTGCAGTTACTATTAATGGAGAACGGTACAGAGACCTGACGTCCAATAAATTGTGGCCGAATTGAGAAGAATCGAAGATTGACAACTTTTGGTTTCAGCAGAATGAAGCAACCTGCCACATTTTAGGTGAATGCTTGCATTCCTCTTCAAAAAATTTACGGAACGAGTGATGTCGTTGCATGGCGATAAGGAATGGCCACCAAGACCTAGCAATTTTTTCTCGTGGGAGTTCGTGAAATCCAAAGTTTACTCCAACAAACCACGGAGGATTCTTCAACTCCAAGGCTGAAATCGAGCGTGTGACCGGAGACATTGGGCCACAATTGTGTGAAACAGTAATCAGCAATTTCGAAGAGCGCATAAATGCATGCAGACTCAGTGCAGGAGGACATATGGCCGACGTTGTGTTTCACACGTAAATTACTGTTTACAAATATACCATAGGTTCTTATAAATACTATTTTGTTAGTATTTGTTTTCCACAATAAACTTTCAAAATCAGCGCACTTTACAGAACACCTAAATGCAGTAAGTTCAAGCTACCCCAATGCTACTAATTTGTTCATTAAAATAGTATTTAAAGTTTGTCACCACTTATTTCCGATTAGTTCAATTGCTTTCATAGTAAAACACCATGCCTAGCACAACATTGATTTCACATCCAACTCACCATGCTTTGTCAATGGTTCTGACGTTGGTTCAGCAACAGGAGGCTGCAAAAAGTAGTGTTGTACATTACGAATAGAACTGATGAAACCAGTTTTTTTTGATGAATTACTCACAAAAATTTACCTTTATACGCAAAACAACTTGTGTCCGAATAAGGTTCGAAGTTGCCAGTACGCCGAGACAGTGCATCTTACTTCAAACCGCAATTTAGACACCTGCAGCTGCACAGTGCGACATGGATGTTATTGCTGTTGCTAACAGCACAGCTACACCCAGTGCTGATTAACTTATTTTTGGCATAAAAAATATTAAGGTTTTGCCCAGATTGTAGGATACAGACGATACAGATTTTACTGAAACAAATGCTACCTACTTTCACCACAACTTCGCTCTCTTCTTTGCCATCCGGTTTCCCTAATAAAACATTTCCACAATAAGCTCACTAACCAAAATCCGTTATAACTGAAGATGTGCCACGGCTCTCGACTGGACAGAAGTGCATAGTCCGAGTTTACAACTTGCTACAACTACCGATAGCAATAAGACTGTATGACGCTTGTCCTAACCAGAGTCTAAGGCATAAGCGAGTTAAACGGATAGACATGACTTATAATACATCAGCAACGCATAATTCTGTACAACATGTGAAAAATCTAGTCGACCTCAACCTATATAAAGAAGCAACTTTCATATATTTGCTCAAGAAATAAAATCTGAAGCAGCGCACCTCTCTGAGACGGGCCCACTTCTTCTTGTTTTCTATCAAGGTAATGTTCCTTCAGTTGTTGCTGTGTCTTCAGCTGTAATTCTCTCTCCACCTGAACAAGTAAAAGTGATTAGCCTTTTCTTCCTAGGAAAAGAGCGCGACGTGAAATGAGCACCAACGCCTTACATTATTCTAAGTGCAAGCCCAGTCAAGTAAATTAGCCGTCGAATCGGGAAAAATGTCAATCTATTTCGAACCAGCCAGGAATGCACCTGCAGATTAGTAATCCTACCACCACTTCGCAGCATTGGCGGGTAACTAATAACTGCTTCCTACGGCATGTTGAACGATTAACTACGTTGTCCTAAAATCGTTGAAGCACGGAAAAACAAAGAAAATGAGGGCGTAAGTGATCACTGAATGATCATTACTTTCTGCAATTCTTCTAGAATCTTCTGCTTCTTGTGAATTTGTTCCTCTCTTGTTTTATATATCTCTTCCACCTTTTCTTTGGTCAGTTGATCGGTCTGACACAAATCACACAAATTTAATGAAGCATCTCTTGCTGTGAAGCTGCATCGTAGACACGATGAATGAAACATCGCAATAAAGCTTTTGCATACGCCTACGCCTTCAAACAAGCAATAGCTGGAAAAACTCAAAAAGCACTTTTAATAGTGATTGATACTTCTAACAAACGACCAGCAACTCCTCACATGCGCCCATTTAAAGAAGATTTGCAATGATATCAGACAAACCCGAGCCAAATGCGCTAAAATACAGCGAAGCCAATTTAAACTCGTGACGCCTAATGCTAGCTTATCAAGCGTCGTGAAAATTCGGGTTAAATATCAATTTTTTACAAAAATTATTTAAACAGCAAAGTTACCTGCATCATTTCAACACTCTTCAGTTGCGCATTCTTTTCAATCGCCTCTTTGATTCGCTGTTCCAACTCGCTCAGTTTACCTTTTGCTTCTTCCACAATCGACTCTGCAGTCCGCATCTTACCTCCTGTAATCAAACAAAACTGAACGTTATCTACAACTTCCAGTTACAAGATAACCACCAAAATACCAGAAGCGCTCAGACGGACTTCGGAGCCACCAGCGCTACTGGCGAAGGGCGTTTCTACCGCAAACGCTGCAACCAAGCAGAGGCGCTTCAATAAAGTGCCTCCCTCTAGAGCAAGGGTTCTCAACCTTTATCCTCTCATTTACCCCTGAGCAAATTTCAAAAGTAAAATTTACCCTTTAAATCTTTTTTTTGTATTTTCTCTTCTTCAAATGCCTATTGTAATAGGTAAAAGTGTGAATTTTTTGCTGATAAAATTTACCCCCAAGGCGGGTCAAATTTACCCGCGATTGAGAACCCCTGCTCTAGGAAAATGCTTTAACCTCAAAACGTTTCGATATCAAGCCGACGCCCTGTCGAAAGAAGGAAATCCAGAGCACTTCGCTTTGAGTAAACCACAACATTTATCTAAAACCACACTGGTGAATCAAATGTCGTGGCGTTCATAACCAACGGCAACTTACCTGATCCTTCCGAAGCCATTGATCTGAGGAAAGACTCGACTGTGATGGCTACATCTTTATCGACCGGTACTTTTGCATCCGCACTGGGCTGTTGTTCAGGCGGCTGAGGCAGCAAACTGCCTTGCTGTACCAGGTGGGTGACCAGTGCAGCCGTGTTATTAAAAGAGGCGTCGGCTCGCTGAGCTGGAGGGTTTTGCTGCTGTTGATAGAACTGCAGTTGCTGCTGGTATAATGCTTGTAGTTGGCCTAAAAAATGAGCGAGTCTTTTAAATTCCATCGCACAGCGCAGGCTTTATTTTGGCAATTCTTTTAGTACATGATGCTTGAAGTCATCTTTGCATTTATCACACAACAGTAATGAGACGATTAAGCTGTGACTTAAAGATCAAGATTACCTGATGCAGAACAAGATATTTCAATGGGACAAAATCGTTTCGGTATATGCGAATGATTTTTAAGCTTCAACAATAGTGAATAAAGTTAAGTTTCTGCTAAGAGCAAATAAAAAAAAACAGTAAAACTCGTAACATCAGGTTCGGTAGAGGACAGCATTTTTACTGATAATACATAAACATAATTTAAACTGTATTTTTTAAAAATTACTATTTAAGCAACACTTAAACTACTGTTAAGGCAAACTGATGGCTTCTTACTAGCTGCTTTTTCATTGTCTTGAGGCAGATTCCCTTCAAGGTGATTCGAAAGATGGAGAAGGCTCGCTGGAGAATAATGCTCGCAACTACCAGGAGACGATAGATCTGGGGCCTGATCTGGCTCCTGAGGAGGCACAACCATAGGCAGGGAATGAGTGGGTACGCGAGGTGCCTGCACCTCAGCAGTTGACACAGGTGCCTGCTTAAAACAGAAAACATTATTAAGTAAATCGAAGGCGTTGTCCAGGCTAAGGCTTAAAAGTGGTTGAGTAGAGTAATTTGCTGTTGATAGCAACAATGATCGAATGGTCGAGCAATCAAACCTCTCAATGATTAGACAATGCAGTAGTGCCTTTCTTATTGGTAAGGCATGTTGTGACTTTCTCTGCTTGGTAAAATGTAACAAACAAGAACTATAATGGATGCAATACCACACAATTTAAGCGAAATATTATACCTTGGTAACTCCGAAACAGGTTTGGCCACTCCCAAAAACCGTATGTCTAGCGCTGGTGTTGCTGCCACGCAAATGTAAAGAATAATATTGCAATAAAAAAACAGTAAAACTCGTAACATCAGGTTCTATAGAGGACAGCATTTCTTACTACAACCGAAAATCCAAGTACAATAGTAGCATCCTACTAAGCTGATCCCCACGGAGCCGTTCTTGAAGCAAAGCACAATGCCGTTCAATACACAAAACCTGAACTAGTAGGGACATAAACGTGACCAAAAAGTATCGCAGGGGTCGCCAAACCCAATTTCAACAAAATATGCAAGCTATGTGAAAGCACTTGTTTTGGTGTAAAGTTGCTGTGCTTAACCACTAGCCAAGGAACAAGCCAAAACAAAATTTATTTAAGTCTAGTCAAATGTGCATGCAGCTCAAGTTGAGCGTTTGAGCTTGGTTCCAGACTTTTGTTTAGTTGGCTTTCTGAACCAGTTTTCGTGGCTTCAAGATACACAAGAAATCAGCAAACCTGATTTTCCGAGGAGTAATTCTCGCTGTAGTGTGGAAGGTCGAGAAGATACTGCACCACATTGGCATGACCACCTTTCGACGCTTCGAGAAGTAGATTGGACCCATCTTTCAACTGAAAAGCATATAAGAGCTTGATAAGAAAAACATCACTAGTGTCTAAAAACTCGGAGCACAATCAATAGTTTACTCCAGTGTTTTCCAGCTTGTGGGAGACAATTTAAAGATCTACTATAGGAAGCAAGAAAATAATTTTGGGTGGCAAGTTTTTTAAAGTATGAAGCTTTCTAACAGTGTTTTTAAACCATAATACACTTATCATGCTTATTCAGTCAGTTTTGAGACCAAGGTCTTGGAAGACCTTTTTGAACAAGATAAAACACTTACAGAACGAAAAAAACCCAACGCAAAAAAAAGCATTCGAAATCTTTGTAAACTACCAAGGCTCAAAACACTCGCATCGCATATATACATTGCAATTTAGTAGTTTTTAAGTTACACTATCGCTTGACTTAAACTGCATGTTCATCAGGAGAGAACCTTCGCTGCAAAGAAGTTTTGAGCGCGAGGAGACAGAAGAGCGATATCAGTGAGAACAAATTCGGGCATCAATTAGAAGCCAGATTTCAAAAACTCTGGGGGCAAGCAAGCGCAGCTCTATCGTAAGCGTAAATCTGAAGGATTGGTGACCGATGTTCAGCATAAGCAAATGCTTTAATATTAACGTTTGCAATGTAATTGTGCCGTCATAAAATGCTTCACAGCAGTTCTTTCAGTACATAAGCATATGCTTTAGTCACAAGATACCAACTTTGATTTGTTAAAACTTGGACCGCTTTAAAGAAAGACAAGGAACCTGTACTGGTCTACTAAGTTAACCCAAGAACGACAACTTCCGAAACAAAACTTGTCCAGCCCTTAATTTGTTTCACACACTTTTGCTACAAATAGAAAAAATTAATAGTTCCTGTTTTATCAAATTGCCCTACGAATAAAAATTTCGATTAAACAGTTGTACTGAATTAGCTGGCAAGAAAGACCTGCTTTGTTCCTTGATAAAAACGCAAAATGAAGAGTACAACGGCGCATTAAACTAAACATTGAAGTAGTTATGGCTGCAAAAAAGATAAAAGAGTAAAACAGACTGGTAGCACAAAAACTTGAACTTGTAGTCAAAAACAAAAACCGTGAACGTCAATTAGAATAAAATTGCTGCTGATATAAAGATTTCGCCATCATTGATAGTGCTCAACAATAAATTATGAGTGAAGTTGCATAATTCTACACTAGGGTTACTGGAAAACCTCAATAACTGTATAATTGTACTGCACACTAAACAACTTGTGTTCAAACCCGCTTCGAAGTTGGCTCTACTGTTGGCACAGAGCCTTTCAACCACAAACACTTCAATTAAATTAAATAGAGCTTGATATACAGTCCTTGTAATCTTCACCTATGCTGTAACAGTCAACTCTTTGTGACATAAAAACCCCATTTGCATTTAAGAATCGTTAACATCACAAACGTTTCAAGCGGAAAAGCTGTCAACGTTAAAGGTAAATTGAGTACAACGTATCGATTGTTGCTGAGAATTGTCCACAGTGGACTTGGTATAAAATATTGATTAATGTTTATAACAGAACGACTTTGATTAGAAGTGTTTATCAGGAAAAGTCAACACTTTAGTTCCTTTATCACTACGATACAGCTCTGAAACGACGGCTTATTTATGAAGCGCGTTGCGTCATTTTTTCATACAAAAATTGCGCTGCGTCAATTGCGGCACGTGTTAGCAGAGTCAGCTCACGACAGCATCAATACGCTACTTTACAAGCTCATCTTATATAACAATAGAAACTGGAAAACTGCAGTGATGACCAAAATAGGCTATCAAAGCAGCTAACTATTGATTTTTTGTGCAAAAAAGTGTAGCAACAATATGAGAAAGATTCGATTACCGCGGTATTGTGACTCAGCAGCAACGACCTTCAAACTCAGTCACTCACCTTGAAGCTCGGGTCAGCTCCATTTGCAAGAAGGGTTTCAACAACTTGCAAGTGCCCGCAAACGCAAGCTAGGGATAGAACAGTGTGCTCATTGTTTTTGGTAGCCTTGTTCACATCCGCACCTGCAGGAAAGCGAGAAGTAAAATTGAAAACTTAACACAACGCCAAATTAATGTTGTAGGATACTACATCGAAAACATATCAGCATCAACGCAAGTTGTTGCAGGTAGCCAGTAGTAAAAGTATTGTTGTTGTTGTTGGTTTATCCCTCCTCTTCCTTGGGATGCAGGTATGGCGCGAACTGCAATCCAGGTTCACGCCATCAACCTAATTGAACTAAGCTAGAGGAAAAGTGGTAGCCCATTTCGAACCAGACGTAAATGCAAATCACAGACTAGTAGCCCCACCACCAACAAGGCGGACTGCCATTGGTGGGTACCCAAAAGTCGCCTCTTACGACATGCTGGGTGAGCAGCTTCACCAGAGACAGTTGACTTTCAAAGTTCCATTGGCAGGGTCATCAAAATTTCAGAAACAGCCACCTTAACAAGTTGCATGTGCATCACCAACATCCGTTATTCTAAAGCAGACACCAAGAATTTTTTTTTGAAAAAGGGATTGCAATACCATGCTTATGAATCATCCTTTTACCGTGATTTATAAGGAAATTGACGGTGCAGAGATGACCACCGCGTGCTGCTTTCATTAATGGCGTGCGGCCGCCGTCCGTCTCGTGGTCTATTTCCGCGCCCATAGAATGAAGGTACTCGGCCACTTTCGTATGGCCATGTTCGCAGGCATAGGACAAGGCTGTGTCACCACTGGTAGTAGCAGCATGGATGTCAGCACCTGAACAAAATAACTCACATATAAGAACTTTATCCTAAGGTAAACATGTGGGTGATTCTAGTAACTAGCGGCGAATAGTAAACAGCTTTATTAAAATCCAAACCACTTTCATTTGACTTTAGAAAAAGTCCCATTTCACATTGGAAACGCTCAGTGGTTCAACTGCAGGCCCGCGGGCCATTTTTGGCCCGCGAATAATTACGATGATTAGCGTGATTACGATGGGGTTGCCATGCGTCCCGAAAATTTGCTCAAATGTAGGTGATGACCTTTTTTTTGGAGAACACCTTTATTCGGGGTAGCACATCCCTAGTTTGCACTGTGCCCGTGGAATAAATTTTCAGTTTCTGGTGGCCCGCTATAAAAGTTGGACCACACTGTCATAGTTTAAAGCCAAAATCTCCCCGCAAATCATTAAGCTCGTTCCAAATACTCAGGAAACGTTAAAAGGTCATTTGCTTATCAAAGTCTGAGGAAAAGGTGGTTAACAGTAGGCATTTAACGCATCAAGAACATCTAATAGTGTATCTCATGAAAAAAAAAGTCCATTTTACGTCCTTTTTCCCGCGTATTGCATGCCTAGACGTGCTGAATCAATGCATGTCTACCACTACACTCTCGCTTTCGAACCAGACCTTTTGCTAAAGCATCGTAGCACTTTAAATTCAGGATGCCCTTCCTGGCGTATACCAACGGCGCTTTTGTAGAATTTGAACTTCATAATCTTCGATCCCAACCATAACAATTACCACTAAATCACGGCGATAAAGACAATGAAGACTTGCCGTGTTCATGAAGATACTTGACTAGATCTATGTGCCCCTCTTGCGCTGCTTCCATGATGGGAGTAGAGCATCCAGCTTCAATGTCTGCTCCCGCCTTCAGGAGAACTTCGACACACTCCATGAATCCTCCGCAGCAGGCAAGAGTCAAGGCAGTTTCCTGGGTCTCCTCTGTCTTGGTGTTGACTTTTGCCCCTAAGAAGTAGGTTATTTTGTAGAAAAAAGTATTTGAACCGCACACAAATCACAAAATTGTAATCACTATGACTGTTTCTATATACAGTTTCACCTCAAAACAAAAAACACCTTTCAAGACTAGCTAGTTGTTTACAATGGAAAAAAAAATTTGAAACACAGTGCTGTCACATTCTGGGACTGACTGTCTGTTACAACTGTAATTCCAATCAAACAATGAATAGCTAATTAAAAACTGATGGATTTTGCATTGGAAGGAACACAATACCCGGCGCAAGTAACAACAGATGGCAACAAAATCTAACGATTAAAACAGGAGATTCCCAAGACAGCAAGTCTGTAAATATTCCCGAGAAATCGAAGGCTTACAGACAAGCAGCAATATGTCAAAATTCGCATAAAATTCAATGCAAGTGATGCCGTACTTACCTTTTTTCAACAGAAGGGTGACCATCTCTTCGTGCCCCTCCCGAGCCGCTTCCATGAGGGGGGTATAACCCTCATCGTTCACCTCTTCTATTGCTGCACCCCTTTGTATAAGGAGCTCGGCAAGTTCCACGTGTCCACCACAGGCAGCAAGAGTGAGTGGGGATTCGAAGCTATCGGCTGGCATGTTCACTTGTGCACCAGAGTTTAGAAGCAAACGGGCCACCTCAACATGGCCGTCCTACCAAGAATTTTTTTTTAGAAACAATATTCGTTCGCCTGGTTTACGTATAAGCTAGTTCTTTCTTTTTAGCTGAAGTATATGAGCTCATACTCTGTTTGTTAGTCTTTAGATGGATTGAAACATCGCTTAAGCTGATCGGCCCCGCCACCTGTCTGCCACGCAAACATGAAGGCAAAAGTTACGTGGATTACCCGAAGAGCCATCAAGCAAACGCGGCGGCTTTTTCTTCACACTAAAACTATCCCTTCCGTGCTGAACGCCAGGCAAGGAAATTGCGAAGCTGCCGCTGTAAGTCTTTGTTAGGTCTAGACAAAGAAGTTCAATCCAGGTCTACCGAGAGCCAAGCGGACGCTTGAACCCAATAGTTATCAACGTTTTTCAATGTTCCTCCTTTACAAACCTCAAAGTAACTTTCGCCTTACCGTAAACCACAAAACGATATTTTTTGGAGATAAATTACTTCAGAACCAGACATGATGTATTTTCAATCCGAACTGAAGGTAAAGACCCCTTTTTTTTAAGTGAAGACCTATTTTTTGGAAACCGTTTACGTATCTCAATAAACCAGAAACAAGCACTTGAGCGTATATGGAAATCATAAAATAGTAACTTAGAATCCTCATTTTTCCTCCCCAAACTTCCCTTGAACAAATTTCTTCCCAGGAATTAATGATTTCGTTCTTGGTATGCCAGCAGCTCGGTTGAGAACCACTATTAGCAGGTGAAGATCGCTTATTATCCACAATACTACAGCGCTTTTTCATTGCTGTGCACTTTACAAAGCATTTCACAGCAATTTGCCCTGTTAGATGAAATGCTTCTCTGATGAAAAACATTGTACTGACGAATATGCAGAAGGGTTGAATGCAAACGATGGAAACACTAAAATGCCTAAGGCTTACCACTACTCAGACAATTACGATTGATTAACAATATTCAAGAAGTAAAATTTAGAGCACGATTGGCGAAATAAAAATGATCTACAAAAACCAATATCATGCACCACTTAGCATCAGTAAGCAACCTATTTACTCATTGACAGTTTAATGCTAACTGGCGCAAGTGCTGGTCAAGAGTACAGCTGATTTCTTTAATCAGATCTAGAAACAGTTTGATTTTGAAATATTCCCCCGGCAAATTTGTCTTCACACGCTCTCCAAATATTCATGACCCAGGAAGTCAATTTCACAACCAGCACGAAATTCAAAACAAACAAATGTGTCAACTTTTGCCCACATGCAGCACAACCCTTTGTGATGGTCCAACAGAGCTATTTTTGCATCGATTGTCACGGTAACACATTCAAATCAAAACTCACCATTGACGCTTCCATAAGAGCAGTGTGCATTTCGTCAGTCTTGTGCTCTTGGTCGGCTCCAGCTTTCAGTAAGAAACGGACCATTTGCAAATGACCTAAAACGTTACTTTAGTAAACAAAACATGGTTGATCATAAAATAAGCCAAAAACGCTTAAACATGGTTTGGCAAAGCTGTTTTACCTTGCTGTTGTAATGTGCACTCACCATTAACTACCTACTTTGCACCCATAGGTAATCATCAACTATATCTAACTTCTGAAGATTTCCTGACTAATGCCAGGTCGCATTACATTTCTCCACAACACTTCTACCAAAATCACACACGCGAAAACAACCGTGGCGCTTTACGTAAGGCGTGAACTTTTATTGAGTTATGAAGTAAGGAGGTACTTTTGTTTAGTGATCAAACTGAGCTTTCTCTCACCTTTATAACAAGCGAGAGTAAGCGCTGATTCTTTGAACTCATTCGAGTGGGTGTTGATACCAGCGCCATGCTGCAACAAGATGGCGGCGACCTTCACGTGGCCACCAGAGGCAGCTTCCATCAGGGGCGTATGACCGTTTTCATTGTGACACTCAAGCTCAGCTCCATGATCGACTAATATCCGAACCACATCCTCATAACCACCACAGCAAGCATACGTTAGGGCGGTGTTGCCTTTGAAAAATAAGCGAATATTTGTAAGCAGCTTGTTTGGTGCAAAACATTGATCTAGTGATGTAGAATGAGGGAATTAAAACACGCTAGCAATCTGGATTATTGAGCTCTAGTGAAAGACATCTCGCAGCAATACTGGCAGCTTGGCACATAGACTGCTCTACGTGAAAACGACAAAGCTCTACGCGCAGCAGAAGACAAAGCACCAAATTAAATTGTACACCGTCTTTGCCTATGCTTTCACAACATTTCTCTAAGTTACAGCGAATGGTACAAATACAGCAGTCCGTTCAAAACTCTAAAAACTCGAGTCCTTCCAGACTTGAATTTTAACTGCATTTTGCATTCTTTGTTCAAAGTTTCAAACAACCTCAAAAATACCAAAAATTATAACACACAAGTGACAACTAATATACAAACAGAAGTGCTGCTGTTATCACTTGCCATTGTAAATGACATCACCAATATGCCAGATAGCGAACACACAGTACTTACCGGTACTATTTGGATGATAATGCAATTTGCCAAATGGCCGTTGCATTACAACCAGCTGTTAACTGCCCGAGTTGCTGAGCCGACAATATGGAGTTATCTACACTAAGCTTAAATTTAAGCTCTTTATCTATCATATTTTGGCTTAAAGTAAAATGGGCAGAAGCATCCAAAATAGAAACTGATTTCAGCTCAACGAAGCAAGCCAATGAAGTGTGGCCATAAAACATGTATTGTAACCGACGAGTTGTGATGCACTGTATTATCAAAACCATCGTACAATGCACGTTGTCAGTGCATAGCTCTCGCTTGGCTATCGATTGTCGATGTACATTAACCTCCACGCAATACCAACCTGTATTCGATCTAGCGTTTACGTCTGCACCATGTGACAGAAGCAAACGAACAATCTCAGCGTAACCTCCTGAAGCCGCTTCCATCAGAGGAGTGCATTCGCCTTTTGCCCCACAGTCTTCAACGTTGGCATGCATGGTCAGTAAAACCTGGTACACACAAAAAATACAATTGGTGCTAAGAGTAGTACTTCTTGGGCACGCCCATTTGTTACTGGAAAACTAATTTAAACGCACATCACCACTTTAACGAGGCACACTTGGCAAGTCTACAATATTCGACTGTTTTGATGTTCGTATTCATACATAGTAATTAGTCACATATGTATGAATTTCGACACGCAGTACTACAGGCCAAAAATACTCCTTGATAGCGTACAGTGCTAAAGAAGTTAGCCTTTCCATACTGTAACATGCTAAGCAAGAACGTAAAGAAAAAAAGAAGAAATGCCTTGGTCAGCTGGTAGTTAAGGGTGAAGAAAGAGTCAGAGTTGAGCTTCTCAGATTCGCCAAGAAAAAAAGCTGATTCACTAGTGTGCGCAGAAGCGAGCAGCATCTAAAGAGGTTAAAAAACGTAAGAAACGTAGTAATGAGGTCAATAAATAACCAGTCATCAAGTATGTCATTGCTTCCGATACAAAACTGTCGCAAACTGGACAGTGAAACATCTGCTTTTATGATGTAGCACGGTAATGCAATGAATTAACCTAAAACTAAGCACACCGTACAGTGCAGGACTCATACCAACACACTAAATCTACATGTCACTGTAGTTACAAGACTTCGCTATTGTTTACATGCGAAACACCATTTTTTTCCCTTTATGGCAATGAGAAAGCTTTTCTAGGCGTTTCTATGAATAAAAAATGACGCTTCCTGCCAGCTTTAGTTTTAAAATTGCACTGTGGAGCTGGACAGGAAAGTCACTTCATAATTAAATCGTGGTGCTTTCCAGTAAGTTGGACAACAACGGATAAAAGGAGGGATTAATAAACACATTGCTTAAATCAGCTTATGTCGCAGCTCCAAAAAGCTTTACATCTGTTGAGAAATCAATGCAAGACAGTTGAGAACAGATTATTGATCTAGCACGCGCATGTCGCACACTGCAAACAAGCCACTTCTCACGAAAAAGTGCCGAATTTACGCAGCTGTTTAAATTAGTTGCATAGACTAAAATGAAAGCCAACGAAACTTTAAACAGTTCAGCATAATGGAAAAAAGTCCAAACGCTTTAGAAGTACAGTAATGCAACTTTTACGGCAAAAACTGTTGCATATTGCGTTACTCGTACTAAACACAAAAGTACACTATCGCGTGCCTTTAAATAACAGCATATTTCGTGTTTTGCTCAATAACAGTTGTTTAAAAACAAAGCGAAAATTGCTTTTCATAGAATCGCTTGCCATTTAATTGGCTACAGACATAACAGAAACTGGTTTAAGATTTTTAACCAAAAAGCTTTTTGGCAATTCGTCACAAATATCACACTTATCACAAAATCCAGATAATTACTAGGTAATGTTAAGTGTCAATTGTTCTTGCAAGACAGTAAGTAAAATCGTGAACACTTTTTATTGCATAGCAGAAATAGCTGACCATAGCCTATTGTGAAAGGTTTAATGCCAAGCTAGCAAAATTGGATTTCCTACAATTACTGCTCTGTTGCATAATAATCCTCATGTATTGCATTAGTCCAATTATAACCTGATGTGATTTACACATACAACCATAAATAAAGGGCTTGTCATAACTCAGCATCGTGTACTGCTGCTGTGGCATTGGCATAATTACCTCTGCTAGTTCATAGTAGCCAGCTGAACATGCAAGAGACAGTAGACTTTCACCGTCTTCGGTGGTCTCGTTTGCATTATGCCCTTCAAAGAGAAGTCTTCGAACAGTATTGACGTCACCTTCATTACACGCTTCCACCAAGGTTCTGTCATAAACAAACTTATGTTCACACTACGTTCACCATACTAAAATAGTGAAGCTGCTCACCCAGCATCTCGTAAAAGGCAACATGGTGGCAGGATACTAGTCTGCAGTTTGAATCCACGACCGAATTTTACCCAAGCCTGATCTTGATCAGGTTTGCGGGTGTGTATGTTTCTACACCGTACCAAGATCCCAAGAAAAAGGGTAAACACAACAACAATCAGATCTGTTTAGAGCCACATTTTATGTGATTCAAAGCCTACGTTTTATACAAGAAAACAAGACAAGAAATATGATAAACAAACCTTAACGCCGTTATCAGGGTGCCACTACTTTAATGTAATCCACAAAAATATAGCTTGTTCTAGTCTGTGATCTACAGCAATGAAAAAAAAATCATCCGAAACCTACTGAACTTTAAGCTCTACCCTAACTCAGGTCTTAACGTGTAGATCACTACCTATACTGCCAATATACACGCATATCACGCACTATACCAGTATCGTTACCATTCCACGAAACATTATACTCATCAGATAGCAAGTTATCTTCAATTACAATCAACGATTATTTTTAAAGGTCATTAATAAAACATCAAGTGTGTGACATCAACCGTTAAATAACAGCAGCCAAGTGACAACACGTGTCTGAGATTCAGTTGCATGCAGCTTTCAAACGCCATTTACAAGAGCTGCTTTAATTCATAAAAAGTAAGACGACCAGCTTTTCTACGATAAATTACAAAATGTTGACTCCAGCTTAGCGCCACTTTTTGATATCAAATAAACTTTTGTTGTATAAATGAATTAACTGGTAAAATGAAATTAAGTTGATAAAAGTCATAGAAACCAGAAAACCTTTAATGACCGCATCACACCACAATAGTTGTGGTATCTCACCTTTCTTGGCTTTGTTCATTTGTGTTATCAGTCTCAGTTTTCATTTTGGATAACGCAGCAGCTGCTTCATCCAACGCACAAGACACCGATGAGGAAAGACGTTTTAAAACTTCAGGATCAGCGAATGCTTTTCCGTCGGGAGTTGATAATTTACCTATTCCTGAAAGTAGTATTTTTAATCACTTAGTTTCTCTACCGCCACTCAAGGAAATATTCTCGTAATAAAATGATACTATTAAAAGTTTGAGCAGCGTTTTCAAGCATGCTTATTTTGCAGATCATTTCTCTTCCTGAATGAAGCTAAGAAAGAACCTCAGCAAGTTATACAGAATTGCACATTTGTCAAGAGCCTAAAACTCAAATAATTTTAAGTCCATCGTATATTTATATTGAAAAGCTAAACATGAAATCTCATTCTGGTATAAAGCATGCAAATAAAAAAATCACATTGATTGGTAGGCTACAACATTATGTATCAACTAGACAAGATAACTCAAGGAACACAGTAAGTACATCACCTTGAATAGCTCAACAACGCAAATATCTCATTTAATAGCTTTACGATTGGGAAGCATTGTTTCATTTGTTTTGGCTACAAGCTAGTGCTAAATCACTATTTTAAACTAGACCATAACACCTAGCAATCATAATTGCTTGCCATTACGTTTGCACCCTATAGACCAAAAAGAAATATCACAACAGGTTATTTCGCTTGTCCTAACAAATCCGTACCTGTAATCAACCTGGGGCTAACACACCTACAATTTCTGCTTTACCGACAATCAACATTGGTTGCAAATATTGCTAAATGTAGGCCTACATGATTGTTGCAGCTATGTGCATCGGTAACTCAAACACATGGATGACGTTGACAGATATTTATCAAAAACCTGAGTCAATAGTTCATGCAACTATGAAAAATGAAAAAGCCTAGGCCATCTATCTCGTTTTAATTTAAATTTACCAATCAATTTTACTTTGAGGTAGCAGTGCTGTTGTATGTATTGTCTAAATCAAGAAAAAGACCCATACTTTACATAAAAATTATTTCCTTAATCGATATACAAATTATTGTAGTACATAAAATCTTGTTCTTCAATTTCCTTGAAAGCACATAATGCTCTATATTGTAACTTACCTGCAGCTTCTAATAGAGCTTCAAGTCTGGCTTGGGTTTCAGCATCGACAGATAACTGCTCGTCACTGCCGTCAACAGAGGAAGTGTGGCCAGAAGCAGCTATTAAAGCAAGCTTGGAAGCCAAGAGGGAATGATCGCCACTAAAACTTTCTTGATCGATAATGTAAGAACCAAACTGAAAACAAGACAAGATTCAATAGTTTTATATCATTTACACGGTGTGCAAGCGGTAGCCTGCGAAGTGACATTGTGTAGTCTATGGAAAGATGCAACTTGTTGCCTGCGTCCACAGATTGATCATTCAAAATAAAAAAAGGTTTTCAGTTTAAAAACTCCGACCCTCTAAGATTCACATCTCAAAAATAAGGCGTTGAGGTTAACAACTCAGTCCTTTAGAAATTGATTTTCCACAAAAATGGTCTTGATATTAAAACCTCTGCTCTTTGGACACTGATTTCCAAAAAAAAATCATCTGTATAAAAACTCTGCTTTGAGGTTGATCTCCAAACAAAAAACGCATAGTGTCACCTGGTAGAGTGAAATTGGCCGACCAGCAAAAGATTTGTATACCCATGGCCAAGTATTGCTATTTATGTCAATATGCTCCTAAACTTAGTGGATAAACAAACACCCGCTCAAACTTGCTTTTAGGTTGGGAGTACTTCTGGTACAAGGAATTTAACAGAGCGCATCACTATAAAGCATCTTTCTAGAAATTCAATTTTAGCAGAGCACATCACTACAAAGCATCTTTCTAGCAATTCAAGGTAATAAAGGGTTTACCTCCGATGTTTCTTCCTCGTCAGTTTGTGACATTTCAGAAACACAATCCAAATTTATAACAACGCAATATCAACTTAAAGCTGCCTTCAAATACCAAGCTAAAATCATAAAAACACAGCAGAACTTAAGATTTTCTTGTACAATTAGGCATTGTAGAATTGTAACAAATGGTGTTGTTCTTCTGGTGTAATATAACACATAAAGCAAGCGATATAAAAAGTGATAACTTCTCTTAGGTAATACTTTTGATGCAAAAATCCCTTTAAAATCACACCTTTTGAATCTTGTTTTTACCAGTGAATTAAGGAAGAACTAAAAGGTTTATGGATGTAGTAAGGAAACATTTGAAGGTGGCTGGATTAATTGAGGAAATGCAATGAACCAAGAAAGGGAAAGACTGCGGCTGCTCAGGATTAGATTGCCACCCTGACCACTGGTTTTTTGTGATAAAGCTTGTCATATCTGCCAGGCAAAACACTTCATAAAAGAGCATTTATATAAATCTTCCTCTATATGCTATTATGCTGGAAAAACAACCCCTTTTCGTACAATCATAAAAACAATATTTCAGGTTTGCTCAAGAGAAAGGCAAACTTAAAGAACATAATAAGTGCAAGTCATAATAAGTCCCAAGATTGTGAATGCCGGACTGATACTTTAAGGGAATTAGCAGTTTCATTTTTTTCAAAAAAAATATAGTCATGTGCTTGTGTGAGCACACCATCTAGCATTGCCATGATATGGTACTGGTATGTTAATGAGTATCTCAACGGTATTAAAACATTTGAACCCTTGTTTAACAGTTTTTATTTTTAGTTTTCTACAACGGAATTTACAAAGATGAGAGATTTCAACTGGAATGTAAAACTATGCAACAGGTATTCCACGTTACTTCAAAATATTAAAGCTTTTAGCAGAAAATAGGACCTAAATGCTTAATAGATAAGCAGTTAACAGCAGCCAGATTGCATCAAAATTTAAGAATTTTAAAATCCTTTCCTACTCTGTTTCAACGATCTTTAGAGTATGCTCTAACAGCTGTACTCCCCTGTATGCATAGCAATTTCTTAGGTCTTCCTTTCCCTTGAAAATTGGCAACAGCACAATGGTTTGCCATTCATCCAGCATTCCTATTCCATCCGACATGTGTTCGCAAAGTTCAATCACCATACTAATTCTAACTTCTACACCTACCTCAGAGGGTCTAGCTCCCTTTCCTGGTTTCATTGCCTTTATTGCTATAGCAATTTCTTTGCAGATAACCTTTTTACTCGGTTGTTCTACCACACTAACTTCTGTCATGTGATCCCAATCATTCTCCTCTTTCACGATTTCTTCTATGCGATTTTTCCATATTCTTTTCCTCGCTTTTTTACAGAAACTAACTTTCAGAATTATCCTCTCATGCATTTACCTCCTTCAATAACTTTCCCATCTTTTTTTCATAAACTTCATTAGCAAAAAGTGTTATTTGGTCTTTTATTCAATTTTGTTAAACTTTTTCTCAACTTTTTTTCTCATAAAATTAGCAACCACTTTCTTGGTTTGATTTTTCATGCTCTTTTTCTATATCCAATGTTTATATATGCCACTTTCTTTTGTCATATTGCTTCCTTCACCAATTCATTTTACCACCACACATCACCATAATTCCTTGTGTTTTTATTCTTTCAACATAATGGCATTTTATTCTTTCAACAACTTCATCACAAGCTTTTAAAATACCATTTTTAAAACCGTTTCATGTATTGGATGTATCAACATTAGCCAATTCCTTAACTCTTTCTTGTAATCTTGCTTTCATGCTGTTTTCCTTCAACTTCCAAACCCTGTCTTGAAATCTTGCTTTCATGTTGTTTTACTTCAATTTCCAAACCCTGCCCACAAGAGTTTGTTCATTCTTCACTAATTTCTTTTGTCTATGTCTGTTACCACCAGCCGATGCTGCACCTCCCAGGGATGGCTTTCACGTCTTTTAAACACTTTGTTCTCAACCAATACAAAATCAATTTTAGTTTTATTTCTACCCATACTGTATGCAATTTTTCTCCCTTATTTTCAAGTCATGTCTTTGCCACGCACAACTACTTCTTATTGCAAACCTTGAGTAGTCTTTTTCCCTTAATATGTCTTATGCCAATTCCATATCCACCATACACACCCTCAAAACCATCAGCCAGTCTCCTAACGTGTCTGCTGTGTCTCCCACATCAAAAGTCATTTTACCAGGGTTTTGCAAATCCCACTCACATGCCATTACACTATAAAATTGATTTTTCTCACAGTCTGATCTTCCCATCTGGGGCTCATACGTACATATTACTCTCATAACTTTCTCCTCAAAAACCAACACCATGGTCATCACTCTGTCTCTTTTAATATGCATTTTTTTGAGTAAACTAGGGTAATTTAGGACAAATTACTACTTTGCAACTTTTATCTACTGCTTCAGTACTTGCAACTTTGATGCAAACACTTTTTTTGAACTTTTGCATATATGTTTACCATTGGGCAACACAGCATGCTTTAGTAATTCTTGGATTCAAAATTATGGAGTCTTAAATTGAGCTGATCTGCTGTCACAGTTATCCCATAAATAGGGTAAATTGGTAAAAGGTTAGAAGGCTTAGAAATGTTGCGGATAACAAAAAAGATGAAGAGTTGAAATGTTGTGATAGAATAATAATGAAATAAAAAAAATGTTGCGATAGTTGAAAATGTTGGTTTGATAACATAATGGCTTGATTTACAAATTGATTTAATCTAAATCCAACTATACTCCATAAACCAATTTGCAGCCACTTTTACTGGTTAGTTGCAATGGTGGTGAAAGTATTACTAGATGAGTTGCATGCCATCAAAACGCCTCTACATCAGTCAGTCATTACTGCAAAACTAGCCTAGCTAGAGTTGCAAAAAATTACATACAATTGCTCAAGGTTGAAGTTACAATGTTTGTTTGAATTACATGAAGCATGACTTGATTTATATTAACTTTTTTCGAATTCCCCTTTGTCCAAAATTAGTAATAACCCAATATGTCCAATGCATTTCCATGATTTTCACAAAAAATTTAATAGCAGGAGTAACCTTTACATGAGATTTTCTGTCACACCTGCAAGATACTATACTCTTCATTTTGACCAAGTAATATTTTTATGATAATTTAGCTACATTTAAAAGTTGAGCACAGCAAATCTTTAAATCATAACCAAGAATTTTGGGCACAAGCCAAAAGAAATATCAACACCGGTCCATTCAGTGTAATGAATATTCTTCTAGGGAAATTTGATGTACTAAAACGTCACACCATGACACTAACTTTTTAGAAGAGGTTAGGATTTAGACTACAGAAAAAGACAGGACTAGCAATTTAACCCTAATACTTCACAGTGCCATGACAACATCCTATTGTTGTCATTCCTGTTTAAGTACCAGTATCATGTCTCAAGGCAATACACTAAAATGCAGAAATTGGCAGAAAGTGTTCCGGAGAATTGGATAAAACTGAAATGCAAAATTGCTGTCAGTGCTAGGCATAAGGTTAGTTATGGTCAGTTTGCAAAATTTCTGTGTTTTAGTAGTAACACGCCTCAAGTTGAGCTATAGAAATGGTTGTTGAAACTAAGAGTACTATGCTCATACATAAAACTTTGGGCGAACAGCAAATTAGTAAGAACTTGGAACTGACAACTATCCATAAAAAAGAGCAAATAGTTCAGATTACTTCAATCTATTCTAGATAACAAACAGAACCAAGCACCAACATTTTTGTTGAAATAGCCTTAGGAATTACTGAATCATGGAAATTCATACAGTAAACTGGGGTAATTCAGGACATATTGCTACTTTTATCATCCACTTTAGTACTGGCAGCTTTGATGTAACCACTTTTTTGATCAGTTGCATATCTATTTACTACTGGCAACACTGCATGTTTTAGTAATTTTTGGATCCAAAATTTTATTCCTAAATTGAGTGGATCTGCTGTCACAAGTTACCCAATGAACGAGGTAATTCAGGGCAAGATTAAAAAGCTTAACAATGTTAAGTATAATTGAGAAAAATGTTGCTATGGTTGAAAATGTTGGTTTGATAACATGGTGGCTTGATTAACAAATTGATTTAATCCAAATTCCATTATAATCTTTTGCCTAATTTAGACCCACTTTTATTGGTTTCATTTACTTGAGATGATGTCATTACATTGCACCTACGTCAGTCAAGCATCACTGGGAGTGCAGTCAGGCAGAACTATCCTAATTGGAGTTGCAAAAACTTGCTCAGAATTAGGCAAGGTCAAAGGCATCATGTTTTTTTGAATTATGTGAAGCATAACTGAATTTATATCAACTTGTCCGGAATCACCCCATGTCTTGAATTAGCACGGTCTACCTCACCAAAACATGCTATCACAAACACCCAATTTTAAATTAAGGATTAAGGGTACACAGCATAATTTGGGACAAGTTCATATAAATCTAGTCATGTTTCACATACTTCAAACAAACACACAGACTTTGTATAAGGCTAACCAAGTTTTTGCGACTTTTAACTATGATAGTTTGACTTGATCACACATGCAATGATGCTTGGCTGATGTAGACGCAACATGATGACCCCAAGCCAGCCTAGCTGGACTTTCATCATGATATAAATGTAAACAATAGGAATGGCTGTGAATTAGGCTATGGATTAGAGTTGGAGTGGAACAAGTCACAGATCAAGCCACCATGTTATCAAACCCATATCTTTAATTATTACATTTTCTTTAATTACCCACAACTTATTTGGGCTTTTCAATCATGTTCCACATTACCCCATTTATGATATAACTGTGACAGTAGATCTGCTCAATTTCAGACTCCATAATTTTAGATCCAAATATTACTGAAACGTGTAGTGTTGCCAAGTGGTAAATAAATATACAAGTGTTCAAAAAAGTGGTCAGATCAAAGTTGATTTTGTAAAAGCAGTAGATAAAATTTGAAAAGTAGTTATTTGGGAAGAAAATAAGATGCAGAGATGTGCAAAAGTTTTTCTATAGACCTGAATTCTCTTAAAACAGGACAATCTTCAGCACATATCAGCATTTAGATAAAGTTAGCATTGGACTAAGTGATAGGGTTATGCTTAGTCTTAAAGAGTTAGGATTACTATTAGGCTTAGGGCTAGTCCACAGAATTTCCATGAATTAGTAGCATCAAGTAGTTTGTCTTGAATTACCCAAGTATACTCAATAGAACTACAGAAAAACTACCAGTACCAGCTAAAGAAATTAGAAAGTCACAGAGACAGAACTTTACAGCAGTTGATAAAATCTAAAACTATAATCACCCCATTAGGTAAGATTAGATAACTGAGTTAAGTTAAACATGCATTTTAATAAATTTCTTTATCTATGCCATTTCCATAATTTAGTTAGCATATTTTTTACATTTCAGTAACAATTTTCATAGTTTAGTGCTGCCACACATCACATAATTAGACCTAATGACCTGCTGATTTGGTAACACCAACACAAAACATACTGTGGCAGTTTATTGTGTTTGAGGGCAAGAATTTGAGTCTTCCCATGATGTGTAGTGGCTGTGGATAGGCCTATCTAATGTTTAAGCCTCCATTAAACATTTTCACATATAAGTATAGAATGCATTGCCAGTGTCCATCAACCAAAAGTTAGGTTTTCTTATAATGAATCACACAGGCAGTGTGGATGTTTTTCATATGGAGAGGGATCTTTGTTATGTACAATGTATGTTGATCTGTACGGTAGTTATAAGTAGGCACAGAAGGCATAGTACAGGAATATTACAAGTATAGTAGGCATGGTAATAACTAAAGCTTTTAACACATTAAGTGCCTTTTGATGGATGTATACGTCACGAAGCGTTATGCACAGAGCCTTATGACGAACATATAAGTCAAATGCACTCACTCATCATTTCAGTGCCAAGGACGGTATTTCTGTCATGTTCGCCTGGACATGGGAATTCTCATACTCTTTTGATCCGCTGAACTGTAGTGTTATAAATTTTAATCTTACGTAGGCCTACTGCAATGGCAAGTTTTTATCCAGCCAGGGCTGCCGAGTTGGCTAGGCTATGCAATCATAAACTAAGTTGACTCTATGATCCTTCCACTGTAAGGTCATAGAAAAGCTCTGCCGGGTTTTCATCGACGACTACTCCAGCTCATCTGATGATGATGAGCCACCACCAAGAGCTCCAAGTTATGACCCTGCTTCAAGATTGAAGGGTGGATTTATACGTCATCAGCTAGTGAAATTCCCTCCTACTGAAAAGAAGAAGTTGCCAATGAGACGTTGCAGAGTGTGTTACAAGAACGGTATGAGAAAGGACACCAGATCTTATTGTAAAGAGACTATCATTCTCACAAATCACTGTGAATGTCTTGTTTATCATAAGTAAATTTCAATGTGTATTTGTTTATCGTAAGTAAATTTGAATGTATATTTCCTTTTCAATATTAACCGTACATTGAAGCCAAAATGGAAAGGAAAGTTTGTAAAACCAATAAACAGTGTTTACAAACGCGAGAGATAGGCTTACTGTACTCCTTCGAGATAGCGATTAAGCACGAGATGACGTGACGGGAAAAAGTGCTTGACACCAGCATGCATGCATGCGCAATATGTGTCTGGCACTTAAAGTGTTAATGTAAAATCTCATTGCACCCTCTCAAAGCTTAAATCTAAACTCATAAAATTAATTTATTTTTGAAAGGAAAGAGGTAAGGCTTCTTTATACTGGTGCAATTGGTTTTCGATCTCACATCTCCCCTACTATCTTTGTACTAGTACTGCAGTACTGTCTAGTATGCCTGTACTATGTCTACTACGCCATTATTATGCCTACTATGCCTGTGCTATTCCTACTTGGCCTATTTATAACCACCCTTAATCTGTACGCGATTCCAGTATGACGAAGCTCTAAAAACCAAGTTGAACCAGCTATTTGGATGCTGTATTAACTTTTAGCCTTGCATGCCTTGAGTAACGTACAACAAATAATTTAGCAGGCATGCAAGTTGTTGGCTCATTTTCTCACACAACAATGTGGAGTCTATTGGCAACAAATAAAATTGCTGAAATACTAGTATCAAGTTTATTCAAACAACGTGCAGTAAACAAGAAAGAATTTATTGGTTTTGGAAAAACAAACACTAGTCTTTGAAAGTTTGTAAACTCAAAGGCCTATTGTCTCAGGTACATCCTAGTAACCTGGTAACTACAAATCAGTACAGTGTAGATTTACAGTTACAGTAAATGGTGCAGTGGTTTGCAAATAAAGTTTAGAAACAATCTTCTTGAAAAACAAATATATTCTTTTTTTGCTACCACTTACGTTGTGATTAAGACAGTTGGGAGAGGTTTCACCTTTCACTGGAACCAAGTAGTCTTAGTAATTCATAGCATAACTACTCCTAGCCAAAGATCTACAGGGCCTTCTAGGCTAAACCGTAGTTCAAGTAAACTTCTGTACTTATCTCGCTGAATTACAATTTCTTGTTACGAAATCACACCACGACCTGAAAGTACTTTTTCACTGTTTAACAACGGACACAAACTTATGTAAAACCTGGCCCACTGTTATTTTCCTAATCTCCCACCTTTGTATAGGGCAGAAAACCAAGAACAATGTAACTCAGCTATACGCGCTTTTTACCATTACGTGATCATCGAATGACGTAATTTCAATCACCACGTTTCAACAAAAAATGTCAAAAAGCAGAAAAAGAGAAAAATATGACCGTTGTTCTGGCAACTACTTATATTAAAAAAAAATATAAATATTTGATCATAAATTTGTATAAAAGACATCTCAATCAGGGCCAAAATTAAAGTTAATTTAGCAAAACTAAAAACCAAAACTTTAGTTAAAATTTTACTGCACTAATCGTTATGAAAATCTAAATGTCATAGGACCGAAAAATGGAAAAGTGGCATTGCTTCCAAACAGGAACCTTTTTAAAAACCAAAACTTTATGTAGGCTAATGACTTTTAGGTCGCTAAAATTTATGCTTTTCTGTTTCCAAATTTTTTATTATATAGTAGTCTTTATTACTTTCCATCATTAATTAAGATATATTTTCCTTCTAGTTTTTTAACAATGCGGCAGCCTCAATCACTTTGATAACCTACATTTTAGCAGACCTTACTGTAAGAACACATTTAAATACGATTTTTATTTTGTGGACGAAAGATGTTTTACTGGAAAACATGCTGATGTCATTGGAAAGGCGTTAAATTTTTCTTATATTAATGTGCAAATAAATGGTTCTCAACAACAATGTATGGGATTGCGCTAGCCTAACTTAACACAATTTTTAGCCGTCACGAAAATCGTTAATTGATCAAACAGCAAATGTGAAATAACCAGTGGTTGTCTTCGAGCAGCAGACACCGATGGTGATTGCTGTTGTAATATTGAAGCAAGCAGGAGCGTAAGTTTAAAAGGAGCAAAACACCCGTTTCGCTTAGCCATGATGTGTGCATAGGCCTAATAACATTTTTTGTTGATTTATCGGTGTTCTAAATTTGACTGTTTATTTAAATTTGAGTAGACCTATTTCTTAAATAGACAAATTTAAACGTTTATTTTTTGCGTGTTTATCGAAATACATATTTTTGGGTTAACCTATCTACTCGTGAAATCGCATTGCTATTTATTAAGCGACATATTCTAACATTTTACATAATATTTATTATAAAAGCCTACCGTAAGCAAATTTAATCTTTAAAATAAACCGGCAAAAAATGAATAATCAAAATAATAACGTGCAAAAATAAATAGTCAGTTTTTCGTACGAATTCCTTTTGTTTATTTGTCTGTGTTTGAATAGTCAGCAGGACCGGTAAACCAAAGAGCAGCACAGCCGATAGCGAATGTCGAAACAGAAATTTTTCATATCCGTCGTTTTCAAGCTTAGCAATTCAAAAGCTTTCTCACTACAGCAATGCCATTGGCAATGCTCTTATTTATTTACGCGTATTTTTTTGTATTGTCCGTATTTATCTTCCATTTACGAGAAAGCGAATTGTATCGCTATACTTTGGATAGGAAGTCATACTGGGACCTCATACTGGGACGTCATACCGGTACAATGGTGTAGTGGTTAAAGCGTCTGCTTCGCAGTCGGTAGACTTGGGGTTCATTCCCCTTGTCAAGTCATACCAAAAGACTTTAAAAAATGGTATCCACAGCTTCCCTGCTTGGCGCTCGACATTTATGAGAGGTTGTGGAGAACAAACCGGCAAGTTCGCTTGTTGTGTGTGTCGCGTTTTAATGACACTAGAAATAATAGAACTTTCGGTTCTATCTCAATCTTAATATTGAGGCGACGTATAATAATCGCTCGGATAATTAGGTTTGACTGCAACTTAACAAACTTGGAAAAGATTTGCTTCCACTGAAAACACCTTAAAACACGTTAAGAGCAGAATAATGTATTCACAGAAATAATACTTCACGACTTCAAGCTTCTTTGCTCAACGAGCTCAGAATTAACTACTTTACCACACAATCAGGAAATCGCCAAAACTAATTCCACCAATAACTGCTCAATACTCGCCACGTCCACAGAATCCACAATAAATTATCACAAAAAAACAATAGCCCTTTTTTACTCCGTCAATCAATCTCTCTTTTCCCACTACAACGTTTCTCCACACTCTAACTTGTACTACTCTACCCTCTAAAAAAATCCCGTCGCCTTATATATAAATCAAAAAAAACAATCCAGAAGTCGCTAGAACAAAATTACGTGAAAAAGAAACAAGCATTACTAAGTTACGTAATAAAAGTTATGTAATCGGCCAGCGAAATTCTTCGAAGAAGCTAGATTCTCTAGATCAATCTGGAACCTTATTATCTCATAAACGATTATGACGTAATAAAGGCGTACTACAGCTAATCCAATTGCAAGGAAAAAAGATCCTTTTTCAATCAGTAGCCGAGCGAACAAAATAAGCATAGTAATGTATATATGACATTACTATACGCACATATGAAAACTATTCTCACAAGGCAAATTTCCTTATTGGTGACAGTGTGATTGGGCAAGGCACTTAACGGGATGCACCCACCTTTTTGTGGAAGACAGGTGGCCCAGACACCTCGGAAATGGCAACTCCCTGGCAAGTGCGGACGTCCTGTCCTACATGTAGCGATATAATTCGCTTTCTCGTAAATGGAGAATAAATATGAACAATACAATACAAAAAATACAATACTCGCTTGGGAGTGGCCGGTTCCGAGGTGTCTGGGCTACCTGTCTTCTACCTAAAGGCGGGGGGGGGGTGGCCCGTTAAGCGCCTTGCCCAATCACACAACAAACGAACTCTCCGGTTTGTTCTCCACAACTTCCCCTAAATGCCGAGCGCCAAGCAGGGAAGCTGTGGATACCATCATTTAAAGTCTTTTGGTATTGCTCGACAAGGGGAATGAACCCCAAGTCTACCAACTGCGAAGCAGACGCTTTAACCACTACACCATCGCGTTAGTATGAGCTCACGCTCTGTTTGCATGTCTTTCGTTAGACTGGGCCACCACAAGGGGTAGACGGCTTGGTCCCGCCACCTGAAGGTAGAGGTGTCTCGTTAAGTGCCTTGCCCGATGACACAACAAGCAAGCTTGCTGGCTTGTTCTCCACACTGTCCCAATGTGCTGAGTGCCAAGCAGGGAAGATGGGAATATCATTTTTTTAAAGTCGTTTGGTATGACTCGACTTGGCAAATGAACCTTACATCTACAAACTGCCAAGCGGACGCTCCAACCCAATGTTTCTCAACCTGGTCCCCAGCGCCCACTTTGTGGCCTTACATAAAAGTGGAGGCGTCTCGTTAAATGCCTTGCGCAATGACGTAACAAGCAAGCTTGCTGGCTTGTTCACCATACTATCTCTTTTTTATGCTGAGCGCCAAGCAGGGAAGCTGTGAATACCATTTTTTTTAATTCCTTTGGTATGGCTTGACTTGGGGAATAAACCCCAGATCTACCGACTGCGAAGCGGACTCTCTAAGCACCACGCCATCGCGCCGGTTATTAATACTCAAAGCAGTGTAGGGAACGAGTCATTTGAAGTCGAGTCTCAAGAGGAGTCACGAGTCAGCGATTTTGAGTTACGAGTCGAATCATTTTGTGCGAAAGACTGAATTCAAGTGGCATCTTTTTTTTTATTACGACGTTAGTGTTCCCAACACTGATTGCCTGTGCGAAGTTTCTTGCAATTTTTTAGTAATTGTGATCAAGAGCGTAAGCTATGGAAACGAGATATTTCTACCACAAGCACTGCACCAAACAGGAAAAACTGCAGTGAAATGTCTTTTTCAAGGAAACTATTACCCATAACGTAAAAGGGTTCAATAAACACCCAGCTTATTGATCACTGCCACCTTTTAATTACACTGAGCTACGGTTGCCAAAAAAGATTTTCGCTTTCTATTTGATTAGGCTTATTGGTTATCACATTACAGAAAGCTTTTAGGCTCATTTTGTGGGCGTTTATATAGCTTTTGTCTACAACCAAACAGAAAATAAAAAATTAATCGCTAATGAGGTACTTAAACTACAATCTTTTTTTAGAAACTGTGAAAAAACATCTTGCTAAACTGCCAACATAATACTTATGTTTACAAAAGTGAAAGTAAAATATTCTTTTTATGTTTCAGATTTTAGAATTAAAAAAGAATGAATGTACTTGTAATCAAAGCTGTCTTCGGTTAAATTTCACAAATTTAGATAAAAATTAACTTAAAACAACATCTCTTCAAAGGTTATCATCGGAAGGTTGTTCTGAGACAAGGCTAGTCCTGGATTCTCTTCAGTCAGAGAGGCAGCTACTTCCACTCTGCCATTAAAGTGCCTTTCCCCCCTATAATTTTCTTTGTAACAATTTTTCTTAAATGTAATTACAGGCGAATCAAAATGGGGGTGAGAATTTTGAAATAACTAAGTAGTCACGCATGAACAATCAGGAAGCGCCAGACCGGATTTGCCATTATTTCCGTGCCAAAGTGGAGTCATACAGCATAGTGGATTCTATGTGCTCATCTCTATGAAATCATTTTCAGCGGCATCTCAAAGAAATACACTGCATATTTTTTCTTTGAGGTGCTCTGTGGAGTTATACAGCATAGTGGATTCGATGCGCTCCATAAGTAGCAAAGCCAGGAACCTAATCACAACTAATAAAAGCAGCTGTAACATCAGCAGTGGCGTCCAGACAGGTCATCAAGTGATATTTGCCACAGAATAGAAGGTCAACATATTGAAAGTTCGGTTTCTTGCTGGACAGATACGCTTCACTGAAGAGCCTCAATAATGGCGAAACTGGTCTTGTGCTTCCTGATTGTTCGTGCATGACTACTTAATTACTAATTACAGGCAAAAAGCTCGGCAAACATGCTTCTTCTATCAATCTTTAAATTTTGTATCATAAACCAACTTTTCAAAAATTAACTACTTAATTATAATTTGTGAAAAATCTTGCAGTATACTGCACATTTCCAGTGGCGTAGCCAGAAACTAATTATGGAGTACGGAAATATGAAACTTTTGAATGACCATTTTGTGGAGATTGATATTGTCTGGCTTTTGACTTTGTGGCCGTAATAACTGTAAACATTTTTATTTTTTGAATGAAGTCAAAAAAATTTGGGTGACATGATCCCTGTGGCCCGTCTAGCTACGCTTACGACACCGTCTCATAAACATGTCACAAGTAGATAATTTCCCCAGTCCAAATACTAATGTAACTATTAAATGGAATACAAAAATATTTACAGTAGCTTCCTCAGACGTCATTCTTTTCTAAGTGACATGATTTGCTAGAGTTTAAAACTTGGTATATGATTGACACGTACAATACTTAAGTTCTGTTACCTCATTATGCTTTTATCAATTTGGATAAAACTTGCTAGACGTTGGTCACAGCTTTATAAAATTTTGGGGGAGCTGTTGGTAAAAGGCAATTTTTCTATCTTTAGAAACAAAATTTTGGCTAAACCACATAAAAACGAAAACTTTTAAATTTTTGTAGCCTGTGTCGTATAAAGAATCTATTCGTTGATGTTTCCAATTTGCTTTAGCATAGGTGGTTGTTAAACTTTATTTTAGGTGACCCAAATTCAAACAGATGTTCAACTTTGCGTGTATTTGCGAGACCGTGACCATCGGCACATTGGCTGAAAACAAATTTGAAGACCTTTTTTTGAAGATTTAGATTTCTGAGTTATCTTTTTGCTATTTTAGGTTCCAATCTTTTTACTGGCGATAAAGGGTTTAAAACTACAGGCGACTTCACTTGATCCACACTTGGAAAGCCACGGCTTTAACAAGGGAATGTGTTTTCAAAAAATCCCTATTGACAAGTTGAAGGTAATTTCAATTGTTTGCATTTATAGGCCAGTGCTTCTCAAATATTTTTTGCAATAGAAACCTTTTACATTATTTGTAATTTAATGGAATTCTTATTAGCACTCATTTCACGAAAACGTTATGAATTTTTCTCTTGATTTTACAAAATCCCAAGCTTTGAACTCATTTTTGACATCTCCTGTGCTGTTATTATTATTATTTTTGTTTAAGATTGACCGCCTTTCGACATGCGATCTTGGGATATTTCGGCAATATTGGCAGCTATGTCCGCAATTCAGCTAAACAAAAGTTTCGACATTCGAGGCGTACGCTGACACAAGTGGATAATCCCTACGTTTCATTACAACTTCAGAAAAAATCCCGTAAGGATAACCTACAGCTGGCCAAAAACTCGTACCGTAGGGATAAACTTTGGAGTGGCAGCCTTGGCTGGCACCGAATGTGTTAAATGTTGCTTTTCGATGTAGCTGTACGAAACCCACTTTGAGAATTATTGCTACAGGCTATGATATAGCATATAGGAATTACTTATAACTATTTTCTTTGTACGAGCTACCATATCACGTATCATCATTAATAGTTGACATTTTTGTCTGATATATAAAATGTTCTCGACCACTTCCTTTGCGCTACATCACGTAAAAATCACAAGGCAGAAAACTTTTTGATGCAAGTAACTTCATTATCAACAGGTTAGATGACTCTCAACTGGAGTTCGAGTCATAGTAGTCCAATCCTGAGTCGTGTCGGGTCATATTGTGAGAATGATTCGAGTCAAGTCGAATTGTTTTTACAGCGACTCTAGTCAAGTGATTTACTAGAGTCTCCTTAACACCGGCTGTAAAAGCAACTTTTTGATTTACTGCTGAATATTCAAACACTGAAAAATGGTAGTTGTAGGAAAAATGATTATTTATATTTGTGCGTTTTTGTTTTGATTGCATATTTTCGTCTATTTATTTAAAGAGTTAAATTTGCTTGTTTAATAAATACTCAAGCTGACTGTTGTGGCAGGCCTGCATCTATACTATAAAGCGCAATTCTGTCTGTCTGTGTTTTTTAACTCCTCTGAAACTGCTGGTGATGCAAGCATCAAACTTGGCGCGATTGATCACCACCCCGTGTTGAGTGTCATAAGGGGATTGGCGACGTCATAATGACGTCACAATCAAAAATTTATTTTTTTAGAATTTGCATTACTTGACAGAGGACAACTGCTTTTTGCTCAAACGAAACCCAGCTTCCGACTTACTATATTTCAAATACTTTCATTTGTTTGGGAACCAAAATGACATCACAATCAACGATTCATTGAACAATCTGTTTTTTATTCTATCTCAAAAAGTACTCATCGCAGAAATACGATTAAACGCTCTTTCAGAAGATATTAATAAGATGCTTTCGATAAAAACAACTTTACAACATTTGATGTTTATTTGACTATGAAACCAGCAATTCTTTATCTAAGCATTTCAAGCCCTCTAAGCATTTTTCTTCTCTTTTTCCCTTGCACTCTTAGACTGGGTCTATGATTAGGGTTACCCCAGTCCCGCTTTTTCAGGCCTTGTCCCGCTGTCCCGCTCAAATCATCGAAAGTCCCGCTTTTTCCTTCAGTCAACCAGAACAGCTTGAACTAGGGTATGCAAACGATAGTCCCGATAAGCTAAGGATTAGGACATGGGGAGTGATCTCCAAAAAAAAAAAGGTCATCGCCTGTTTGGCTGCACCTTTTGTGTCATTTTCGGCCTAAAAATGACACAAAACGTGCAGCCAAATAGGTGATGTCCTTTTTTTTTTTTTTTTTTTTTGGAGAAGCTGGTCCCCTCCCTCAAAAAACAGGTCTAGAGCCGAATTTGGGCGTCCCGATTTTGTTAAAACAAAAAATGATAAGCCCATATATTTGGTCTCGTGAAAAGTGGCCATCCATTGTCCCGATTTTTGCTTTTCCAGATATGGTAACCCTATCTATGATGTCATAACATGGCTCGTACGATTGACACAAAAATTCGCTACCGGAGATCATAATATCAAGATGCTTTCAAAAATTGCAACCTTTTTGCCAATCAGTTTACTAAAAAACTGATTTGTGATCTTATTTCTCAACTGATTTTCAAACTTTGTTTAACGAATTAAAGGTTATTTCAAGGCGATTTCGATAGTGTATAATATGTACAATCAATATTGCTTTTTATACAGAAAAAACTGAACTTTGAGATCTGTGGTGTAACTTTTTACCCCACCCAAAAGTGGTGAGCTCAGCAAAAATAGGTGACTGTAATACAAAAACGTTATAATAAAGAACTAACAATTGCTGCCCTTTAAAAGCTTAGAAAATTTTCTTTCTAGCAATATGTGACTCCAATAATTGAGGCTGAGGATTAGTTTATAATGTCTCTTCAAAACTAGGTTGCCATATATGGTGTTTCATTTTTAGTTGAACAATTATCCTACTATAGCTAAGAAACTTGCAATTGTTAAACAAAGTCAGTTATTTGGTACATTTTGACAACTTTTCCTTCCAAGCGTGGTTCTTTTGCATTATCTCTCCACGTTTTCAAAAACATTCATTAAAAACTGAAGTCTCCAAATGTTTATGAAATGTAGTCTACCGGTTAAAAATAAACAAAATTTTAGTGCCTGCAGGTCGCAAAATGGATCTTTTGTAGAAAGCCCCCGCCACTAATGCAAAAATGTGAGATTTGAGAAAAACACTCCTGCCACGTTTTAAGTGCTGCAGATTTTGGGGTTAGGGTTAGGACAAAATATTAACTGACATAACTGAATTCAGTGCTAAATTCCATCAATGAATAAAAATTCTAACTGGATAAGAGCGGTGGCGGGGGTGTTATTTTGGCATGGGCTTTCTACAAAAGATCCCACAAAATTGCAATTTCTAGAAAGACTAAGTCCTTTCATACATTTTGTCTATTCTTTCTCCATAGCATGGATCTTTGCCATTATCAATCAAATTATTCAAAAGACTCATCAAAAAATGAAGTCTACAAACTCTAATATGTAGCCTACTCCAAGCAATTCATTTGGTGATCACCCAAGAAAAAGAAGATGGTCCTTTCTTATCGTTTGCAACAAAATGTAAGTGTCGAGCTACATATGATCTAAATGTTGTAGCAATTTCCTTTGCGATTGAGCAAGGCTGTCGCAGCAGACAGATCATTTGATATTCTTAACCTCGACCTTATTCATGAGCGCTCCCGCTACTGCTATAACTCAACTGTGAGTGCTTCATTTCGGGTTAGTTTTCTCTTTGCACGGCGGGATTTATGCCTGGGCCAAGGAACATGCATGCAGTCTGAGACGTTATTTCACGTTAAATTCGCTTACAGTGACGACAAAGTGGTAAGTAGTAATCCTAACAATAATGGCTTAAAACGCATTGTGAGGTCATAATGTTAAATGACATCTTAATGCTTGCCACTATTTAGTGAAAACAGCAGCAGGCAGCAAAATTATCCACTATCATTGTGATAACAAACATGAATGGTAAAGCCCATTACTGATGTTTGTAATTGCAAGGATAGGCCAATTGGTATAAAACACTAATCTTTATTTAGAAGTAGGGAGGTCTGGATTAGAGAACAAAGTTAAATGTCATAAAATCGCAAATTTAAGAAAAGATCACAATTAAACAATAATAGCATCACTCTGTAACACTGAATTAAGAGGGAATGTTTTTGTTTGAAAAGAGCGTAATAGGCGCCTATTGCAATAGGTTGTATGACTTAAAGGAAAGGCAGTGCCCCTTTCCATGCTAAGGCCGAATTACAGCAAACAGCGTTGGCAAAAATCTTAATGTCACCAATTTTAATACGAAAGCGAGCACACCAAATCGTCGAACATGCCTACCACCAAACAGCTCGTTTCTTCATGAGTCAAAACGACCACCATTTGGGCGACGCCATCAACTTTGACTATGCTTCACCCACTCCCTCCTTACTCTTTTGAAAATTACGAATGGTAGTTTGTGTCATCATTTTTTCTTTTTGAATACTTCCAGTTTTAATTAATAAACCAATATGGTCACCAATAAATGTACAGGAGCTATGGCTTATATTCAGTAAGATATTTCGTTGTGGCTCTAAGAAATGCTTGTACGGTGAAGCTGGCGCAGTTGCATTAATTGGTACGTGTTATATCGGCATGGGTGATAGTATGACCTGCCGGGGTTAAATCGCACCATATTTAGGTGAAACATGCTTTCTATTTTGCTTGATAATAGCTTTATGGGCTACCAAAATGAAACCTCAATATTTGGGAAAAGTAAAGACTTATTTAACTTCTATGAGCATACCTGAGCAAGGAAAAACAAATATGAATCATAACGCGTAGCCAGCAGGGACTAAAGAAAGTTTGAGGCGAAATCAAAATTAACAATGTCACTTTGTCAAGTCGCACCACATGGAAGATATCATTGGAATTTTGCTTTATAATGGCTTTATAAAGCTACCGGGGTCAAACCAAACATTTGAGGAAAACCAAGGACACTTTAAACTCCCCAGGGCACGTCAAGCAGGTAGAAAAGAACATGCTACATAATGCGTAGCAAGCGAGGACTTGAGAAAGTTTAAGGGGAAATCAAAAGAAAACAGCTTCACTGTGTGAAATCGCACCACACGGAAGACATTTTTGCCCTTTTGCTTTAAAATAGCTTAATATCAGAAATGTGTTCCCTTTTTCCAAGCTACGGGAAACGCAAAGTTCCCGTGGGTTCGTGCCAGCAATGAACAGAGCACATAGACCTAAGGCATAGCCAGGATCTTAAAATGAGATATTCCATTAGGAAAAGGAGCACAAAAAGTCGTAAACATCTTATGTGAAGAAAACACACAAACGTTTGGGAACTCTTTATACAATATCCTGATAGGTAAAGCTAGCTTGGTCCGCTCAACCAACACTCTCAATTACGACGTTACTGTTGAGAGCTCTTCGGGTGACGCCGTCATATATAATACAAAGCAAGGATTTTTTTCCTATACTGATATGCTGCCTGTTATGCTATTTATGTCTACATTCTACATCTTTGTAATAAAATCCCAAGTTTAAGAAAAAATCAACATAAAACCATAACCATAACCATTTGTAAAAGTGAATATCGAGAGAACATTAGCCGCTTTTGTCGCTATATCGGAAACAAAAACAATAGCGCAGCCAAATCAGGAACTCAATACCGCAACACAAATATAAAGGGGCAGCACCAATTGGAAAAATGGACTTAACATTAAATAGCTTATTTCCTTAACTGTGAAAGCAACCACCATTTTGCCGCTGTAATCAGTTTTGATTATATACAATCCCTGCTCCCTTACAAGTATTAACAATACTTTGTGGCAAGATTCTTTGTGAGCATGGCCAGTCATGATTAAGACAATATGATGATCACAATTTCGTGCACAAGAATGCGAAAGTGCATAAAATTCATCAACTTTTCGCTTCTGCTCACACAAGATCCTGATGGGTGAAGCCGGCGCAACCGGTTGAACCGAAATACTAAACCCGGACATTACTGATAGAGGGCCCCAGCTGGGCGAGGCCGGCTATTTTAAGTATATAATGAATATGCGAAAGCGAAGTGTTGAACTTTAAATATTTAGAAAATACACAAAATTAAATTAGTAAATAGGTTTCACATTTCTCTCTGCTGGCTTTCGAATTTTACTGCTCAGTGTCAAAAGTGGACACTTTGTGTAGTGACTAGTAATGCCTTTTATTGCTAGCACTGTAGTGCCTGGTGGCAATCGTTAGACATATTTTTTAACAAGATGTTGTGTTTAGACAAGCTGTTTTTATATCTGTAAGGAATGCTGTTGTTCTTCCAGTGTAATATATTATATGGAACAAGAAGTGCAAAAATGCTTTTTCATTTGCGTTTAGCTTGACAGATACGCCAAGCTTCATCAAAAAATTCTTAGATCTCCTTTATCGAGGTCCTGATGACTCGTAAAATATGTGAACAGAATGACACCACTAGCACCACCCTATCTTTTGGTGTCAACAAAAAAACCATTAACACCATCAGCAGTCCCGTAGCACTCCAACTTCGGCCCCCCCCCCAAAGTAAGCGCAAGAGCCCCTGCGCACAGGTCATATCACTTTAGAGGTGTAAAATTGAAAAGCTGCATTAAGAAAATACACCACAATTTGTACATAAGTAAACAGGCTAATGTCAGAATAAAGCATGCCGATACCGAAGGTGCAAGTCATAAAAAATTCGGCACCGATGCCAGAGTTCAGTAGGACATTTATGCAGACACTGCGAAACGAAAGCAATGACACTGAAAAACATGAAAAAGTTATAAAGACACAGTATCATTTAAATAGTCTGGAGCGAACCTTTTTGTTCGCAAATGCTGTTATGACATTGTCATAATCAAGAGATCGGGCGCAGTCATTTTCGATTGACAACATGGCTAATGAAGATAGTCTACTGTCTGTCATAGACGTTCTATTAAAAGTTTTGATCAGTTTCAATTTGCTGAAGCTTCTTTCAGCGCTGGCAACAGTCACGGGGCAAGTTAGTAAGATTCGAAGTGCGATGTACACATTCGGATACAATTCAAATAAATGAGTCTTTAGAAGATAGTTCAGAAAGTCTTGAGCCGTATTGAGATTGCGTTTTTTTTGTAAAATTAAAACAAACCGCTGTAGCTCAGCGCTCATTTCATCAGAATCAATGTCACCGAACTTTTTTTGGAACTCTTTACAGCAAGTAAGAAGAGCATTTTCTTGTTGCACAAGCAAAAGTTTGTCTCGTGTGTACAAAAACGAAAAGGCGGAAGAAACCTCACGTAACAAATTAAAGCGCTCCTTTATTGACATAATAGCCTGGTCTACTAATGGATAGAAAAAGTTGCTTTTAAATTTCAGTTCAGGAGTAGCTCGTTGTTCCTCTTCACCTTGGTAATCAAACAATCTTCTTTTCTTTCCACTTCTTGACGGAGGAAAAGAAGGATCAATATCCAATTCCTGTGCTATTTTAACAGCAGATGTTGCGGCACTGTCATAACCCGTTGTGCGATAGTTTTGAAAAAACTTTTCAGTTGCCTGGATTTCCGTTTCCATTGTATGAAGGGAGACTCTATACGATTGGAGAATCTTGCTTGCTTTATTGACTTGGAATAGGATATCATACCAAATAAACACCGACAAAAGAAAACTCCATTTTGATAAATGAGCTATCAACGATTTTGTTTCTGAGGCAGCTCTTCCATCTTTTCTTTCTATGGAAATGGCTTCCAAGTCTTTCAGTGCCAGCAACACCTCTTTTAAATTGTATCGAAGAGGTTTGATGCATTTAATTCTGCTTTCCCAACGAGTATCAGATTGTGACTTTATGGACAGCTCCACATGTTTCTTCAAAATTTCCCAACGCTGAGCAGAGGAAGAAAACGGCTCATACAACCTTGTAAGTACTCCAAAAAATGTCAATGCTTCCGTCGATGAATTAGCACTGTCAACAACAACTAAGTTAAGGGTATGGTTTGCACAGGGCACGTAAACAGCTTTGGGATTGATGTCTAGCATTATTGCTTGGACCCCAGAATGTTTTCGTTTCATGTTAGCACCATTATCATATGGCTGACCTCGACAATCAGACAATTCGAGTTGCAGTTCGGTCGCTTTTTCTAAGAAAGCGTCCAACAAGCCTTTCCCAGTACTGTCACTTATTCTCAAGTAGCCAAAAAATCTTTCTTTAACAACAGCAGCTTCTTCATTACATAGTACATAACGGAGAATGACAGACATTTGTTCATGATGTGACATATCTGGAGTGCAGTCCAAAATTATAGAAAAATATTTTGCCAATTTCAATTGCTGTAAATTTTCTTTTTCAACTTCTGTCGCTAGCAATTCAATTAGTTCATTTTGTATGGTAGGACTCAAATAGTGATCTTTAGTGTTTTTATTCTTGATTCTGTCTTGAAGCTCTTTTAGGATCGGATCTCTTCTTGCCAAAAGCTCAAATATATCCAGAAAATTTCCATTGTGAGGAGATCCTAAGACTTCTTCAGATCCTCTAAAAGCCAGATTCCTTTCCGATAGAAACAAGGCAATGTCGATAAGTCTCTCTAAAACATTTCTCCAAAAACGTCTTTCCTTGAAAAAAATATTCATCTCGCGTTTGTCGATAGTGGATGAATTTCTTATCCCTTCAGCTAGCAACATCCATTGACTGCAGCATTCTTGGTGGGAAATGCCGTTTTCATGGTCTTTCAGTTTTTTCGAAAAACCCTCCCATGTATTTATACCACTACAAAAGGGGCTTAGTGTTTTTCCAAATAGCTTACAACAAAAGCAAAAAACTTGATCTGATTCCCCAGAATAAACTAGCCACGACCGTGAAACACTTTCACCATTAGGTAACACACGTTTATAATGGTTGGAGGAAAAACGTCGCCTTGGAGTTGTGTTATTATTAATATATGGAAAATTCATTATTAGTTGATGTGGTCCACGCTTTACTATATCACATCGTTGAGCATCAGAAATACTTTCAGGCCATTTACATGGGTCATCAGGGATAGGGGTAAATTGAGATTCACTTATTTTTGATATTGAAGGTTGCGTATTGGCAGGTAAATCACAACTTACATTTTCTGGAAATTCACAATCACTTTGATGCTGATCGTCATAGTCTTCTTTTTCTTGTACACTATAGTTTTCTTCATCCCTCTCGGTACTAGTGCCAGGTCTACTCTGCTCAGTAATCTTGAAAAAATCTCTCATCTTGGGCAATTTCGCTACAGCATCTCGAGCAGTGGCTGCTTCTTTTCTCTTTTGAGCACCACTTTTTGAACGTTTCATTCTATACAATGTCAATAAAATACTTTATCTGCACTCTGCAGTGTATATATATTGTCCCGGTATTTATATCCAAACAGAATTCCAGACCATTCTATGATTGTTGCGTAACAACGGCATTGTTACGTCAATCGAATATTCAAGATTCTACCAGAAAATCAATCGAAATATTCTAGATTCTGCGAGATAAAATGACGTTGCATTCACTTATGATGTCACAAGCCAATTTCTTCCTACAGTTTAAATCGGTTGTAAACAAGTCTGCTGAACTGAAAATAGTCACGTAGCCAAAAAGCAATTTCAGACTAACTTGGGCCCCCAAAGTTGGCCTGGCCCCCCCCCCCCCAATTGGGGGGTTTGGGGGCGGCTGCTACGTCTCTGACTATCAGATAGCTTCACTGCATGTCTCATCTTCCCAAACATCAGAAACTCACTGCTGCAAAAACATCAATCCGAAGAGAAACACTTCCGTTTCCAACAAAAATCTAAATGGTAACCTAAACTAAACCTAAAACCATTTACATAGTGAATTACTTAACATACTCTCTACCTAGTTACGTCTTAACAACTTTCCAGCTAGGGCTACTTATCTCTCTTCCCATCAAACTGATACCATGCAACACAGCCTACTCATTCTACTTCTATACCTTTCGCTTCAAGCATGTGAGAAAAGATTAGACCAGCTAAAAAGGAGGCAGGAGTCAGAGTAGCCATGCGACCTTTTTGTACTATTGGTCAAATTTTACGCTCCTCCAAGGATTTACTCCACTGGTGAAGAAAAGGCTTGTTTAATTCATTCCATCCCTTACTATAACTTTGAATATGTTTACATTGGGCAAACCAAACGAGATCTTAAATTTCGTTTGGCTAAACCCAAACGAACTGTCAGATATCAAAGATCCGAGCAATCAGCATGTGAACATGTTATGCTGTTAGATCATTCAATGGATTGGAGTAACTCCCGCATTTTGAAGTTGAGAGCAACTACTTTCAATATTTTATTGCTGAATCATGGTTTATTAACTCGTACTCCAACGTTTAAAATAGGTTGAATGGTGATGGTCTGCCCTATGTTGATCAATCTTTAGCGATGTTCATTTTTTTTGTTTATACCTTTTGAGATATTTCTAAAGGTATCGTCTGACCTTTCAAATATATCGCTACAAGTTTATTGATTTATCCTCTTTTGCTTACCGCCATATCATTAGTTGGAATTTAACAAGTTTTAGTTCCGCCACGATTCTGACCAACCTTCTTCGTATTTACCCCATGTTTATCTACTTTTAGCGTTTGAATTTTGTCAGTTGAGAAATATTATTGTATTATTGGCTTGATTTTTGTTGCTCGCGCTCAGGGTAGAAATCCCGCCCTAAGCACTGTTTTTTCTGATGAACCTTGGCGCGTCTCCAAAGCGAAACGTTAATAAAAGAACATTTTTATATAGCATGTTCCCTATATTATTTTGCACCGGAAGAATAACAACATTCCTTACAGTTTCTACAATGCCTGGTTCTACAAGAATATCTTCCGAATTATGCAGTGTTTTTACATCTGTGGATTGTAACAGTTATTGGTGCTCATAAATTCCTTTTCAGATTACGTCATGAGACATCATGTGTTATTTGCCCATGTTTGATAACGGAAGAAACGATGGCCAATGAGTTGAAATGTGGGGTTGTTCAAATTTTGAAAAAAATGTTTAATTCCACAAGGTCGCAGTTTTTCCCATTACTTGGGCCAAAAGAACGTTATTTGTAAAAAAAAAAATTAGATAACGTTATGCAAGGTTAGTTGATGGTTGGAAGGTTCACACCGACATAAACCACAAACATTATATTGAAAACAATTTAGGTATTGCAAACAATGTACCTAACCCAATTTGACGAGACCATCCCCGTAAAAAAAATTTCGAAACTCGCTCTTTTTCAACCACTCAACGTGCTTAAAATTCTTAATTGAAATTTCAGAAAAGCGGGAATTTCCCATTGTCCTAATAAGCTATTTTCGTTGATTTTTCGCAATTTAACGTCATTTTAGTCGCACATTAAATCGAATATTTGCCAAATCAACTAGACAATAGTTGAGCGCTGATGTTATATCAATTCAAGTGTAATTATTTATGTTGACGTCAACATTTTTCAGTACGGTAAATCATTTTTGATGTCTGTGTGAATACTAGGGGTTTCGTAATTTCACCATTTTAAATTCAAATACGAGTACTTTTTTCTGATTGAGCTTTTGGCACTGAAATTACGAATTCGAGGTTATTTTTTTATTAGGACGTCATCTTCATTCTCCCCCTTGTGCTATTTGGCGTTTTCTTTGGTAGCTCGGGAACTATGTATCGCAGGCGCATGAAATTTACATAAAGCGATGCAGAATATATGATTTCCTATATGCGTTCTGGAAGAAATTAAGTCCTATCTGCACCACGAAATATGTTAAGATAAAAACGCATTTTAAAGATATACAGTAGAACACTGTTTGTTTCAAGTAAGACCTGATTTCTGAAGTAAAGTGATCTCGTAAATTCAAAATAGCCTAGTTTCTAAGCTTGCTTCAAAAGTTTTTACAAGGCTTTGGTAAACCTAAAAACGCCATTTTATGTGTTGCCTAATGATTGTTGTTAAATTTACATATATATAGGAAGGTTGTATATAACGCAACACATTTGGCACGAAAAAAAGTGGCTGGCTAAAAGCTGTAATTTATGCTGTAAAGATATAGGGCGAACACAAACCTTTGGGCTTATATTGAAAACTAATGAGAAATTAATTTAAAATTGGAATAAATTATTGCTAGTTTGCTACTGGGAAACAAAAAATCAAAAGTAAATTTATTTAAAAGCAATTTGGTTGAGATTAGGCCTTTCAGTTTCCTAGTCTAGCCTCAGTAGCCTACTTTGTGACAATTTGCCAAAAAATCGGCCCTAAGAGAAGTGCCATCTAAATTCCATTTGTTCCTAAGTTAAAAATAACTCTATGCCAATTAGACACTTGTAGGGTGGAGTTACCATATCTGATGAGGCAAAATTTCGGACACAACCGTTCACTCTTTTAAGTATTGGCAGCAGGGTGGGCAGAGTTGCAACTGTTGGGAAAAACGTTGTTACCTTTTGCTGGCAAGTTTGAAATTTGTTACTTTTGTTACGACGCTACCAAAAGTCACTTGTTTATTAACAGCTATTTTAGGCCCAATTTAAGTCAATAATGTTCTAAAATAACGATTGGAAATGTTGCACCTCGTGTTGTGTTACCCCAAATAAAGGTGTTCTCTAAAAAAAAGGTCATCACCTGTCTCGCTGCCATTGTACTGATCGCGGCATTAATAATTCAATCCAAGTGGCCCGCTCAAACACACCAGCTATTTATGGTGACTATTGGATTCCAATATTGCAATTTTTTAACTGCATTTTCTGTTGCTTAATTACAAAAATTCCGGACATTTGAGCAAAATTTCGGACATTTCAGCAATTTCCGAACTGAACACCTGAATTCCGGACATGTCCGAAATTTTCCGGACGTATGGCAACCCTTCTGTAGGAACATTGGCAAAAACAACCATTGTATGATCATTACTACCAGTACCATAAGTTTTTTAATTACCCTTGGTTCACCAGCCTAGGCAATAGCCCGAAAAATTGTTTAAGAAATAGTTAAGATCACAAAATTACATCTGAAAAATCAAAATATCTCATGTGCAAGCATTATTGACAAAAAATTTCAAAGAAGTACTGATTTTTTTCATCAACATATAATCCAACATATGACAAACGGTGCAGAAGTCTTCCCTGTCATTTAGGCTACAGTAAAATTTAGGTTTACTACTTTTCGGTATGCTTATGCAACTAAATATACTGTATAAGTTGCACATTACAATTAACTTAAACTCAGCATTCCCCAAATACGCTGATTATTCGAATATAAAACCTAACAGAAGCTGGCTACAAATAAGCCTGCATGTTTAGCCCATAAAATTAACCTGACTAGTAGCAACAACAAGCAAACCTTAGCATCTCTTTCTTACTTTGTCTTCATATTCATTTCATAACATCAATAAAACAACATATTTAACGTTCATTTAACAACTGTCAAGTTTATCCATTTAATTTGCAAAAAACGGTATCACTTCAATTCAGTGCAAAAACACTAACACTAGCCAGCCATTTTTTTCGAAGACGCATTTTGACGACATTTAATCACGTTTGTGAAACCTTCTTATACTCTAGAAGCTGTGACTTTGAACTGGATAATACTTTCATACATTCAACTAGCGCCTAATTTTTATCGGTACGTGCAATGTTATATCAAATTACAATTTGTTCAATGTTAATGATAAACGCTCGATTGTGCATATCCAGAGACGTAGCAGCCGCCCCCAAACCCCCCAATTGGGGGGGCCCAGGCCAACTTTGGGGGCCCAAGTTAGTCTGAAATTGCTTTTTGGCTACGTGACTATTTTCAGTTCAGCAGACTTGTTTACAACCGATTTAAACTGTAGGAAGAAATTGGCTTGTGACATCATAAGTGAATGCGACGTCATTTTATCTCGCAGAATCTAGAATATTTCGATTGATTTTCTGGTAGAATCTTGAATATTCGATTGACGTAACAATGCCGTTGTTACGCAACAATCATAGAATGGTCTGGAATTCTGTTTGGCTAGAAATACCGGGACAATATATATACACTGCAGAGTGCAGATAAAGTATTTTATTGACATTGTATAGAATGAAACGTTCAAAAAGTGGTGCTCAAAAGAGAAAAGAAGCAGCCACTGCTCGAGATGCTGTAGCGAAATTGCCCAAGATGACAGATTTTTTCAAGATTACTGAGCAGAGTAGACCTGGCACTAGTACCGAGAGGGATGAAGAAAACTATAGTGTACAAGAAAAAGAAGACTATGACGATCAGCATCAAAGTGATTGTGAATTTCCAGAAAATGTAAGTTGTGATTTACCTGCCAATACGCAACCTTCAATATCAAAAATAACTGAATCTCAATTTACCCCTATCCCTCCTGATGACCCATGTAAATGGCCTGAAAGTATTTCTGATGCTCAACGATGTGATATAGTAAAGCGTGGACCACATGAACTAATAATGAATTTTCCATATAATAACACAACTCCAAGGCGACGTTTTTCCTCCAACTATTATAAACGTGTGTTACCTAATGGTGAAAGTGTTTCACGGTCGTGGCTAGTTTATTCTGGGGAATCAGATCAAGTTTTTTGCTTTTGTTGTAAGCTAATTGGAAAAACACTAAGCCCCTTTTGTAGTGGTATAAATACATGGGAGGGTTTTTCGAAAAAACTGAAAGACCATGAAAACGGCATTTCCCACCAAGAATGCTGCAGTCAATGGATGTTGCTAGCTGAAGGGATAAGAAATTCATCCACTATCGACAAACGCGAGATGAATATTTTTTTCAAGGAAAGACGTTTTTGGAGAAATGTTTTAGAGAGACTTATCGACATTGCCTTGTTTCTATCGGAAAGGAATCTTGCTTTTAGAGGATCTGAAGAAGTCTTAGGATCTGCTCACAATGGAAATTTTCTGGGTATATTTGAGCTTTTGGCAAGAAGAGATCCGATCCTAAAAGAGCTTCAAGACAGAATCAAGAATAAAAACACTAAAGATCACTATTTGAGTCCTACCATACAAAATGAACTAATTGAATTGCTAGCGACAGAAGTTAAAAAAGAAAATTTACAGCAATTGAAATTGGCAAAATATTTTTCTATAATTTTGGACTGCACTCCAGATATGTCACATCATGAACAAATGTCTGTCATTCTCCGTTATGTACTATGTAATGAAGAAGCTGCTGTTGTTAAAGAAAGATTTTTTGGCTACTTGAGAATAAGTGACAGTACTGGGAAAGGCTTGTTGGACGCTTTCTTAGAAAAAGCGACCGAACTGCAACTCGAATTGTCTGATTGTCGAGGTCAGTCATATGATAATGGTGCTAACATGAAAGGAAAACATTCTGGGGTCCAAGCAAGAATGCTAGACATCAATCCCAAAGCTGTTTACGTGCCCTGTGCAAACCATACCCTTAACTTAGTTGTTGTTGACAGTGCTAATTCATCGACGGAAGCATTGACATTTTTTGGAGTACTTACAAGGTTGTATGTGCCGTTTTCTTCCTCTGCTCAGCGTTGGGAAATTTTGAAGAAACATGTGGAGCTGTCCATAAAGTCACAATCTGATACTCGTTGGGAAAGCAGAATTAAATGCATCAAACCTCTTCGATACAATTTAAAAGAGGTGTTGCTGGCACTGAAAGACTTGAAAGCCATTTCCATAGAAAGAAAAGATGGAAGAGCTGCCTCAGAAACAAAATCGTTGATAGCTCATTTATCAAAATGGAGTTTTCCTTTGTCGGTGTTTATTTGGTATGATATCCTATTCCAAGTCAATAAAGCAAGCAAGATTCTTCAATCGTATAGAGTCTCCCTTCATACAATGGAAACGGAAATCCAGGCAACTGAAAAGTTTTTGCAAAACTATCGCACAACGGGTTATGACAGTGCCGCAACATCTGCTGTTAAAATAGCACAGGAATTGGATATTGATCCTTCTTTTCCTCCGTCAAGAAGTGGAAAGAAAAGAAGATTGTTTGATTACCAAGGTGAAGAGGAACAACGAGCTACTCCTGAACTGAAATTTAAAAGCAACTTTTTCTAATTATTAGTAGACCAGGCTATTATGTCAATAAAGGAGCGCTTTGATTTGTTACGTGAGGTTTCTTCCGCCTTTTCGTTTTTGTACACACGAGACAAACTTTTGCTTGTGCAACAAGAAAATGCTCTTCTTACTTGCTGTAAAGAGTTCCAAAAAAAGTTCGGTGACATTGATTCTGATGAGATGAGCGCTGAGCTACAGCGGTTTGTTTTAATTTTACAAAAAAAACGCAATCTCAATACGGCTCAAGACTTTCTGAACTATCTTCTAAAGACTCATTTATTTGAATTGTATCCGAATGTGTACATCGCACTTCGAATCTTACTAACTTGCCCCGTGACTGTTGCCAGCGCTGAAAGAAGCTTCAGCAAATTGAAACTGATCAAAACTTTTAATAGAACGTCTATGACAGACAGTAGACTATCTTCATTAGCCATGTTGTCAATCGAAAATGACTGCGCCCGATCTCTTGATTATGACAATGTCATAACAGCATTTGCGAACAAAAAGGTTCGCTCCAGACTATTTAAATGATACTGTGTCTTTATAACTTTTTCATGTTTTTCAGTGTCATTGCTTTCGTTTCGCAGTGTCTGCATAAATGTCCTACTGAACTCTGGCATCGGTGCCGAATTTTTTATGACTTGCACCTTCGGTATCGGCATGCTTTATTCTGACATTAGCCTGTTTACTTATGTACAAATTGTGGTGTATTTTCTTAATGCAGCTTTTCAATTTTACACCTCTAAAGTGATATGACCTGTGCGCAGGGGCTCTTGCGCTTACTTTGGGGGGGGCCCGAAGTTGGAGTGCTACGGGACTGTGCATATCAGCCTTGAGAAGCTGCGATGAAGCATTCACAAGCTTATTTTGCACAACTCTTTTCATTTTGCCAATCATTTTTTCAGTATTTCGGTTATTATTTTCAATGCCTCTACAAAATGATGCTGAAACTTCAGAGCAGCTGGTGCAAGGTATGGTTTTACTAAAAAGTAAGAGCAGCTGATGCATAGTGTAGTCTTACTAAAAGTAGTTAAAAAGCTTCTGCGACTTGCACTATAATCTTCTAGAAAGCCTCGGGCTTCAATGGAATCTGGAAACAACCCTGTCTTAATAGTTCCAATTGTGTCGGGATGTACTTCAGCAAACACACTTGGAGCAACGTCTATCAATGTCAACGACTGCAGTGGATCGTAGAAATATTTTAAAGCCACTTCTGCGATTTCTGGCTCTACTTGACGATGAGCAAATAAAAGATTCCGTTGAAACAAGATAAGTCCTCGCCCCTCAGCAACAGACGGTTTCAAATGTACAGAAAAAAAGAAGGAACGTTCACTGAAACTGTATAGGAAGCAAACTTAACCAACATTGATCTCTGATCACCGTGTCACACAAAAATTTGTCCATGTGTTAAAACCATATTTTTCTGTTTTCTTATGGCATGAATAAATAAAATGAGCATTCACAATGTTCAGGCTTCGGTTCCGAGTTCATTTGATCAATTTTTTGGATTTTTTGCTAACTTTGCGAGTAGTTTAAAGAGTTTTTCCCAATACCTGCATTAAAACGAAATAATTTTTGATAAGTCTACTATCATTTGATCTTATTGTCAGTTTTAAATATATTACAGCAACGATTTTTGCGCATTTTACACTTTGTCTGCAAATATAATCAAGCAGGGATGATTGGAGAGTGAGGAGGAACTGAAAATGCTAAACGTGATAGCCAACATGGTAATTCTACCAATGCTAAATGTGATATAAAGTATTCCAAGAGAGAATGTTTAAAGTTTAAACTGTTACAAAATAAAATTAACAAAATTAATCATCATACATTACAATTTGATAAAAAAGAAGTTTTCTTTCGTGACTGCCAATTGTACGTCAGTTCACTTTCACGCACAAGGTTCCAAATGCATTCCCCCATCATACTTTCATTGTACTGACTTTTGTTGCGTTTCTCAAACGATTTGACATCTTGGTGAAATCTTTCGGCTTGCTCTTCCGAGTAATCACCCGTGTTATCCTTGAGCTCATCGATATGGCAGTGCTGAACATGGAGCTTTAACAACATCCTGCAGCCCATCTTCTCATATGCCTCCGCAAGTTCCTCCACAATTTTTCTGAAGTTATTTGCCTTGTGATTTCCAAGAAAATCTTCAACCACAGAAACAAAGCTTTTCCAAGCTCTCGTCTTTAACGCAGAGAGCTTCTCAGGAAAACTGTCGGACTTTATAAGTTGCTTCACTTGAGGACCCACAAAAACTCCATTTTTGATCTTTTTCTCTGGCAATTTCGAGATCAACTCTCGAATGTGCTGGAACGCATCACCTTCTGGATTTAACTTCTTTGCAAACTGCTTGATGAGGCCCAGTTTGATGTGGAGAGGTGACAGTAGCACTTTCTTTGGCTCCACCAACGGTGTTTGCTTCACATTATGAGCTCCAATATCGTTGCTGGACCTAGGAGGCCAATTTCTCTTGTTGTAGTGAAGGGATATATTTCTGCTATCTCAAAGGCATAGATAGCAAGGGAACTTAGTGAAGCTTCCTCGGAGCCCCATTAAAAAAGCGACCATCTTGAAATCGCCAATGACCTCCCAAATATATTGGACATACTTGAGAGCACTTAACAGAATTTTGACGTTCTCGTAATTATCGTTTGTCTGCACTGAATGAGCCTAAGAAAAGGAGGAACACTTGTTTGTATTTTACAGTAAGACAGCTTGGAAACTTCTTGATGAGCTGTCAATGAAGAGCCGCCAATCGGATGTATTGCAGAGAATTGTTATAGCTTCGAAAATTTCTCATATATCATGGCAGTAGCACAAACCATCCCTAAAAGAAAAAAACGTTGAAAAACAAAGATGCCTTTTCCTCTGGGAAGTAATGCGGACGCTATGGCCAAGTAAGTCCTGTTGTTTCAACCGGGATATTAAAAGGTCAGCATTGGACTTTGTCAGTGCCATCTCTCGAATGAGGTTATTGATGTCTTCTTGATTAGGTTAATAGGGACATCTTTTATTCCCCAGGTGGCGTGAACGACACAAAACAAATGTTGATGATGACGCACCTTCCATTTTGAAATCTTCAGAACTTGCCTCTGCTGGACAAGATTGATCTCTTGAGGGTGGCTGTGACACAGGCAGGTCAGTGGTATTATGAGGAACAGGTGCAATAGATGATGGAATGTCAGGATACTCTATGCGAGGTGCATTCTTTCCCTTTCTTCGTTTTGTTGGATCCACCATACAGAAGTAGCAATTTGTATGGTGATCTGAAGGTTCACGCCAGATACGGGGAATAGCAAAACGCATAGCTATTTTTTTTCCTTTTAACCAACTTTCAAGAGTGCGACCACAGTCGTCACAGATGACATGTGATGCCCAACGTTTACCTTGGTCACCAACTGGCATTCCGAAATAAGAAAGATAGGCTTCTCCTGCACGAATGCGGTTGTTCAAACATTGTTTTTGGCTCTATTTGCAAAATATTCACCACAAACATAGCAGAAGGAATCGGCGGAATATTTGCAATCACGTACAGTCATAGCGCAGTTTTTCAAGATGATGTTAGCCTACAATAAATGAGAACATAGTTTGTAACTCTAAAAATAGGTGTTTATTAGCTGTACAATACCCAACTAGCTAACAAAAATAGTAGAAATAATGAATAAAATTGTGAAAATCAAAAAATGATGTATTTTTACAAACCCAAAGTTTCAAGACACTAATAGTTATTTTTGCGTGTTTTCAAGCATAGTAAATCAGAAACTGGAAGTTATTTCCAAAAAACAAAAAAAATGTTTTGTTACATGGTGTTATCATTCAGTTGAATTACGCATTAAATATCAACAAGCGCAGGTATAAACCGGCAATAGTAAGTCATCTTGCATGACATAGCGGTTCTTGCTTGTAGATCAAAAGATGCTTGAAGTTATCCGTAACTTTCGTCACGGACCAAACCAACAAACACACATGATCAATTACAAAAGAATTTTTCTTGCTTCGTTCGTCTTTTTGACTGGAAAATCATTCCGCTTTACTACGTCAGTGGAGAGCTCTTATTTTTGAAATTGGGACCTTCAATTCTTTTCTAGAAATAGCTAGTTTCCAAATATTCCTAAAGCACCTCATCAGCAATCCTTATTGTATGGTGCCAAACCCTTTATTCTTTCCTCCTATTAAAGCAATGACGTAAGGCATGAAAATTTTAATTATGTGGGTTAATTAAACATTCCAACGTATGGATGGTGCGATTGCAATGCTCCTGTAAATATGGCAAATAAAAAAAATCAACCAGGGTTTTTTTTGCTGCTTTTTTGCCAGAGTTTAAACCTGTGGTGTCAGAGATATCAGAAAATGTTTTGTTTAAAAGCGGCCCACACAATTTAGTAATTGAGCTAAAAATCTTTTTAACAGTCGCCGATGCATCTTTTGGAAAATTTTAACTGGCGATTAGTTTATCTTGTTTTCGTTTATTCACTACTTGTTCTGAAAAGACAACGATTCATATGATTTAAAATCTTGCCATCATATCATAACTGAAACGTTGCAGCTTGTTTCGCATAGTTGCGGAGCTTCCAATCGGCACTGCTCACGTTTTCTGAAAACTATTGCAGGAGAAGCAGCTATGTTTTTCCCCCACAGTTGACTTTGAAGATTTGACTGCAGCCGAATACATATAAAGTGCCTGTTGGCTTGCATACAGTTCCCAGGGATGATTGAAAATGCCTCCAACCGCTAGTAAGCTTTTCCACTTACAGAACGTTCCTAAAGACTTTGATAATCTGGATCAGAATGATTAGATGTTTTTACTTTAGGTTCATTGGTTATCAGATCTTTAACAGCAGCTGCTCGTTTTATTTTACGAGGTTTTAGCGTAGTTGGGAGAGTGCCAGAGGTATCTAACAGGGGACTAGCAATTTTTACGTTGCTAATTGAGGGTGCTTCTGAGCAGTCACCAGCGGATTTACGCTTTTTCTGTTTGTTTAAAGCCCTTTGGCAACGTTAGGTGAAGACAATATTTCTGGCTGACAACGAAACCGTTTTTGCTTACGATCTTTGATCGTGCTGACACTGGATTTCACCTGTCATCAAAATTAAACTAACATTTGAACTTATCCTTACAAATTTAATGTGCTGTTGCTATTGACCAGCGGTACTTGCTTATATTAAAAAGCTTGTCCAATCATTCTTTCCTGCTGTCAGAAAGATGCATTTTTGCAGCTTTTTTTCGAGCACATGCAAACCTTTCAACGGTTAGCTTTAGCTTTGTATGGATGTTCCTTGACTCTACTGTAGGCAAACTAGCTCTTTTCCACACCGCTGTGATGGCACTTTTTAACTACGACTTCAATAAAAAAAATGGCAAAAATTTTCGCGCCATCGGCGCCACTGCACATACGTGGCATTGACAAACGGCACCTTTGAAAGGACCAACAAACAACACGATGAGCATGAAAACAGGAGAAAACCTATTTCCCAGTAATGAAGATCTGTTATCCACGCCTTTCTCGTCCGTTTATTTTGCCTCTGCAATTAAACGGATCAAGTGTGGTAAAGCTCAAAGCCCAGACAATATTCCGCACGATATAACTTTGAAGCACTGCGGTCCTAATGTATTACATGGCATTAAAAATTCTACACAACCTGCGTAACCTACCAAGCAACCCCAAAATATGGCGACTGGCCATAGTTATCTGGGTACCAAAACCTGGCAAAGCAGGTGATGACTGAAAGAGCTTCAAGGCCATATCGCTGCTGAGCGTTTCTTACAAGCCTTTCGAGCGGTTACCCTTGAGGCATCTACAATATGTTTTTGACCCCCAACTTCCTGACAAACAAGCTGGCTTTAAATATAGTTAATGCATAACCGATCAAATGTTTAAACTAACCTATGACGTTGAAAACCACTTTGAAGATAGTAATAAATCAGGCATTGTATTGGCAGATCTTACTGCCACACACTATTGCCTACTATATGGTACGAAGGCCAAACATCCCAAAACTGGCTTTGATTTGCGGTTACTTCTGTAGACCAAGTTTAAAGAACTGGCTAAAAACAAAAAATGCGCTTTTTTCACAAAATTAGCAGAATAAAGTACAATAAGTTTATTTTATATAGGGTGTCCATAAAGTCCGAGTGCACTTTAAATAATTCATAACTATATTTATGTTTGCGATAGAAATAATCTGTAAAAAAGTGTTATAAGTTTCCGGTATTTAGTTGCAGAATTACTTTATTCCGCAGCTTGAACAATTAAACTTGAAAGATGATTTAGTGTTTCAACAAGATGGAGCTCCTTGCCACTTTGCTCTGCGTTTTAGAAAGTTTCTTAATTCAGAATTTCCTAACAGATGAATCGGAAGGAGTGACCATCTTCTTGGCCTCCGCTTTCGACAGAAATTACTCCATTAGATATTTTTATGGGGATATGTGAAAACAATTGTGTATGCAACCAAGCCTAGTTCATTAGAAGATTTGAAAGTTAAAATAATTAATATAATTTCAGGCATTACTGTAAATCAGTTGGCAAATGTTTTCCTTGAACTGCAAAATCGTATTGCCCTTTGTATTGCTAATGATGGAGGACATGTGAAAACACAATTAAAACTTCATTAAAACCTGAAAAAATATAAATTTTCTTCTTTCTAATTCCTTTTACAGATTATTTATATCAAAAATACAAATAAAGTTATAAATTTCTTAAAGTGCACACGGACTTTATGGACGCCCTGTATTTGATTTCGATAATTAATGTAGAGTGTGTAGACTAAGAGAAAACCCAGGTATTTTTCTTAAATAACGTTATGCAAGGTTAGTTGATGGTTGGAAGGTTCACACTGGCATAAACCACAAACATTATATTGAAAACAATTTAGTGTGTATTGCAAACAATGTGCCCAACCCAATTTGACGAGACCATCCCTGGACGCGTTTCGTCCTCTTGCACTCCTCAGCAGGGCCTGTCCCGTCCCCCAAACCAAACCCTTTATTTGCAATAACATAAACTCGTTTTCTCCATATGCAATAGCAAACATGCGTCGGACAAGCGTCGCAAGCATGTTCATGACAGATGGTGAACCTAATGGAGACTCTCGGGATTTCGCTGCAAAATGAGGCTCGCAGAATCCACTGCGATCCACAGACTAAGTCACCTCGAAGCAACACCTTGTTGCCAAGAGCGTCCTCACCGTTTGTGACGGGAGTGTCGATATTTATCTCGGTGTGAACCTTCAAACCATTAACTAACCTTGCATAACGTTATTTAATTAATCATTCCACCTGCGTGGGGTCGTTAGAGTGGATTCTCCCGTCACAAAAGGTGAGGACGCTCTTGGAAGCAAGGTGTTGCTTCGAGGTGACTTAGTCTGTGGATCGCAGTGGATTCTGCGAGCCTCATTTTGCAGCAAAAGCCCGAGAGTCTCCATTAGGTTCACCATCTGTCATGAACATGCTTGCGACGCTTGTCCGACGCATGTTTGCTATTGCATATGGAGAAAACGAGTTTATGTTATTGCAAATAAAGGGTTTGGTTTGGGGGACGGGACAGGCCCTGCTGAGGAGTGCAAGAGGACGAAACGCGTCCAGGGATGGTCTCGTCAAATTGGGTTGGGTACATTGTTTGCAATACACACTAAATTGTTTTCAATATAATGTTTGTGCTTTATGAAGGGATTTTTCTATATTTATTAATAATGATAGTTTCATTTTTGTCATTGCAAGTCGAAAATGTTACTGGACCTCTGGAAATACTGAACTTATCCAATTGGATCTTCGTTAAAATCAGTTGAGTAGTTCTGCTCTACACTATTGAGGCTTTGCTGTACTTCAGTTTGTTAGTGTTAACTCCAAACGCAAGTACTATTAAAAAGAGCCTAAACGGCATTATAACATCATATTGTCGAAACCAATTAATTTCTGAATTTTGAATGATGCCAAAGCAATCGAATTTAATTGCAAACAATTACCAATAAAGTAAGTCTACTCTTCTCTATGTTATATTAATTTGGTCGTTTTGCAAGAGCTACGGTAGAGCAAAAACCTTTAAAACGTGTTTTTTGTCCTTTTTTTCTTTCCCCATCTTGTTTTGGGGAAGCAGACAAGACTTAACTTCCTCTAGAACGCATGTAGGAAATCATATATTCTGTATCGATTGATGTAAATTTCATTTGTTATATGATATGTAGCTAATGAGATATCAAAAAACACAAAAAACGCGATAAACACGAAAAAGCTACGGTAAAGTATAAAAATGCGTCTCATTGAAAAAATGATGTCAAATTGGATATCTGCACCCAAAGCTCCATCACAAAAAAGTAATCGTTTTTTAATTTGAAAATGATGAAATTATGAAACACCCAAATGGATACTCTCGAAATAAAAATAGCTCCAATTAAGCGAGAGGATCGACACATCGTACATTTTTTGCAATCAGATGAAACATATCTTTTTCGTAAAAAAGCAAAAAACACCAAGATATCTACATTCAGCAGGTATACTGTGTATCTATTTTATGATATAAGGACTGTCATAACATGACAAGCATAACTCATGCTTGAAATCGAATGCTCGCAATTTTTAAGCAGTAGCCTATCATGCTGCATTGCAATTTTAATTTACATATTATTTTTGTAAAAGCTGCTGAAACAATTACGTAACAAACATAAAATTCTTTATGCGGTCAGTCACAGAATTCAAACAAAATGCTAGAAGTAATAATGCTGATGGATTCAATCACATTGTAAGCCTTTAGATAAAGAATGTGAAGGTTATTATATTACTGTCGGCAATGCACATATAGTCAAGTACACATTACACACCATTTTATTTTAAGTACCACGCGCTATACCGGGACGGTATAGCACCACCTATAGAAAAATGAATGGCTTTTTATTGCAAAATTGCTGAGGGAGCATTCTCTAAACTTTTTAACATTCTGCATTAAGTTTACGTCATTCAAAATTTGCATGATAGAAATATAAAGATTTGAGGGTCATGCGGTCTGGCCTCTCTCTTTGCCCACTGTGGTTTCGAGACTGATTTGTAAATAACAAATAACAATTTCGCAAACATCACCTTTGCTATGTCATCTTGCAAAAATCAATATTGTCTTTTTCGATTTTTCTCCACAGCTTGCAAAATGCATGTGCACGTTCTTAAAAATTGACAGTTAAAGTGATTGAATAATCAGTATGCAGGTTTACGTTAGGTTCAGCTGCATCGTTTACAGCCTTAGTGGTATTATCAAAGAATTTAGCTTTTTGAAGCGATTTGAAGTTTGGCCAACGTGATGGTAATTCACTGAATCAGTCGTTACTCAGATCAAGCGCATAAAATATAAACCACAATTTTGGGCAGTTTTGTTTCTACAGTAAATCCAATGGTATGTTTGAAACCGGCAATCCTTTACGAAAAACCTACGGCGGAATTATTTTAAACGTTTTTGAGCCATTTTTCGTTTCTCTCTGTCTGTGATAGTTGAGTGGTCACAGAACAAATAGTAAATAACGGCTTCCTGTGCAAATACCATATGTGATTTGCAAGTTTGTTGAAAGCAGTTCCAGTCACTTAAGCATCAAACTCTTTGTTTGTGAACATGTGTTTCAGAAAAAGAAATCATTTTCAGCGGCATCTGAGCAAATGCTCCAATGCACCCACGCAGGAACATGAAACAATCCCCAAAATATCTTTGGTCGTTTTAATTGTAGAAGAAATTCCTTACTGTATGCCATTTAGTTTGATTACAAGTTCATTTTTTGGCAGTATAGCACTCGGCTCATTCATCTCTTAGAGAGCGCCGTTATTTCGCATTTAGCAGGATTATTACCTTAAAATTAAATATTAAAAATCAAAAGAGGATTTTGGCACATTTTTTGCAATCATCACGGATCAAAAACCTATGCTCTTTATCACGAGCCTGGGTATCTGAAGATACTGAGATGCTAGTAAATTGTGGATCCTTTATTGATTTCGTGGTGCTTTTTATAAAACATATTCCCTCTACGGTTCATATATTCAGAAACTTATCCACTGCAAGATCCTTCAGATATGTGAGAGTTTTCGTCAATGTTTGTACGTTCAGCGCGTGAAACAGCAACTGAAGGAGATGCCACAATTTCAGTTTCTTGGGTGTGTTCATGCTCAAGACGCATCTGCTTCTTCCTGGTTGCTGACTGGAATACCTTGCTTTTACCAGTCATTGCAGGATTTCTAAATTTTTGTTGATCAATATGAAATTGTGTATCTTCTCGCTTTTTCTTCTGGCATGAGTAAGTGATTCTTTCGTATCATTTTAATGCATCAGCTGCTTTATCCACAGTTTGTCTAAATCACTTTGTAACAGTCTCCGATTATTTTTCGAGGATGCAATATTTCGGTTTTGTAGTTTACGAATGGTTATCCAGCTGGCTCACTAATTCTTCAGCTGGTGAAGCGCATTCCTTTTTATTATTGTTCTAAATACCTGCCTTTGCCAAAATTAGCAAGACTTCATTTACTAGAGCAGTAATATGACTACATGAGGTGGTACTTTTTGGCTTGCCTCTCTCAGGTATAGAAGAAACATAAAAATGGTATCAAGCTTTGGAAGTTTACTGTGAAGTAAATTTTCCACAAATCTTCCCACCAAAAAGTAGTTGCTGATGCTTTGATCTGAATTCATATTTTCTTCATTGTGCTGTATGGGTGTCTGAATTCCCCACATTGAAGAAAACGATCCTTAATTTATTATTACCATCAGAAGTAAATATGCTACCAGGAATTTACCCATGAGGTAACTTGCTCGAAGCGATCCAGGTCCATAATCTTATAAAAGATAAATCATGATTCGCCGGATCAGCTGAGCTCATTTATTATTAGAAAGATCGATTTCCCCTTCACACAGGCATACACCTCAAACCAAATCGGCAACGGATCCGCAAAATGGGCTCAGATAGTAGACATAATTGTTGACGTCAAAAAATACTTACACTTGTATTGATGCAATACTGGGGCTGAAGTTTAATCCAGTTGATTTGTAAAAATATTTGATCTAAAAAAACTGACGCTAAATTGAGCATTGCGCTAAATTGCGAAAAATCAACAAAAATAGCTAATTAGCATAATGGAAACTTCCCGCTGTTTTCAAATTTCAATCAAGAATTTTGAACGTGTTTGCTTGTAGAAAAAAAGCGAATTTCGAAATTTTCTTGTTTACAGATATCGTTTTTTTGGTCCAATAATGGGAAAAGCTGCAATCTCGTAGTATTTGAAATTTTTCAAAATCTGAACAACCCTAGTTGTTGGGTCGTTTATGACAATGATTTAACAGCCAAAAGTTCAAGTCTTACAAAGACTACTTTACTGAGCCACTTGAAAGTATTTTTTCTGCGGACTGCTTCTAACAATAGTTAAGTCTATTAGAAATAACACGAAGCAATTCAATGTTGAAACTTAGAAACTCTGGAGTATGTCTGGAAAAGTATCGTAGTGTTGTTGTAGATCCTCAACGTCAACAGCAGCGTATGCCATAGCCTACGCTACAAGCAGTATCTGAATTAGTCTGTTTAGTCGTATTTTCGGTTACGGTACTAAAAGGTGATCGCAATTAATCCGCATAGGCCTACTTCGTACATAGTGCTGTATCAAGAGAGCTGATCATAATAATAATCTATCTTTAGATGTCATGACTCTCAGCTTGTTAAAACAATTCTAGGAGTGGGATTGAAACCCACAAATCACACCAACCGGTCGAACAATGGTTTTTGACTTACAGGTGTAGAGCATGACTTAACCGCAACAGTTTTATACCTAAACGGCTATACCATTGTTCGACTGGTTGGTATAGTTGTTGGTTCGAATTCTACTCTCAGGATTGTTTTACTGTGCTGAGAATTATAATATTGAGTGCAGTGGTTCCCAACGTAAGGCTTGCGTCCGATAGAGGGGTAGTTTGACTTTCATGGGGATTTTGAGGCCAATTGAGGAGGTCTGAGTCTGAATTTTCGAATTTAATTTGTTTGGATTTTTCTTCAGATTGGTAAACATATGTAGTTTAATGTATGCTTCTTAGCTGAAGAAGTGTTTACTCTTTAAATCATAAAATTTATGTGTCGCCACAGGGGGCAATCAGGAATTTTGAGGTGGGTATGATTTTAAAAGTGATTTGGTGGGGATGAAGAGATTGGCTACCACTAACCTAGAGATAGATCAGATTACTGATTCTTTTGACACAAGAATTGAAAAATTCATAAATGACACCAGTAGTTGACTTAAATCTTTATTAATGCAAGCTTTCGTGACCGAATGCCCACTTCGTACTGCAGCACTTCAATTAATACGAATTCGTATTAAATTTTAGTTCATTCATTAGCCTCAACCATTTTGCCTAAAGAAGTGAGCATTCGCTCATGAAAGCGGGCATTAATAAAGATTTAAGTCGACTACAAGTGTCATTTGTGAATTTTTCAATTTTTAGTGATAAGTCGACACGACTACACTTCCTTCAATTCCTTTGATACAGTTATATCTAATATGTGACATGGATTAATTGTAATCACCTCTAATGCTTTAACAAGGTATGCCTCGAGGCCGGCTGATTCAGGAACTGCTTGTAGCATAGGCTACAGCGCACTCTACCGTCGATTGATGAGGAATGCTTGGATAAGTGGAGTAGCAAGGAGTGTGCGGTCCGCACAGGAAGGCCACATAAAGAGGTGGGCCATTTTTGACTAAGAATGGCAAAATTTTGTTGCGTCTGAGCACAGGATTGTAACAACGACATTTATAAATTGTTTGATAGAAAATGGGTGGAATCTTTTGCGTACGCACCGCACGACCAAAATCCAAGCTCCGCCTTTGACTACGAAAACTATCATAACAGCTTAAACGTATCATCACGCATAGTTTCCAATCCATCCCGTTAATTCATATAGAAAATTCAGCTCTATCAATCATCAGACTGAAACGGCAGAAGGAATTAAGGCTTTGACTTCGATTAAGTCAGTGATTCCCTGACTTTTTCTTCTCGTTTACCTCTTGAGAACTTACAAAACTAAACTGTACCCTTGGTTTTATTTAATGTAGTGCTGCAGTAGAGAAATGTGGATGTCTGCTTAAATACCCCAATTGGGAACCCTTGGATTAAATCATGCTCTACACCTATAAGCCGATGACCATTGTTTGACTGGTTAATGCGGTTGTGGGTTTAAATCCCATTCCCAGAAGGGTTTCGAACACACTGAGAGTTATAGAACATTTAGAGGTAAATTCAATTATTAATTCTCTTGATACAGCAACAGTTCTTAAGGTCATTGTTATTGCTGGTTGAAGTGTAGATGCTAATTTGTAATTTGTATTTACGACTGGTTTGAAATAGACAACCGTTTTCTTCAGTACTATAGCTAGATCTGGATTGAGTTTTGCCATACGAATGTAAATTACCTTTTATGCCTTGCCTCTAACCCAAGGAAGAAGATTGAAAAACACAGCAAAGCGTGGAAGTTGCAGCACAAGTAAAACAAAAAACATTTAACAATTTTGAGAGTGTGACGCCCTTTTTTAGCTGGCAATCATCAATAGTTTTTGACTCGATTCCCAGTGAATTTAAACTTGGGTCAACCGAGGCATAGATTCTATAGAAAGTGAGACCCTTTTCATTGTTGGTAAATTACTGATTTGAATCTTGTGTAAGGGAACAAAATTTGGTGGAATCTGAAACTTATAATACTGTAGTTCTCGCTCACAATGTATGCATAAGCCAATTCAAGGTTTCTGCTCTGGGGCTATTGCAAAGAGTCTTTCCTCCTTAACCACCGGTATCATCGATGACATGTTTAAGTTGGGAGATAAGCGGCTGCAGTTGCTGTAAACGTCTTAAACAATAAAATTTGGCCAAATGCTTTACAGACTGTCGCCCGATCTACGAAACATTTCAGAAACGTTTGCTTCCCTCATGTTACCCAAACAAAACTTTCAAATATGTTTACCCCACTGACAGCCATGAATAGATAGTAGCTGTTATTTATTGCATAGACCTAAGCCTAGTAGTCTAGATTTGAGAGCTAGATAGCTTTATGCTCGCTACACTATGCGATAACAGTAATACGCTGGTCAAAAGGTATAACTGCGAATTATTATCATGTTAAGGAATCTAAAAGCTAAAAATTTATGTAAATTTATTTTACGTTACTGTCATTTAATTACAATAATAGATTTAATTGAAGTTTCATCACATACCTCATGCAACATGTGGACCAACCAAACATAAAAAAAAATTAGTCGAAGGGCCCGAGGCAATAACTGGAAAAACCGGTCGACCAACCCTTTGCCATTTAGTAAACCAGCGACATACTGACAAAACAAATTGCGCTCTAAAGCAGCCAGCAATACTTTGTATTTGTGATGCGGAGGGTTTGTTAATTTTGTTTATTCGGTATTTATATGTATATGTTTTTAGGTTGGGAATTCGTAGTTTGATAATTCACAATCAACATCTGATTGCAAACCGATAAAAGAGATATAGAAAAAATGGAGATGGAGGCAGCGGTAATTGTAGCTTAAATTAAATAAAGAACATATCAACCGAGTTATGACGATTTCAAAATGCAAGTTTTTTTAGCGTCAAGACGTAATTTTAGCCCGACTTAGCCAATTCGGGTTTTCCTTTTATTTTCCATGTTGCTTCTATTGCACAGCGACCAGCGGGAAATGTGTGTATACCATGTTAAAATCTATTACATGACTCGGCAAGGAATTAAACCCACGTCTACCGACTTCCAAGAGGATGCTCTAACCCACGGGTGGGCAAACTTTCTAGTCGGAGGGCCGCATTGACCATTCAAAAGTTGGCCGAGAGCCGCATTGCCCATTTAAGAGTGGCCGAGGGCCAGTACTTAAAATCTTACCATAACTTCTTGCAATATCGTATTACGTGGCTTTGAAAATGATGGTGTCCAAAAAAAGGTCATCACCTTCTATTAGGACGGAAAATGCGTCAGTTCAAACTAGGAATTGCGTAGCGGCTCTTTCAATGATGGTTTCTAACGTTTTTGGCTCTTTAGTAGGGCAAGTGTAGCTACCCGTGTCATATTAAATTAAATATATGGAAGTTTCTACAAGTGTTGGCGGGCCGCACAAAATGCTCCTTCGGGCCGTAGTTTGCCCACCCCTGCTCTAACCCAAAGGAGAACACAATGCGGCCCACGAACCAAAATTTTGTGATTCGGGAAATGCTATTGTGCTTAAATAGAGAGCGGACCTTTCCACGAATTTAGTAATAAACAGTTTTCAACTGGCTTCAAATCCTTCAGTGTGATGATTTTAAAACTCTTTTTCTTAATTTATTCAATTTGTATTGAAACCAGTTCGTTTTTTGACAATCTCTATTCCGTAGTTGGATATGAAATGCAAGCATGGCCCGAGATCGAATCTCGTTAGCTGTATTTCGGTTCGCTCTGTTGAAAATTGCCCTTCCTCTTTCTAACTCTAATCAAAACACCATTGCTGAAGCAAAATTAGGGGAGTCACATGAACTCACAAAGTAGGAGAGAGGTAAAACGCTGACTCGCAATCGCGAGACAATGGCTCCAATACCAGCACGACTTCTGCGTTGTAATTTTGCTTTGGATATAGCATTCACTATTTCCGTATAGCGATTTTTTTTGAGTAATTGTAGAGTCTTTTGGTGGAGGTGCAGGATGCCAGCAACGGTAGCAACTCCAGATCGAGCCTAGAAACAAGATGTACTAATATAGCCATAAAGGTTCCGATGGAACCACAAAATGAAACAAGGCTTCTCATTGTCGCCGAATTCTTGACATCAGTGTTTTAAACTAAAAGTGATAAATTTCCGCATTCACTCTCGGAACTAACAAGTTGCCTAGTTTGGATATTTTTTCTAAACAATGGTGCATTCGTCACTGTCCTAAATATTTCAATTATTCCTCAGCAGTGGTTTCACGTATTGGAATTGAGGTCTGCAACTGCTAACAGGCGGTCTCCTTTTACATGTCATCTTCAAAAATTACTTGAAGTTTGTCACCCTATGAAAACGTTTTTGAAAATCATCATTTAAATAGAAAAAATGCGGAAAACTTTTCATTTTAGCTGGCGACAGACGAACTGCATGACGTCATTAATGAAGAATCGAAGACTAATGACAAAGCCAACTTGGATATCACTGAAGATAAAAGTGAGCATAGCCTAAATTAGTAACAAAAAGTTTCTCTTATCCATGCAAATTCATTTTTCTAAAATGTCTGTATACTGTTGCGTGGAAACTTTTTATTTTATGTGTATGATGTTGTAATAGTTTTGTACTGTGACGAGTAAATTTGTAATTGTAATTGTCTGGTGACAGAAAACAAATCGGAATTGAACGAGGAAAATATATTGAAAGAAAATAAAGACAGTACCCAACAACAGAGAAATGATTTACCCAATGCAGAGATATCTGATGCAAAAAGTGAAGAACAGAATGTGGCCAATGACTTGTTAAATGAAGATTTGAATTCAATTGAGAATGACGACAAAAATGCAATTAATGCATCTCAGTCTGATCATAATGACGGCACAGATGATCTTGATGTCACCAAAGATGCTCCTGATGACACCAAAGATGATCTTGATGACACCAAAGATGATCTTGATAACTCTCAAAGTAATTTTGGTGACACCAAAGATGATCTTGATGACTCTAACGATGATTTTGATGACTTCAAAGATGATCTTAATGACGCCAGGGATGACCTTAGTGATGCCAAAGATGATCTTGATGTCACCAAAGATGATAGTAAAGACACCAAAGAGGATTTTGATGGCAGCAAAGATGTTCCTGATGATCTGGATGGTGTTAACAATTCAGACAATAATGAAGAAGAAAATGACTTTAATAACATTAAAAATGATGCTGCTTTTTCTAGTCCATCTCCTCCCGTAGAAGATCATGAATCCTCTTCTGACGAAGAATCATCATCATCATCATCATCATCATCATCTTCTTCAGATAAGGAATCATTAAATGAAGAACAAAAACTAAGTGAGACTGAAGAAGATTTAGAGAAGTTCACAGAACAAGTACAACAAGAATCTCCCGTTGATGATGCATCACTTTGTGATAAAAAATCTCAAGAAAGCAACAAAGAAATTTCTCCAAAAACTAGTAAAGAATCTTCCGTTGATGAAGGTTCTGACGCCAATGAGGATCCTTCTGATATTTTAAGAAAAAACTCGACAGCATCTTCATCTTTCAACGATGAAACATCTTCTGATAACCAATCATCCAACAGCAGTGAATCATTATCAGAAAGTGAAATTGTCGAGTCGAAACCACAGCTCGATGCTAATGATGATCGAGAAAAGCATCCTACCATTGATGGTGATTTTCTTCAAAAACCGAATGATGACGTTCCACAAGAAACAACAGCACCCAAGAATTTGACGGAAGAACTTCCTGAAGATAACCAGTCAAACGAACGAGAAGATGATCCAAGAATAAACTTGGTGAATGATAATGATGAATCTGCTTCTGAGAATTTCAACGATCAAAGTAGAGATAAACAAGAACCAGAGTCACCTTTTAAGGACGATGCACTTATAAAAAATGACGAACATTCACAGCCTCTAAAAAATTTTGACGAAGAAAATTATGGAAATGAAGATGAGCATTCTCCGTCTCATTTCGATGATAAAGAAGAAAAAAGAAATTTAGATGAAGTTGCTGACCCTCTGGAACAAGAACATAATAGTGGCCATAAAAACCCAAACAATAAAAGTAACGTTGCACATCTTAACGAAACCCAAAGTTTGATTGATGAACAGCTACGTGAAGACGCTTTCAGTGATTTAAGTTCATCCGATGAATCTTCAAATGAAAAGATATTAGAGGACGTTTCCCCAGATATTTCAAAAAATGATAAAGAGCAAGATGCAACAGCAGCAGATGTCGATTTGGCATTGTCTCTAAAACAAGCGTTAGAAGAAAGAGATAAACAACAACAATCTATAGGTAGGCAAATCACAAAATTTTTTGTGACATAAAAATGGGTGAACGAAGTATAAGTTAGTATACTTCATTGCAAAGGTGTTCAATGAATGAAGCATGATTTATTTACTAGCTAGCTTTTCGTTATACCTTCTCCTTTCCCCATCTTACTTTATTGCTGATAAAGTGAGTATAGACTATGTCTCTTTACCCCCATTGCTCACTACGCTCTGGTGATATGTGTTTCATTTTTTTGATCAAGTGGTATTTTTAACGCCGCATTAGCTTTTGCTGTTAAAGCAGGCAGGTGAAGTTAATTGTGCCGAAAATTTTGTTTGGTTGTGGCCTTATTTCTTAAACTAAACAGAGGCTTAAAATCAGTGCAATAATTACAGTTCTTTGTTTAAGCTTCGCCAAATCCATCTGAAGAGCTTCTTGAACCGTCTTTGGGTATTGATGACGCTTCTTTGAGAGCTCGCACAGCCGAAGATTTTAAGAGTGACCCTATTCTTCCGCCTGCTCTTCCACCGAAGAAGTCATTCCATTCCAAACCTTCCCAACCGCCAGCTCTGCCACCAAAATCGAAAAATCATGCAAACAAAAACGATTACTCACATTTTCATTTCGAGAAGAAGGTAAATTGTGATTTTTCTTGTCATTACATTTTTTATCTTCTCGCCTCGCAAGACAATAATACTACCTCCAAGCATAGAACAGGCTGTCTACGTCTGTAAAGAAATTCCAAGTTTTTCTATGTTCTGCTTGATTGAAATTGCTTGATTGTTTAGAAATTATGTACTTACTACAAGTTATTATTGAGAAATTTAATTATAACCCTCATATCACAATGTGGATTGAGCAAAACTAGCCAAAACTTTGAAATTTTTTGTCAGCTGCCACATGTCAAACACACTGAGGTTCTTTTTTGATAAACTTGTGTTCAATTTTTACATATTATAGTAAGTCGTAGCTGCCCATCACCTGGATGCGCATATGACACACGGATACAGTTTCTGACCCGCACCCCCACATACATTCTTAGTTTTCTGAGAGCGAAGAATTTTTGTTAAAACTTTTACAAAATCAAAATAATCCACACAACATAATGGTAAACATTTTCATTTTAAAGAGGTAATAAAAAATAAAGATGCCAAAGCTTTCCTTTTCCTCATGGGTACTTCATCAGCGTGGACCTTGTTAAATTCGTAGTTCCACACTGATGAAGTCTCGAAAAGACACAAAAAACTTCGGTGTTTTAATTTATTAATTTTTAAAATACCTATGCTTACCCTTATATTCCTTGTATCCTTTTGGTTTTGCACCAACAGTAAATTTCATGATTTATGCGTTACTTTTTTAGCAGCCATCAAGCATGAACCGAGAAAGGTGGGATGATGGTGATGATGATGACGATGCTTTACCGTCAGCTCACAAACGGAAACCTCTTCGACCACCACCTGATAGAATCATTGACTTTTCGAAGGTATTTTGATATAAAAATTTGACTGGAATATTTAGATTTATATTACCATTTCATTTTTATTTGTACAGTCAGGAAGTGATAAAATTTCTTATGGCAATGACGACAGGCAAAATCGACGTCGTCGAAGCTCACCTAGGCGTGTCATCGACGTTTCAAGGTAAATCTCCTCTAGTTAATCGCTCAAATTTTTGTGAACTGCTCAAATAATATGATCGAACTGTGCAGAGACAGAAACACTCATAATAACGTGGTCTTTCCAATAGCTTTTGATGCTATAAATACAAAGTTATAGTGACTCTTCTTCTTTTTCCATGAAATTGATTTTTTGCTCGATTTCTGTATCCCTTTTTTTTGCTTTTTTGAATCTTAGAGATGCTCTTTCACTGCATGCCTGCTACTACGCAATAATTTTTAACCCAAAAACTGTATTTGTCTGAGATTTCCGGTGCTCTTCCTGACGAATACCAATGGTGCTTTTATGAAGTTTCGAACTCCGGGATTTTTGTTCCAAGTTAGGAACAAGTTTTACATTACCGTTATAGCATACCAATATTTAGTGCTGGTAATTTCAAAGACAATGGACTACCCAAAAGGGAATCCATTGTTGCTTTCACAAGTTTGGGACGTTTTACCAATACGTGATGACGTCAACATAGCAAGTAAAAAGTCGAAATTTACTTCCCTACAATTTTTTCTAAATATGTGCCTGCTTAGAGATTGTTTGGTTTCCTTCAAATTGTTGCAAATTATTATGGCAGACCATTCGAGGACATCAATGACGTGTTTAAACGCCAAGCAATGGTGAGCCTTCATTCATCAACTTATCCGTCCCAGAGTGATACAGTGGACCCTTATGATACGGTACAAGATGAAGATGATGAAGATTTATGCCGACTCATACAAGAAGCAAACAGGTATTGAAAAATACAACGTGGGTAGGGAAATATATAATCGCGAGACCGTGTTAAATATGTTATACTTGGGGCAAACAAAAAGTTATAAAATATTTTAGTGATTTGCTTTCCTTCACACACACGTAAATTCTAAGTATATTACTTTCTGTAAGATTTCCAATGTAGATTTGTACTTAAAGCTCCTATATACAACTGTTTTATGCAGTTTGGACATCCCTCATCAGACAAGTTTCCAGAATCAACCCGTTGATGTTCTTTATCCTTCGTTTCAACGGAATGATCTTCCTCCTCCGAAAGTTAATCTTACTCCTTCTTACACGGATGCATTTGCAAAAATTGCGAACGATCAACAGGAACAGGTAATTGAAGTTTGAATATTAATTCTAAATTTTGTGGCACTTTTGTCATTGCAATTGATGTGTTCGTGTTTGTTATTGCACTTCATGAAATTTCGTTTGACTCGATGTTATGTTTTAGGGGGTGGCACGCGCATCTGATCAACCTCGGTAAGAAATTTTAATAAAATCGCTAACTTACTTTGTTTTACTTAGTCAGGCTAGCTTAACAATTAGCCTGTCTGAACATGATTGATAGGTTTTGTTAAAAGAAAAAAGGTAAAAGATTTTAATGTGGGACTGCATTTTAATTTGGCAATTTAATTTGTGGATTGAAGTTGAAATCAAGTTGCAGCTTGAACACTTAGATTGAAGAAAGCCAACGGATTTTACAGTCCCTCAAGCAAAAGCAAACATGAGAACTAACCGTAAAAAAACTCCTATCTATTTAGTGCGATATCGCAAGGACCATACAACGAGTTTTCAAAAAGCCTACCGCGCAAACGGAGATCTTTTAAAGAAAACTCACTACCGCTTTCACAAGATCCGCTAGATGGTGACGATGAAATATCAATTGCAGAATCCGACTTTCGGTAAGATTTTGAAAGAAACTAGTTACTGCGTACCATTTGTTTGTTATGTGCACTTCTCTCTAAACTATATCGTTACGACATCAAACTAGACTTTTTCTATTACATCCAGAGGCGAATATAAAATTACTCGATCAGGTGATAAAAGGAGAGAGTGCGAAATTCTTCAAAAAGAATAAACTTGGCCAATTTTTTGCATGTTTTTATAAAATGATTTCACTACTTGCTACAACGAAACGTGACATCACTGTCTTGCAATGTGACGTCATTTATTATTCTTAAACATATTTAATTTGCTTCAGATACGCTTCTCCTCCTTCTCAGCCTCTTAAGTCGTTGCAGCCGTCTTATCTTTGTGAAGTTTTTCCTTCTGATTACACCGATTTCGAAACTGAATCCGACTTCGATATAAAAAGCTCTAAAAATCAGGTGCAAGAGAGTTTCTTGTTTATTTTGATTAACCGATCTCTTCTCTATTTCAACAAAAATAGGCCTAGCAAATTTGCTTCACAGTGTGTCATCGAACGCTTACGTAGTATCCAAACTTTTTCTAAGCCAGAACTTGAGTGATAAAAAATAAATTTAATAAATTTTATTTGTGCTATATATTTGCATTTACATAATTGATCCCTTCATAACTAATTTTTTTGTAGAATAACTTTAATGGTGATATCACGCCGTACGACACAGTAATGGATACTGACACAGAAGGCAATGATAAAGGTAATGGCCGTGTTTACTGTTCATGTTTTAGCACAGGATAGCTCCAGTGTACCAGTGTTATAGCATAAGTAACTTATGATACGTAAATTACAGTATTTGTGGAAATCTGCCTCCGGTTGTGAAAGAAAACCTTATTCCAGATCTGGTTCTGTTAACAGCTTTTCAATTTGTGCAGTCAAGAAGGGTAATTGCTTGGTGTTAACATGTCAATAACTTTTTCAAAATAGAAAACCATCCCAATCCGATTGTTAGTGAAGACTATCAAATCTGCACCGCGATGAGCAAAAATCACAACACATTTCCGAAGAGAGTGAAAGCGAACAAACCTAAAGCAAAGTAAGAAAAATGCGCAAAGTGGCAGCAGAAATAAGTACATCAAAGGCAGGAACAGTTTACCCATTTACCAGCTCGTCGGTCTGTGTGCCAGAGTGTTCGTAATCGGGGTCCCAAAAAGAGCAACCAAAAAGTGCAATAACTAATGGATTTTTCAAAATAACAATGCTAAATTCCATGTAGATATAAACAAAAAAATCTTTTAGGTGGCTATCCGAACAGGATATTTTAAACTAGGTGCTGGAAACTAATCATTAGCTTAACTATTAAAAATTTAGGAGAGGCCAAAGTAAACTTTTCCACCTTTTGTTGCTTAATTTTGGAAGAAAATTTTTTTGTGAACATTGACATATGGTTGCCGGAGGAAGCCTTTCCCCATTTGGCTTTGCTTATGCAGCCTACGTCATAACTGCTTAAGTTTATTGTATATTTTGTCTCAGGGAACGCCCAAGCCTAAATGTGATGGCTGTGGCTTTGACCGACCCATCGACCAACGCTGTCCAACCGTCTTCTTTAGCCCATTCTGGCCCTGTGCCACTGCGTCGCAATAAAAGCATTCCGGCAATGAAAGTGGACCCTGGACCAGTGTCAATGTTTGGGCAAACGCCTCGTCTCGTAGTGACAAGAGATGGCAGTGGACCAGGACAAATGAGAGAGCCTCTCGGTGATGACAGCGGACCCAAATCACTTCCAAACCCCAAAAGAAGTAATTCCAAATTGGAAAATACGGTGAGATTTTTAGAATATCTTTAGTTTTGCTTTCTCCATTAGGCCTGTGGTAGCTTAAGCTTACCAGCGAGAGCGTGGTGCAGTGGCGAATGTTGCACTACATTGTACAAATTTGCGAATTTGCATTTTGTTGAGTTGAAAAAAGAATGGCTATAGCAGGACGTGTAATCTGCACCTTTAATTGAGTTATGTTTGGTTGAGTTGATGTAAATTTCGCAAGTACATTTTCGTTTTATGCAGGCACCACAGATTCATCTTTCTCTGAGCCCCTCAAACTTTGAAGGCGATGCAAACCAAGCAGCAGCAGCAGCCAACAATCTCAAAATTAATCTCCTACCATCAGATGATCCTAATGTTATCAATCTTAACATCTGTGCCGCAAATCCTCCAAAACAAGAAGCAATACTGGTCAAACAAGCAGCAACGGAACCGACTCCTGTTACGGAACCTTCTCCGCTCTCGGTAAAATCTCATTAGCTTATAAAATTCAAGCTCACAAAGCATAATATTTTCGTTAGAAATTTAGATATTAGATTATAATTTTTTCATTTCAAACAGAAAGAATTACAAAACTGTTATGATTACAAGCATTTTGTCAGTTGAATTCGATATCTTGGTGAAATGCATTTGCTCCTCACAAACAAATCACTCAAAACAACATTTTTAGCAAAGCCACAGTTACACACGACACTCACACTAATCGATTGCCTACACGCAAACACACAATATGTGCATCTTTATGTTTTTTTATTTTATTTCAGCTTCAACCAATTACACCTATCACAGCAATTGCTGTTCGTGAAGAACCGACTGCGACAATACAGGAGACAACTGATCCGTCACAACACAGAGTTGTAGACATTCCTCCAGTTGCCATTGCCACCGCTCCTGTAGATCCTGGTAGATGCTTTGTAGATAGTTTTCTGTGCTTTTTGGTTACAGCAGTTCTAGCGTTGCGTAATTAGAATCAAAAATTTTTCGACAATAGAAATGCTTTGCGGCAATACATGAAACAATCTTTGAGCATGTCAGCTTTGAAGTTGACGGCACTGCTTTTTCAGTTCATTTTACCACAGTAAGCATTGAAACTATGCAAGAATATTATTGTAACACGTCTTAAAAGACTTGATAATAAAGTTGTTACTTAGATGCACCACAGAAAATTTGATTAAAAATGCAATCTGATTACTTTTTCACTTTGCAGAACCACTGCCAGTGCTGTTTTCTCAGCCACAAGTTCCTGAGCCTGTTGTTGTGGAACCATTGTCGCAGCAGGTTCAATCTCAACCCGTTTATCCTACTACGCAACCTGTTCCGATTCAATCCGTGGTGAATGAACCGCCTCAACCTGTCGTGCCTCAACCTGCAGCGCCCCAACAGACTAATGACACGAACACAATCAGAAGCCAGCCAGCGGCAGTCGTTGTTGAAATACCTAGTCCTTACGAAGAAAGAAGCAGGTAACAAAAACCGTCTTAACCAAGGCTATAAAAAATTTTTTGAAAGCGTTTGAATTAAGGAAAAAAGATTATGAAAAAATTCAGAACACATTTTGAAAACGGATAAAAATCTGTATCCTCTTTGCCTCTATTCTAGATTTCATACTGTGGTGTAGAAACTAATGTGTAATTGTGATCTTGAGGTATATGCTTTGGCCTATATACTGGTATCCACATGTTCTTCATCATACGTTGGCATTTCAAAGTATTAGCGTTTCGCTTGGTAACTCTGTCAATTACTTCACAGTTTCTTAGAATTCGCCGCACAAAGAACTTTGTCCTTAAGTCGCTTTTCCCAAGAGTACGTCGATGCTGTTAGTAAAAATTTGAACGCATCTTCCAGCGATCATTGTCGCCACAAAATGGCGTTACAACTTCCACCACCAAGTCACGGAAAAGAAGGGATAAACACAACAACAACGATAATAATCTTGTAATCTTTTGAGGAAGCGCTGAAAGCTGTAATGTACCATGTTCGACTATTTTTGTTAAAAAATATAGGCATAGTTTTGCAAAATAAATGTAACAACCAATAATTCTGGGTAACTATTCTTTGCCACATTCTTTTAGATTGATTTGTTTTCCTTTTTGTAGAACTCTTCCTTCAAATGAAAGAAGGAGCAACAGCATGAGGCACGGAGATAGTGGAATCGATCTAACAAACTATGAGAAGAAATCAAGAAGAAGAAGAAGGTGAGAACCATGAAACCGTTAACACCATTATGCACTTATACGAAGCTATGCATTTAAAACATTGTTGTGAAACATTGCTGTTTTCGTCAGTTCATGTATCAAATTTCGGAGTGTTCTTTCCTTCTTTCTCTTATCGTGAGTATGATAGAGCGTATAGAATGACTGAGTTTAACTATTGTCATCAGAAATGCTAGAGCTCATTATGGTTAAAATAAATTAATTGCAATTTTTTGTAAGTTATATCATTAGAGCTTATCAGCCGAATGACTAAAAAAATTCTATTGCTATTTGGAGATCTGACTGTTACTGCTTCGGTATGGTCCTAAAAACTTCATTGTCTTCAAAAAAAAAGTTTAAACCAATCCAACAAAAAGTAGGCTATTTATATCAGGCACCAAAAAAAAAATATTTTTAAAAGCTTTTTGATCTACGGACAGTCATCACCTCGAACCTTTAAGTTCGGCTTTGTGGCTTTGTTTGTTGGCACACAGCAATATTGATACCACCGAAATAAAAAGAAGTTTCTTCTTCTCACAGGAAACGCGATAGTACATCATCGGATGCAACCGATTATGAAGATGTTAAGCGCTCACCGTCGAAAAGAAAATTGAAAAGCGATGTCGGTGAGGACTGCGTGATGTCAGAAAAGGAGCGAGATTAGAAATCCTATTTAGGAACAACTGGGGAGGAAGGTCTAGTGAAACCAATGAAAAAAGAAAAAATTTCTCCGCGTAAAAGTTTTATCAAGAAAAAGACATCATACAAAGAAAGAAAACTTTAAGTCTCTTAAAAGGAAAGTTAAACTTGGTACTTTTAAATGCGCCTTTATTACTGACTCGTAGTTCAAAAACAACCAAGGATCAGCTCAATAAACCATTTGTATCATCAGCGATCACTTTTTATAGACTCTTGCTAAGCATTGGCCCTGTTTGTACGCAATAACAAGTTTAGGTGTTTTGATTTAAATAATTGCGGGTAAAATTATTTGATTTAGTAGAAAAGCTTTGCATTGCTGTGTTATACACAAGAATACTTTTATGTGTTTTACTTAATTTTTCCTGATACTACAATGTTATTGCTTTCTAGATGCCAACAGCAACCCTGGCCTTCAAGATCAATATATCGAGTGGTATAAGAGACAGTACTTGAAACCAAATTGCTGTTACTTGTTTCTCAAACATTTTATTTTTATTTTCAATCTGATTTTTGGTCTCGTAAGTGTTGATTCATTATAAGTTGTCATCATAATTGTTGACAGGCAAAACCAAGTTTGCCTTTTCTCTATAAATATGCTTATATCAGATTTGTAGAGTTAAGATAAATAATCGAGAAACGCTACTGGCAAGATTTAGGCGTCCTAAAATAAAACAACTTTTACCCTGCCAGAGCAATATCAAAATGCATTTCGTTGCCAAATTGTTGACCACAAAGCATGGAAGCGCGTTTCCAGGTCAAAAAAGTGTGGAAACGACGTTTTCAAACATTGCTGCCCCACTATTCTGCAGGTCTCTACATGACAATGACAAGAGGCTGACACTATGCGGCTATAATTGAGCCACCCACCAGTTGCTTTAAACAGATTTTTTAGGGTCATGCGTTTTTTTATCAAGTTATGTTAAGGATCAAAAAATAATTTGGTTGAATATGTACATAACCTTGACATTGTCCAGAGCTAGCCAAAGCACATGAATGCTATTTTAAATCTTTGCAGCTCGGAATAGCACTAATTGGACTTGGAATTTGGGGATTTGCGGATCTTACATCGTATGGATTGAAAAATCCCATGTTGGTGCTAAAAGATCCCATTTTTCCAGTTTTCATTCTTGGTTTTTTATTGGCGCTTACTTGCCTCCAAGGTGCTGTTGGATTCTATCGAGATAACATTTGCATGATAAGGTAAGCTTAGGGCCGTTGAGGGATGAGAAGGGGCTATATATCAAAGTTTTTAAAATTTAGTACCAGTGGTATTTAATAACAAATCTTATTGTTGGGGTTTTGCAATGCATATTTCAGTTGGACACCTTTTTCTAAAGATGGACTTCTCGAAATCAAATTTTGTGCCCTTTTTGAGGGGAAAACCTTACTTAGCTCACTGAGTAAGCTGGCTGAAAGCTTGTTATCATCGGTCAATCTGCAGGCAAATGCAGAAGTAGTGTTTCGTATTTTTTTGCCGAAGAGTAAAATGCAAAAAGCTTATTTTAAATGGAACAAAATACTCCAGCTTTTACAAGCAAAAACAGATTTCTTTCTTTATGTATGACTTCACTGAAATTAGCCTAAAGTCGAAGCTGAAAACGTTGAATACTGTAGAGTGACCCATAAACACTTACTAGGCTGTTTGGATTGCTTCTCATTCTTCTCTGCGTTTCTTGCGTTGGTGGAGGAGTGACGTTTTGGATTCTTAAAGATAGCACAATCACACCTTGGGTAAGTCCGGTTTTCTCTCTATAATTATTTAAAAACTTATTTAGGAATTGCTGGATGGCACTATTAATGACACAGAAAGGGTTTTAAGCCCCAAATGTGAAAAAATCTTATTTTATTGCGTTGTCCTGGAACCGACGGCCTATTTTGAAGAAATTTTTATCCTAAGGGTTTGATCCTTCTTCACCCCCTCTCCCCCGGAAAACAATTCGTGAAAAAGGCCTTGTGGGGAGGAAGTGTGGAAAACTTTCGAGCGATGAAAAAGAGCCGTTCTTTATAAAAGCAAGGTTCTTTCTATTTCAATATTTGATGTTTCCCAAACGTCAATTTTATTTTTCAGTAGCACTATGGCATTAAGGGACCTACTACTCACAACCGCACAATTTTTTTGTTAATATTTTTAATTTTAGGCGTTGGAAAACTTTGTGGATATGATTGGAAACTACAACACAACTTCGAAGAAAGTAGCTTCTTTTGCCATCGATCAAATGCAACTTAACTTTGAGTGCTGTGGGGTTCACTCATTTAAAGAATGGAACATTTACGGGTGAGTACGAAAGCAATTGAGTTCTATTTTTGAGAGGAATAAACAACATTGAGCTTGCCTTATAAGTAGTTGCGCTGTCATTTACTTTCTCAAATATCTCAAGAGAAACAAAACTTGTGTTCCATCATAACTGCTCAAAATTGGATACTTTATGGTTCCACCGATAAAATCAATCACTCTATTAAAAATGCAATCACGCTTCAGATAGATGAAAATCTCTGATCTCCTCCAAAGCTATGTGGAAGATTTACTTTTTTAAAACTTCCTCTATGCAGGCATCTGACAACCATACCTATATAAACACTTCATCGCATTAGACAATTCTCTCTTCTTTTCCCCGATAGCCAATATTAAATTATGAAGTTTTCTCATTTCATAAACACTGTTATAAGATGAACTGGTGATAACGATCTTTCATTAATTTGCGTGGGTACCTTTAAGATAGACAATTTAAAATTTTACCAGTTTACAGTACGATTAGATTTGCTTATCTTTCTGTTCTAAAGCGACGTGATTTTAACGAAAACGTTTTGCAGACCTTTCAACTGCAAAGACTTTGTTTGCTATTTTCCCACATCGTGTTGTCCCAATCAGGTAAAAAGTAACTTAAGGTGTAAGTTGAAGTAAAGTTCAGGTAGATACATTTCTAACCTTCAAAGCTTTGATGTTTTCAAGATATTCAAATCCTGTTGGCGATAAATCAAAAAAAGAGCCACATAAAATAAAAACCAAATTTGCTGATGTCATTATACTAAACCAAAAGGAAAAAACAAACCTATTTCGCCACTGAAAGAACGTCATTAAAAGAGCTGCCATACGTCTTCCTTTTGGAAGACATTCTCTTCATTTGCAAGAAAAAATATTTGTCCTCCGAGAACCTCAAAAAATATTTAAGTGTCCTTTATTTTGCAATTGATCGCATATTTTAAGACCAAATCCTCAGAAATGGTTTCATAATCAGGATCGTTGAAAAAACTAAGCAAAATATCGTTTTCGAATGTTCGAAAACGATTTTTTGTTTATTTTTTCAAAGAGTTTTCAATTTGTTCTTCAAGATGGTTACGCAAAAAACAAAAAGTTTAGTATGAAAAAAAATGTTCAATGACATGCGTAATGCAAGACTCCATTCAAAAAATGATTTCGAAGAAAATCGAGAAAAAAAATTCTGTAAAAGCTAAACTGCAAGTATTTTTTTTGTCGTTCAAACAGCATCTTTGCATTTGCTACGATTGGAGCACAGGGTTTATCCTTTTATGATCTCAGTGAGATTATGATGTTGCGTCGACAATGGTGGAGAATCAAGAAGAAAAGGGACTTGATAGAGAAGGCACTTGATAGAAATTTCAGAGCGACATAATCGCAACGAAGGTCACTTGGCTAAATACCTACAAAAATATCCGTTGGTGTTCGGCGCAGGCATCCAACCACCAAACGTTAAGCTCTACTAATAGCAATGTCGGTGCTGCGGCAAGTATAAAAATCGGAGATAAAAAAGCATTGATCAGTTGCAGTTTGACTTTTATCTCCTATATAAAGCCATGTTTGCATTGCTGCAAAAAATAGAAAATTTGTTCTGTAATGTCTGTGCTTTGATATGCAATCTATTTGCGTTACGCTGTTTTTTATTGTTCTCCAGGTAGCTTGCGTGCGAGAAGAAAGCGACCACGGTAAGATTTATTTGGCGCAATGATTGTTATTTTTATGTTAGTTTTCAGTGAGTTATGCTTTCTACGTATTAAAAATTGGCAAAATATTTTTTTGTTTAAGTGCAATTCCAGTAGTTCATGCAGGATTATGACCCTAGGTCGCTCAATCATCTCATCTGAGGTAAAACAAGTCTTTAATGCGTCAAAAGTGCAAAAATTTACGTAAGTTTTTCCAAGAAGAAGAGGAAATTAGTAATTGGAAAAATTTTCAGAAGAAAAATTCCCAAAGTTTCTGGAATCGAAATTCTGTGGAGTGCACAATTATTTTATTTTTTGAGTTGTTTAATTTCTATGTAAGATCTTGCGAAATGGCATTGTTTTCTGTGAAAGTACTTTTTCCTTATTTATGAGAAATCTTATCTCATATTTTTGCGAAAAATCTAAGCGATTTGTGTTATTTTTTAGATCCACCTCCAATGCCACCATGTAAAAACGCGATGGCATTATGGGTACAGAACCACACGGTCATATTGGTTGGAATTTGGTTGATCATAATTTGTTTGTTTTTCCTTAATTTTATTTGTATACATTACATGGTAAGGAAATAAGTATAATTAGCATAAGCATGGCCTTATTGATTTTTTCTACTTTGTGAAGCTTGGATTAATTACTAAATCTGGTGATCGAAAATGGATGAACGGTGACTTTGCTGTGTGGTGTGGCAATTAAACATGCAGGTCAGAGGGTAGCAGTTCGCCGAAACTTGACGCTTGAAAAAACTCAAGACATCAGTTTGAAGCACTTTTGTATCCGCTGGTTCTCAATGAAACAAAATTCTGAACAGAACCCTCTGACTAGAGTTGTCTTCCAGCATTACAACAGAATGGCTGCAGTGGAAGGGGGAAAAGTAACCAGCAGATTACCAAGGAACTTGCGCGCTAATAAATTTTGTTGACGAGGAAAAAAGCCGCTAGGGTGCTGCCCTATTTCTTTCTTTTTATTTTTGAGCCTGTAAAAATATGCAGTCGCCAATTCATTCAATGAAATTTCCTCTCCAGATTCGAGAAATCATTCGGCTCCGCATGATAGAAGAAAAAATCCATCAAATAAACAACCCAGAATCGGAATTTGAAGAGATCAGCGTGGAAGAGGAAAGTTCTGAAAGTGATTCTGAAGAAGAAAGAAGGAGAAGAAGAAGGCAAAGACGACGTCGAAGAAGACGAGAGAGAAAGGAAAAAAGACATCATGGCAAGAAATCTTACAAATAGACAATAGTTTTTGTGGTTTATCACCAATTTCTTTATCACCTGTAAAGAGCAACAAAGCTATATATCTGCTGCGTATGTTTTCCTTAAAATTTGTTCCTAGACTAGTCGGCTACGAAGTAAGAATTTAGAGCTGCAGGCGAGTAAGTTGTGTCTTAGCCTACCCAGCTGGTTGGCCTTTAACCACAAGAAATTTGCTAGTCTATGAAGTTTGAGGTAGTAGCCGTGCTGCAAAAAAGGAATGTATATTTTATTTTTCGTTGTATCAAATATTATGTGGCTGTCATTGAACTGTTACTTTTCCTATGTATAGAACATCTATCTAAACTTTTTTGAAAAGGGAGATTATTTAATTTGTTGTTGAGGCTTTGGCCCAGGTTTTCTAAATAGTGATCCACTTTGCTACTAGTTTTCAAATTGTGGTTTCTTTTTAATCCAATAAAATTTGATTTTTCCAACCCAGATGGCGGGCAAAAAATAATTTACTTATCTTTTACACTTGCTGTGGCGTACGGAAAGGGGCTACTATGTGCGTGCCCCATCTCTTCCCTCTCAGGTCCTCCTCAGGAAGGCGTGAAATGTCATTTTCAGTCATTACGCTGACAACGGTAACAAATAAATCCGCCAATACAGTTCTGAGAGTATTGATCTCTAATAAAAAGTCTTAATGGAATTTTCGCGTCCCCCAACAAATTTCTGCACAAGCCCCTGAACTTCTAAAGGATTTTTATGTCTCGCAAGCCCGTAGCTAGACTGCAACTTTGGGGGACGTCAACTAATTTTCAGGGAGGGACAATTAGATTTTCCAAATATGGCAATTGTAAGCATAAGCTTGTATAAACAATGAAGAGTTCATAAAAGTACTGCATGTTTAATTTGTATGCTATCCTTTAACTCGATACTCTCCACCCAGTTCAGATTTTATTAGGTAGTATCTTTTGCTTTATATTTGTATCCCAACTTGAAAGAACAAGCTCACAGTTTCAAATTTCCAGTTGATTAGTAGCAATTGTGGATGTTTGATTGCGAACTGAAGAACATACAAGTCCAGATCAAGGGTCTCCATTGCAGACCTTTTGAGGACTCATGAAACTAAGTTTCCTTGTCTTGACTGTAACGTACTCCTTTTTGTATAAACCTCAACGCGAGTAAGTACGGAAAACCCTCACTCACCTACAGCGGAACTTAAACTATTTGCAAGTCTCCTGATTTTTCCAGGATCTAGCTATATTTTCCTAATTTTCCGATTTAAATGATATCGGAAAATTGAAAACCTTAACGTGTAACCAAACTCTCAACACGTTTGTCATCTCAGTTTTGGCACTAACACGAGGGGCCACTTAATGTGTAAATTTAGGGAAGAGCCTGTAGTCTGTATCAGTCGCACCAAGTAAAAAACATCACTACCCATATCTTCTCTACCCCAACGAAAAGGTAAAATTGGCTCTGTAGTTCCCTTATTTCATAACAATGAGAGTTGTTGAGAGATTTTACTTCTGTAAAAGCACAAAAAAAATTGCAGAGAGGTAGTTCCATTAATATTTGGCGATTTGGAGTGACAACTTATTTGGGTAATGAGCAAAGATAGTTTTTAGTGAATTACACTACAACATCCTAGCTTAACTGGTTCGGGGCTGTTCATAAATCATCCTATGCTTTTTAATTAATTTTTGTATCCCTCTCTCCCCCATGTGACGCAATTCGACGTTTTTATATACCTCCCTCATATGACGAGTCAAATACAAAGATGTATTGAAGCAAACTTTAGTTGTTCGGATTCCCCACAAAATCGTGTGTAATCAAACGATTAAAATTTAATTCTTTTGAATATAAGAGCGAGTTTGTCATATAACGGTATTTCTCACCCCAAACCCCCCATATAACACCTATTTGACGGTTTTGCTTTCCCCTACCCCTCTGGAGGCGTCATATAATAATTGAACAGTTTCTTTAACCTCCTTCCTCCAACCAAAATATTTCTGTTTCCTGCAATTTTTGCTGTGAGAATTGCCTGCCACATATCAAACTGCTTAAAACATGTTTTTTGCGTCATTGACGTAATTTTCCAGGGAGCCAAATATATTTCGAGAGGCTTTGCCACCCCTGGCCCCTAGTTGGATGTGGGCCTGATGGCTCGTTGAAATCATTGTTTTTATTCATTACGATATTTAAATACCAGAGTTGGAAGTGTTTTCCTTGGCTTGAATCATGCACGAAAATAGGATTTTTATAAAAGAGGTTTTTCTCACTAAAGTAATGCCTCTAATAAAAAAATTAGTTTCCTACATTTTTAAAGTGATTTTGTGATTAATTCATGAGGTGTTTTCAAAAGGAAATCCTATTTCATGAAAAATTTTATGGCAAAAGTTAACATGGAGATTTAGTTCCCTCATTTCCTTTCCAGTTTGCCCTCTTCCTTCAATATGCAGCTTGTTTTAAAATTTAACGGAAATTTTCGTTGGCATAGCAACCTAAAGCTGAGGCGAAAGCAGAAATCGCAAGAACTTCATTTAGCTTTACGTGCTTCTTTAAAGTAAGTCGCCTGTTGATCTAAAATTTTAAATCTCAAAAAAGTTAAGGACTTGCTACACTTTTATTTTGAAAATTTGTCAAAATTAAAGACAGAGGCAGCGCTGTTGGAGAAATTTGGAATGTGTTACCGATAGGTGTCGCTAATAATCTATTTTTAAAATTCTTTTACCAGAAAATGTTATGGAAACGACACGCGACGAGATGGGTTTATTCTGAGTCAACGCAACAACCATCTCATGCTTTATAAGCTTGATCCGTGTTGCAGCTAAAGTCAGCTCCATCGGGGGCAAATTCGATAAGTGCCATCCTCAAAAAATTTTAAAGTGACAGAATTTATCGACCATATTTTAATCAAGGCCATCTTCAGCCACAATTTTGCTAGAATGTTGCCTCTGAAAAGCGTTAGTTAGAGAAGGCAGAGCGCCTCTTTCCTCTAATGATGCTACTTTAGATCGATCAGAGCATTTAGCAGATTCTAAAAAGTTTAAGCTTAATATTTTCTGCGTATTTACGAGAGACAGGGTGGATGAAACAGCTATGCCATACTTCGCCTCAAAAGCCTTGACGTAAATCGGAGCGGCGCCGGGCCCAAATAAGGGGGAGGAACAAATTACTGGCCAGATAACTTCAGAGAAAATCTCGATGGTTGTAGTCCCAAGTCACGGCCAGGATCATTGTTACAACGCTTGGGCTTTCATTGCATGACGTAATATATTAACTCAACTTAATCCATTTATTTTTAGGGATTAAAAGTGAGTGAACCAGGGGTCGAGTTGATCGGAATTTTTATAGACCGTTCGGCGGCGAAGAGTATAAGACAACAGCCTACAACGTGAATATACTTGGAGGTCTAGACTTAGGATGGACTGTAGAAAATCTGTTATAGGTCTTACCGGGCCAGACGTAACCACTGATTCTGTATTGCGGTTGTGCCTCAGCTCGAATGAGGGATCCCTGCTAATTAATTGCTGAGTCAGACCTGCGCTAAATCATACCAGCAAAACTACGGTAAAACTGCTGTACTGTAGTTTACCTATTGGTGACGAAACAAAGAATGAACATTCGAAAATTTGGAATGATTTTTTTCACGAAAAGTAGCGCCAATATCTATACTTTTATTACTAATCACAAGTTTACCAACACATGTATCTTGTTCGGATCGCTCTGATTGAATAAAACTTTGAGCTCCGTGATTTTTCAAAATATTTTTGTGTTTCAAAAACGAGAAAGCTTGGAGCTTTGGGGTCAACCCTCTTCCCCAAAACAAAAAGTCAACGAATCTGCTTGAATTACAAAAATGGCGCGAAACGAAAGCGAGGGGACGGCTCCACCTCATTTTCTCGTGGCGCCGTCTGCGACGTAGGTCTTCGTATTTTGGACAAAATAATGGACATTTTGTAGGTGAACCATAACTTTGTGTTGCATATCAATCGCCTAAATTTAATAAACAGCGGCGCTAAGTGTAATTGTTCAGACCTGCTAGTTTCAACTTTCAATATTTAGGTAAAAGCGTTTTGTACCTCTCGCATTTGTCAAAGTCTGCGGAGCAAAATAAATCATCGCAAAGCGCTGTAACAGCTCGGAGATGGTGAGATTTGAACCCATGCTCATTCATTTATTTGCCATAAAAGTAGAGCTCCAACTGATTAGACCGCATTGTCGATCTTATTTTTTTGTTGCTATTGATGGCGATGAAAAATCCCTTTTTTTTCTTCAAACAAAATTTCCGACTACACCACTGGTGCCATCTCCCAAGCGTAATAGCATGACTGCAGTATTGACTACTAGCGACCTTCGGTTGACCGACAGTCAGCATTTTGACAATCATCACTTCGGTTACAAATAAGCGGATCGAATTCGATGGATTGTTTGAAGAGGCTAATTTAGAGTTATTTTTTCTCGTTTTCCTAACCACTAATGGCCACATCACAAAACATCAAGCATATACACATGTTAGGGGAATCAACTTAACGAGCTCTTATTTTAGAAAAAATCAATTTTAGCACCAAATATCTTTAAATAGGTGTAACTGGATAACACAGTACAACGTGCATTTGCTAAAAAAAGATAGCTTAATTGCCAGACCAATCTGTCAAATGTCCAACATGAAAAAATGATTCATTATGAGAATCATTTATCACAATCTGTAGCCATCACGATTACACCTGAAAAAATGCCAAACAAAACATAATCACCCTTACCTGATCTACTGATTGCCTAAATTGAACGGTTTTAATGATCAGTGAAACAACAATAAAGAAAATGTAAAAACATCATCAAATAACTCCTGAAACAATGCAAATGCGATGCAGCCTAAGCTTGTGCTAGAGGTTGAAAATGTCAGTTTTGGCAATTATCTTGCCTACTCGCGGTAAAGAGCTCGCTGATTCAACCTTTTCACACCCCAAAATAATACAGCCGGGAGTGACTAAATTTCCAGACAATAATTCTGAGAAGGTATGAAACCAGATTTGGATCAATTACAAATGTAATTGTGATTGAATGTAACTAATTACGCTTACTTTTGAGTAATTGTAATCTTAAATGAGACCTTTTGTTTACGTGTAATTGTAAAATGTAATTTGCAAAATGTTTTCACTTTTAAAGCAAGTCTTTAAGCAACTTCTCAGAGTTCAAACAAAAGGATAAACAACACTAATGTTTCGTTTGCCCCGTGACCTGTTCTTGCAAAACAACTTTGCATCAAAGATTGCCTGCAGGATCCAGACTTTATTAAGTCTTACAATGGAAGACTATTGGTAAAAGTAGCCAACACCGCAAAATCTGCAAGAAAATTTGTAAATGCCACCTCTTATCTGCAAGCAATGGTGGATTTACAGTGAGGCAAGCAAAGCATCTGCCTCGGGCTCCCTTTGCAGACGTGACCAATAAACTATTTCAGCCCTTCGAAATAGTGAGAATCTTCGAAAAATAAAAGGTCTTTATCGAGAACTAGGCCTGTTGTGGGGGCCTTTCATAAAGTCTTACCTCGTGTCCCTAAAATCCTTGATTCACCATTGCCTGCAAGGCAAAGAAAAATAGCATCAAGAGCAAAAAATACGACACGATTAAATTTGTAACTCATTACGCCGCAAGGTGTCTAAAAAGATCACGACGAAGTCAATGCAGCTCTGACTATGATCCAACCACGGAATTAAAGTAACAAATCAAGATTATTTGGCATTGAGTGAGCTGATGAGCGTGTTACTGCCATTTAAGGAAGCAAGAAAACAAGTTGAAGGAGAAAATATTGTAGAATTCTCTTGTATTTGTCCAGTGGTGGTTGCTTTAATGAAAGAATTGGAAAAACTGGACAATTTAAGTCTCAATCATTGAAAGAAATTAGCAAAGCATCTTCAACCTTCTGTTTCAAAAAAGCTGTTGCTATTTCCTGAATTTATAGATATCAGACTTGCACTCCTTCTTAACCCAACAATTAAACACAAGTGGATTCAAGGTGATGTTAAAAAAGAAGAAGTTAAGAATTTGTTAAAAACTCATGTGGCAAATAGCTTAGTCAGAATGAAGAAGACCGGTAGCATCACAGAAAAAGAAAACGTTTATAAAACCTTTAAAAAATAACTTTCAAAAACAACTTTTAAAAAAGCCAAATTATTTGACTGTACGGCGGTAGGTTTAAAAAAGAAAAGCCCAAATAATTTAATAAAGGAAGTCGAGTGTTACTTTGAAAAAGTAATCATACTCTTTGATGGATACTCACTGATATTTTGAAAGCAAAAAGCAAAAGAACTTCCTCACTTGCTGCTTTAGCCAAGGAATATTTGGGACTAACATCAACCTTTAGCACCACCAGAACAACTTTTCCCAATTCTAGGAAGCTTCTATACTGCAAGAAACTTATTTGGTACAAATATCTTTCGCAGCCTAATGTTCATAGAAGTGATTTAAAGATTTGATAAAAAGAAATAATTTTTGAAAAATTAATAAACGTGGAAAGTACCGTAAATATCAAAACATTTGATTTTTAAAAAACTGTTTCTTGCCGAGTAAACTTACTTAAAAACTTACTTTTTTTACCAAGGTGACTCACTAAAGCAGCATTGGGTGCATCATTTCTTAGCTTTGGAGTTCTTTTCTAGCCAAATGAGTATATACTTGGTAAATTGGCTTTTCTCTTCTGGTTTTTTACCTTATTCTGTAACTAGTGTGTTGTATTTCATATCATTTTGATACGAAATAAAGAGCAATAAAAGACTGCAAAGACAGTTTACGTCAAACGAATATAGCCTTGAATAGCTGTGTTTGGGTATGTATTGCATTTATTTCATAATCTTTTAGAAAAGTACTTGTGATTAATTTCAAATGTCAGGCAATTTGTAATTTTGGTTTTTTTGATGCAGTGTGATGATAACTATATTGCAATTGAAAAATTTGAAGGAGTAACAGTAACTGCAATTTTAATTGAACTGAAACGGTGTAGTTAATCTAAATCTGTATGAAAATGATATGAATCTAGGAATCGATTTTGAAAATTATTTTCACACAAAATTCCGAGTGTCGTGGGTGGTTTCTTGAAAAAGTGAGGTCATGTGTCAAAAAGTGCTTGAATTCCATCTGTATTCTCTCCTAAATATAACTTTTTTCATTCAAATGTAACCAGCTTGGTAGTGTAATGGCTAGAGCGTCCGATTTGCAGTTTGTAGATCTTGATTCAATTTGCTGGTGAGTCATACCAAATGTTTTAAAAAATGACCGACACAGTTTCCCTGCTTGGCACATAACATGAAAGGAAGAAAGACTGAGAAATACTTGGCAAGTTAGGCTGGGTCTTCCGGCGAGACAATTAGCAGGCTTTCACATTTACGTGACAGAGATGTGGTGCTGATGGCATGGTCGAGCAGTCAACCCATCGCTGTGGCTCACGCTAACCGAACACTTGCAAACAGAAAATGAGTTCAAGAGCATAAAACGATGCCGTAAGTTTGGAGCGTGGTGTTCGACGACTTAACATTATTGGATGTTGCAATCACTTTTAAAGGAATTATGCTAAAACTATTACAACAAGAAAAGTAAGCACGATAGCTCCTCTACTCATGCATTCCCAATATTATCAAATTGCAATCATTGTGGAGGAGTAGAACCCAGTTTTTACTAAAATGATCTTTAGGGGCAAGCCCAAAAGCTTTCGTTTCTTTTACTTTCCCGAAAGTACATGTAATGTAATAGTGAGTGTATTTTGCTCAAAATAACTGAAAAAACAGTTCAGCTTACGCTTGTAGAGTGTGAGTGTAGAAGCTAGGATTGTGGATGCCACTTAACCTTAACCGCCAGATCAATGTAAGATTAGCAACAGCTAGCTTGCTTTGTTTGTTTGCGACTTTGACCTCCGGACTTGGAAGGCAACAGGCGTGGCATTAAACGTTGGACGTATGCCTATACCTGCTTCGGAGTGTTCAACCTTTCATCTTGCGTTTAAGTAAATTTTACATTGGTTCCAATAGCATGAATGTCGTAGGAAAAGCACTCAGCGAAGAAAATCATACTAAATGCCCGTTCCAAGAGCACAACAATACACCCATCGCTAGTGTGGAGCGCATGTTGGATCCGGCATGTAGTCTATAGAGTTCTGTCGGTACGCACGTACTTTCGCTTTAACTTTTGCGAAATTACTGGTTGTATAAACATGAAATTTGGCGCGATTGACAATTACTCAGAAATGAAAGTCATAACAAGGTTGGTGATGTTATTGTCATAATAAATGCAATACTGTTTATAATTCGCATCTTTTGACCGAAGAAAGAGATAAGTGGTCAGAGGGAAGCCAACATCGTAATCAAAATTAAGCAAAAGGCTACATCTTTAAGGCCCAAGTTATCATCATAAACGTTTTTCGGTAGAATGTGCTTTTATCAGTTTCTCAAAAAGTGCTTAGCGTAGAAACGAGGTGAAATCTTATACAAAATATAAAAAAGCAGCTTGAGATAAAAAAAACAAACTTCTCAATAACTGGAGCTTACTTGCCTCGCGTGAAGAGAAAGATTCTTTCTTTAAAGAATATCTTCTTACGCCTTTTTTCCAAAACAATTTTTTTCAAAAATGCTTCAAATATAGTTTTGCTTTGCCACAAAACGCATAATGACCTTATCATAGTGTTTGGTATCAATTTGGCAAAAACAGCGCAGTTTGTACTTTCTAAGCGCTGTTCTTTTGATAGCATCGATATACTTTTGGTTAAGAAGCTCAGTGAAACGTGCCGGTCGGTTATTACTGTATAAAGACTTTTGCAGCTTTGTGGAAAACAGAAGATGAAAAGCAAAATACTGACAAAAGCCACGAACATAACAACAGGTAGCGCAAACAAGTTTTATGAAGGATGTACAATTATATGAATTAAATCTTGGGGTTGGAAGAATAGGATCTTAGGGCGTAACCAAACAACATCCGGTAAGCAAATTTTTTTATAAATTTCTAATGTTAAAAAAAATATGATCAAACTTGTTGAGCCTACTATTTTATTAAATTTTATTTTCTTGCAAATTTTGCTTTCTCAGCTGCATGCAATGGCTTTTGCTACATTTTACAATTGATTTTACTGAAATGAATCGAATAATTTTCTGCTATGATGATAAAAAATTTAGGGAAACCTGCTGATTTAAATTTTGCGATTAGCCGATCAACCCCTCCAAACATGAGATTTGACTTTCACAGCACAATTGTGCTATAAATTTGCTACACATGTGATATGAAACAGCTTAGAATATAAAGATTTTAGTATTGCACCTGCAGCCACCATAAATTAAAATATTTTGGTGCAATAGACAATAAAAGGCAAAGAGTTTCTGGTGATTTCAACGGAACTAAGAGCATCGTCAACTGCTCGAGCACTACTGTAGCTATTTGGCGCACGTTGTAGAGGTTGACAGTCGTACAAATATCTGACGTGAGGTGTTTCTAGGCTTCCAACTAGAATATTTAAATATTGCTTGCCAGATAGAGTGCTCTCATCAGCAACCACAAAAATCTGCTTTTTATGTACAGTGTTTCTTATCCGCTGTAACTCATCTGCTCTAAATTGTAGCACTGTTATTCTAAAGGTAGTTCCAGATGACAAACTCTGACCAACCAACGTCGTGAAATAGGTTATTGCTGTGGTGATTGATTGATTAGCTTGTACAACGGAATATCAGCAGACAAAAATGATTTTGATACTTCTTCTACAAAATCGGTGTTACTGCTCCTCAAAAACGTTTACCAAGTATGTGGGATTAGTCAGTCAGATCTGATGGCTAACGCGTTTTTGCGGTTAGACGTATCTCGATGACTTTCAACAAGAAAGCGTTTGTTGCAATACAGTATATCGTACAGCTACATAAATTGCAATATAATTCGTTGTAGGGGACTTTTCACAAACTCTTTAGAGAAGCAAAAACTGAATTGTACATGATTTGGTAGCTTTAACTTTCGGCATCATTTAAATATCTAAATCACAAACTAAAGCAAAATCTAAATAAATATGCCATGTCATCCTTTTGACAATTGAATCCACTGTAGAATAGTAAGATGCCATCTGTTAGTGAGCTTGCACACTGCACCTGCATAAATAAACTATTTACTCTTTTTTGATTCACCTTAAATAATTACAAGATAGTTTAAATTAGTATCGTAGATGCTTCTTAGCAACATTGCAAACGTTTTTACCTGACAAATGTACAGTGTTGCGCCTCCTAACAGTCGCAACTATTCGATTGTAACACAATCGCGCATCATTTGGTCTGACTTTGATTATTGCGCCACAATCGTTTAATTGTGACAAGCAGTAGCAATCTGTAATATCGTACAAAAAATGGGCAAGCATTGCAAGTAAATGCTAAGTAAGTTTTATCGTAGATATCAGTTTTTCTCACCAATGCGATAGAAACATTTTAATTAAATGTGTTAGTTATAGAAAATTAGTCGGCTTTGGTGCCGTCGCCCGGCAGTGGCTCTCCATCAGTAACGTCGAAGTTTAGTATTTCGATTCAACCGGCTGCGCCGGCTTCACCCTTCGGGCTCTTGTGTGAGCAGCAGCGAAAAGCCAATGAGTTTTATGCGCTTTCACTAATCCCGTACACGAAATTATGATCATCATATTCTCTTAATCATGACCGGCAATGCTCACAAAGAATCTTGCCACAAATTATTTTTCATGCTTGTGAGGGAGCAGAAATTGAAACATAAACAAAACTGATTACAGCAGCGAAATGATGGCTGCTTTCACAGTTACAAAAATAAACTATTTAGTACTAAGCTTATTTTGCGATGTGGTGTTGCCCCTTTCCTATTTATATTTGTGATATTAAGTTCCTAATTTGGCTGCGCTATTGGTCTGGTTTCCGGCATAGCGACAAAAGCGGCTAATGTTTTCTCGATATTCACTTTTACAAATGGTTGTGGTTATGGTTTTTTGTTGATTTTTTCTTAAACTTGGGATTTTATTACAATGATGTAGAGTATAGACATAAATACCTTAACAGGCAGCATATCAGCATAGAAAATAATACTTGCTTTGTAGTATAGATACGACGGCGTCACCAAAAGAGCCCCCGTCAATAATGTCGGAATTGAAAGTGTCGATTCAGCCCGCCAAGCCGGCTTCATCTATTAGACTCTTGTGTGGAGAGTTACGATAAGTTTAGGTGTTTTCTGCACATTAGATTTTCACGACTTTTTGTGTTCCTTTTCCTAATAGAATATCTCATTTCAAAATCCTGGCTATGCCTTAGGTCTATGTGCTCTGTTCATTGCTGGCACGAACCCAAGGAAGCCTTGCGTCCGTAGTTTGGAAGTAGGAAACGCATTTCTGATATTAAGCTATTCTAAAGCGAAATAGCAAAAATGTCTTTGGTGTGGTGCAATTTGACACAGTGAAGCTGCTTTCTTTTGATTTCCCCTTAAATTTTCTCAAGTCCTAGCTAGCTACGCATTGTGTAACACGTTTTATCTAATTTCCGGGCAACATAGCGCGTTCTCCAATGTTACTGATCGTTACTTCCCACTTACTTTGAGTTAACTTTGGCCCACGGGTCTTTAAAATATCAGAAATGTGGCCCTCCGTGGAAAAAGTTTGGGGACCGCTGCTGTAGATGAATTAATATGAACTAACGTCTCTGACTGCGTGCATGTTCCTTGGCCCTGGCACAAACGCCGTCATGCAAAGAGCAAACTAACCCGAAATGAAGCACTCACAGTTAAGTTATAGCAATAGCGGTTATAGCAATAGCGGGCACTCACAGTTAAGTTATAGCAAAAACCATTAATAATGTCGAGGTTAAGAATATTAAATCAGCTGGCTGCCCCAGCCTCGCCTAATTGCAAAAAAAATTGCTACAACATTTAGATCATATGTAGCTCGGCACTTGCATTTTGTTGCAAACCGTAAGAAGGGACCATCTTTACCCCATCGTCTTTTTCTTGGGTGATCACTAAGTGTTTTGCTTGAAATAGGCTAAAATTTGTAGACTTCATTTGGCGATGAATCTTATTCAATAATTTGATGGATAATGCCAAAGATCTATGCTATTGAGAAAGAATAGACAAAGAGTACCAAAGGATTTAGGTTCTCTAGAAATCGCAATTTGGTGAAATGCAGGCGCTAAAATTAAGGTGTTTCCCACCGGTAGACTACATTTCATTAACGATAAGAGATTTCACTTTGACGGATATTTTTGAAAACGTCGACAGATAATAAAAAAGAATCTGCTTGTGAGAAAAGTAGTCAAAATGTGCCAAATAACTAACTTTGGTTTAACAATTGCAAGTTTAGTAATGCAAGAGGCCAGCGATGCACTTAGCAAACTGCAGACAGTGACACTGTTTCGACCTATCAGGTCTCTTCAGTGCAGTTTTGTCAAGAAGGATATTTGTTCAACTAAAAATAAAACATGATGTATGGCAACTAATTTTTTATCAGCCATTACAAACTAATGCTTAGCCTTAGGTAATTTGGGGAGTCACATATTTCTGGAAAGCAAATTTCCAAAGCTTTCAAAGGACAGTAATTGTTAATACTTTATTGTCACGTTTTTGTATTAAAGTTACCTATTTTTACTGAGCTTACCACTTTTTGAAAGGGGTAAAAAGTTACACCACAGGTCTTATAGCTCAGTTTTTTCAGTACAAAAACTAATATCAATTGTACATATTATACACTATCAGAATCGCCTTGAAATAACATTTGATTTGTTGAAAAAGATTAAAAAATCAGTTGAGATGTGAGGTCACAAATCAGTTTTTTTGTAAACTGATTTTGCAAAAAGGTTGCAATTTTTTAAAACATGTTTATAATACATTATGATGATGAGCGATAGCGAACATTGTTGTTAATCGTACGAGACATATTATGACATCATAGAACCAGTTTTAAGCGTGCAAGCGAAAAAAGAAGAAAAGCGCTTATTGGGCTTAAAGTGTTTAAATAAACAATAGCTCTAGCACAGTCAAATAAGGTTTAATTGTTATAAAGTTGCTTTTATCGAAAGGACCTCATTAATATCTCCTGAAATAGCATTTAATCGCGTTTGTGCTATCAGTACTTTTTGAGAAAGAAGAAAACACAGATTGTGCAATGAATCGTTGATTGTGACGTTATTTTGGACCTCAAACAATTGAAATTTTTTCTAATGTGGTAAATCGGAAGCTGGTTTTCATTTGAGCGAAAAACGGTTGTCTTCTGTCAGGTAATGCAAATCTCAAAAAATATTTTGATTATGACGTCACGAACCTCTTATGACACTCAGCACGGAGTGATGATCAATCGTGCCAAGTTTGATGCTTGTACCTCCGGCAGTTTCAGAGGAGTTAAAACAGACACACAGACAGACAGAATTGCGCTTTATAGCATAAATTCACTTTATTCCTTTAAAAAAAGAATTGATATAGCGGTAAAAAATTGACTTTTTGTTGACCTATCAAATTAAGAATATGAAATTTCTCTTTGTATCCAGAACTCTTTCAAAAAACCACGCCGTTGAAGTTTAGTCCCTAAAACTTGACTTGATTCAAAACACTTGCCCTAATAATTACAAATGATATCGCACTAGGCTGCGAAATAACGTTTCTCTTATTTTAAAAACGATCATTTTGTTGGCGCCCATCCACAACTTTAACTTTGTGCCGCTTGCATCACCATAGAGGAAAAGCACAATATTGAAAGAAACAAATAATTCTTTGTGAAACAATAGAATGCTTCTAAAACTATTTTTGACTTAAAAGTAAGAAAGTCGGGATTAAGGGCAGAGCAGAAGCTATGCCCCATTTACGTAAAGTTTTTCTTAATGACGTCACCAATATTCTTTGCGTGAAGCTGGCGCTGCCAGCTAAACCCATATTTTAATTCCGAATACAACAAACCGGTAGTCCGTTTGAGTGACGCCGGCGGAGCGGGCCAAAAGATTGTTTTCGCTATAAACGTCGCTCCAGATTTGCGTGTTGTAGTAAATTACTTGTTTATTAATAACTTTGAGTTGATTGCTTTAATCACACCGTTTAAGTCATTACAATCATCACATACGCCTAATTAAAGCTCTGTAATCCGCAGCACCGTGCACTCGGCGCCTAACAAGCGTTTCGGCTTACATCTAGACTGACATGGTCAAACAACGGCTGTGGTGAGCTGAAAGCATTTGCAAATAGTAGAGAGATTAGATGACCAATTAATTCTTGGAGCTACGAAAAAAGGTTCTGGTGTGAAAAGCCGATGCTAAGCGATTAGAGTTATAAAAAAGTATTGTTGAACGCAAAAGTGCAATATTGGCTTACAAAACCGTCGATTCTGTCAAAATTGCGGTCAAATGTCTTAAACAACACAGCAATTCAATTCAAAGCCGTCCATCACTTGGGATATTTTGTTTCATTTAACATTTTCAAATTGACCACCAAAGTGGAATAGCGCAGTATTTTGTGATCGCTATTTCATATCAGATTAAACAAAAATTGCTACCAGGCATTAAACTATTCAATATAAAATAAACGGCATTTAAGCCCAGTAAAAATGCCATTGTACACATTAACTCGTCATTTTGAACAAACAATATGCAGTATGACATTTTTTGAACTTTCCGCTCCAAACTTAACGTTCACTTTAACATAAAAGCGTTCAAAATTGCCTAATCGGAAAGAACAACAAACAAAATTATTGGATAAAAACATTTGACAAAGATTATAACTCAACATGACGACGTGAAAAGCGGCATAGAATGCATTTATTCAAGATTTATGCTTTTTTTGATGCTTTTTGTTGCCATAAAACACTTGTAACGAACTGGGTTCGCACGGTTTAATTTTCCACATGACTTTCTGCTAAGAGCCAACCAGATGGACAATGACAAAAATTTTTCTTTTCCTTTTTGACTAGAAGCGCAGCTTCGCATCACTCAAGTCTACCGAGTGGGTGCAAGTGCGAAACGGACGTTTCACTATTTAGTGTAAACAGGTAGACAAAGAAAGAGTATGCAGTTACCTGACACACAATACAAAGTCGCAACGATGGCCGTATTTATAGCGCAAAAGCCTTCGTGGTTGGCATTTATCTTTAAAAATTACAGCAATGCCTTTGGAGGCTTACTGTGCAGCGCTTTATCATGGACGCGCACATTACAGCCAACAGTAGTGGAATAAGGAGGGGTGAAAACTATTTGCGAATTTTCTTAATGCCTTGCAATTTTGTTCGTGTACTGGCACTGACCAAAAACACTCCAGGAACAACCGCCCTATCCCAACGCAAACTTTTAAATATACAATGACGTTGCTCGGAATATAGCTTGTAGACTTAAAGAACCCAGCTCTTCTTTATTCAAAAAATACTTTAAACCTGGAAGTAATTTGCCTAGTTTGATGTTTTAATGATAAGTCCCTTTTATAAGAAATCGTCCTTTTAACATGGCATATTTGGGAGGATTTTATTAAATTCGCTGTATCCTTGTCTGCTTCTGCTGACATGCACACACTTCAAAGAGATTATTCTTTGATCTTAAACAAACAGAGCCCGTTTTTGCAGGTGTTGGTAGCAAATAATTTGTCTTCAATCCTTTCTAGTTTTATTTATAATTTGGTTCCTGGTTAGACGTTAAAATATACATTAGCATACCAGCGACAAAAAGGGACACGGACATTTTTCTCTCCATTTGTTCCCCTACTTTGCGACTTTGAGTGCATTTTCTACTGTCTTAATAAAGATTAGCGCCTCATAGCACGATTTTACATCATGTGGGGTTCAGTGGTGTATTGCTAAGTAATAAAGTAGATGGACGGTTGGCCTCAACACTTGTCATTTTATTACCAGGTTATTGAAAGAAATTAGACAACTTCGCTACAGCGCAAGGCGGAAAGCATAGATAACATATAATTAAACTGTTCGCAACAAAGGGTATACCAATTAAAACAAATTTATTAAAAAAAGTGTATTTGAAAACATATTTTAGAAACAATAAAATAAAAAAATTTTGAATATTAATAAAATGTGCCTTCAATCAAGCGTTTTCTAAAAAAAAGTAAGGGGACCGCGATCCCCCCCGATCCCCCTCCAACACACCTTTGGTGGTGTTGTATCCAATTTCAATCTTACATTCGCCTACATCAGTGTCTATGCCCTATGGTATTTGAATTAGTCAACAGCAAGGTAAACTTTGTTTTTCAGACCAGTTGACACGTGATCTAAGATTATAAACAAATTATTTTTCTTCAAAACCAACAGCAAACTAACGAAACAGAAGTAGATAGATAAACATTTTACTGTCGATGGCGCCGCAACAAGAGCTCTGCTGTCAACAGTGATGTAACTTCATTTAGAAATTGATTTGCTGCAAAAAGAAGGGCTGAATTTGCAAAAAATTAGTTTTAAGTGTTGTGTTTGTTTACATTTTTTTCCCTTGCTTTATTCAAAAGGAAACGGAATTTTCAAGAGCGATTTCCAGCAGTTATAACTACTCAAGACCACTTGGTATTGAAAGCAGGATGATATTCAAAGTCGTAAAACGTTGATTGACAGGTAGTCAAGTTTTACCTCTTGTGGATTCACAATTTTGAAAAGCAAATCGTTTATTTTGAAAGCAAAGTTAAAAAAATAATCGTTCATTATTGTGATTGACAGCCATACCAGAAAGACTACATTTATACAAGCCGCCAGTGATTTTGTAAACATGTTGTTGTAGGTAATCCAATTAGACTGGAAAGCCTGCAGTTTTATAGACTCGCCAAATTTGTTGTTATATGAGCTGATTGACTTGTAGATACGTAAGTAAGGTATTTAGTAAAGAATCGCAAGCATAAATACACACAAACAGTTTTTCAAGCTTTTCAAGACATTAAATATTTTGGATTTTTTTCTTTTCTCTATTACATCGTTTGTTTGTAAAGAGACTTAAGTTTCTAAATTTAGCACTAATAACAACCATACTTAATCTAACCTCTTCATTACCTTAATTAAATTAGACCAGCTATATTATTCTAAGTGCAGTTAATGAATGTCAAGGTTAAAACATGTCGTAAGTTATGCAAGAGGCTAGCGATGCACTTAGCAAAACTGCAGACAGTGACACTATTTCGACCTATCAGGTCTCTTCAGTGCAGTTGGTGACCGACAAGAAGCTAGAGGCTTTTAATAAAGCATAGCTTAGACTACCACACTTGCGGGATCTATGCTAGATCTGACAGACCTTCCACCAAGTGGATCTAGTATAGATCCCGCAAGCGTGGTGGTCTAAGCTATGCTTTATTAAAAGCCTCTAGCTTCTTGTCGGTCACCAACTGCACTGAAGAGACCTGATAGGTCGAAACAGTGTCACTGTCTGCAGTTTTGCTATGTCGTAAGTCCGATCGACGAAAAGCGTTGCTACATTAAAGAGCGCTTTTTAAACCCTATGTCTTGATTTTGTGACCAATTTGGTTCAACGTAAACTAAAATCGCAACTGTGTGCAGAACCAAGGAATTGGCCTTTAACTCGGGGACTTGGATTGGTGTAGCCTACTTCGTGGGTTTCAATCTCGAATTTCGACTTGCACATTTTAACGTCAAGTCAAAAGTTACCAACTTAGGCTACCAACTGGGTATATTTTTTGTAAATTTAGCTTTTTAACTGCGTCCAGGGAAGATGAAATTTCACTTGTGGGAGCATGCCGCTTCCCCCCTTTCAACGCCCATGATGATATCTTACATATTGTCGTCAATACCGGTTCTGTGTTTCTTTTTTAATGGTGGAGTGCATTTTCAACATCTCAGATTTGTGTTTTAAATTCATATTTATCGGATGACTGGTAAATGAGTAGAAAGTTTTTTTTGCTATTTTGCTACTTTTCCCACATTTTTGCCCACTATTTGCATTTCTAGGAGAGTGCTGACAAAATTCTGGGGGTAGGCAGAAAAAGACTGGGTGAGCATCGTCTTTCCAGTCCTTATTATTTTACGCCTGCGGTACTCGGACTTGTTGGACTTGCGCTGTGAAGTCGAACTTGAATTTGGGACTTAGACTTGCCTAAAATGTCTGCAAGCCCAGTGCCCGATGCCGAACAATGCTGTGCTAAAGTCAAAGATTTTATTTGACAAGAAGCTGAACGAATCCTGTATTTGGCTTTGAGCTAAACGTTCCGCAGTAGGTCTTTTGTTGGTTGAAAACGTTTTCCCAGAATCAACGTTGTTCAGGAACGCTTCCAGGACGTCGTTACTGCAATGACCACATAGACTTCTAACAATTGAAAACGGGCCATGATGGCCAACATTTTTAGGCTGGGCGCATAATGAAAAAAAGATTAGCATAGACCAGGGGAAACAGTCTGCAGCCATCGGGCCAAATGCCGTCCGCGAACTGACATTGTGCAGCCAGACGCATGATGTGGCTTTTGGTCCACGCTACAGACCAAAAAAAGTTTACAGCCAATGAGCAACACGTTTGTAATAGAGCTCAAAAAGAATGTAAATGTAAAATATCCAACAATTAGAGCAACGGTTTTCAACCTTTTTGTATTTGCGAACCCTTTTGAATAAATTAGCAGTTTTGGAAAGCTTCATCGACTGCGAAATTTGAGTGAAACCTGATTAACATTTTATTACTTCTGATCACATGTTACTCTGCTACGGTTCTGTACCAATATCAATTTCATGCTTTAAAACTTTGTTGAGGTAATAATAATCTCGAAAATACAGTTTAACAATTACCAAAAGCGTAGCCAGAAAAACGTTTGAGGTATGCTCAGTGTTTCCAGAAATTTCTAATATTTTAAGAGAGAATTTAACACTGATTGCTTACAGTTACGTTAAATGGCACATTGCGTATAAATAAGCGAGCACCTTGCATTATTAGCCAATGGGGTACATATTTTTCAGCATTCGTTTTTTGAAAACAGTTTAAAAATTAGTAAAATAAGGGAGTCAGAATGTTGTCACAAAACTCAAAGGCTTTGTATGAATTGCAGTAATGGCCGAGAGCGAAGATGGGGTCAGTTTGCCCTTGTTGCCCTCATCTTGAAGGCGCTTCTGACATCGTTGTATTCAAAATAACTTTTACTACTATTTTTTGTCACTTACTGGTTGATCACTTACACCAATTTCAGGCTTGAATTTTGCAGCAAATATGAAATTGCAAAGATATGTTACTGTATATAAATTTAGTTCATATATTGTTTTGGCAGCGGAAAGGTTACAAAAGCTATCACTAGATTGTGCTTTGAAGTTTTACAATAGAAGATATTATCATTTGTCGATTGAGAAAAGAAATCATAATCGATTTGGGTTAAGCCTGTGTAGATCGTCTGCCCTTGGTGACGTGAATGATGGGTTCCTACGAATTAGCGGAAATTGGATAAACAAAAATTCCTTGTGTAAACTAATTGAACTCGAATATCAAAAAATTGAGAAAAGCAAGAAAAGAAAAACACAAATTCTGTCAATCAATCGTCATTAAAAGTCACTCAATCAGTAGTCGTCAGTTATTTTAACAATAAGCTTTGGAGACGAGTTCTTTTATCATGATTATGGATTTGTGATTCACAATTGAAGGACCCCTTAAAGAGACTTCATAATTTGCCACGGCAAATTTAGTTGTTTTGAACTGCTCAAAAACGACGTTGACAGTAAAGACCGAATATCAAGTGGCTCGCTTGAAGCACTCGTGAAGTGCAAAGAATTAACTTATAAAGTCCTTCAACTTAATTTCAAAACAATACAATTAGAATTTTGTTTTTGAATATTCAAACTTAAATGCGCCGTGTTGAGAACAAATTCTTAGCGCGTCTACAAGCAATTTCGTATTTGGTAATGTGTGCCCGACTTGGTTTCGAGCCGACAACAGAAGAGCTCTAAAAAAACTTTTTCAAATGGCAGAAGCTAACAACTACCGGCAAAAGCATAGTCTTGACATGCTTTGCTACGGAATTGATGCTGTGTTACATCTTAAAGAAGAGTGAACGGTTGTGTTCGTAATTTTACCTCATCACATATGGTAACCCTCGTGTAGGTAGTCCAACTGTAGTTGACGAAATTTCAATTTAGGCATATATTTAGATAAAATAAAATTTAATTCAAGTTAAAACACATCAACAGCCGGTTTCACCTATGGCGGCTCGTCAGGAGATGCTTCGATCAAGTCACTAAGTTCTTACTGTCAAATCGACCAGCCAACTTTCATCATGCTGGTGCGGGTGTATTCACTTTTTTTAATGCTGTACATTTTTAATTTCAATATGTGCAGTAAGTTTGCATATCTTTTTCAAAGTAATTGCAACTTGTACCCTTTTGTAGCTCGCAATTAAGAATCTACGCTTAACCAAAGAAATATTTATCAAGACTTCTGCATAAGTTTTCAAAAATTTATTGAACATTGACGTACTCTTGTCCGCCAAACCAATATTAGCAGTCAAAGCGTAAGATTATTTTTCCTGATTAAGTAAGTATTGCCAGGTACTGCGTTGGTGGAAAAGAAATGCATCCAAGATTATATTTGGGGAATATTTCTGGGGGGAAAGAAGAAGTGGGGGATGATCCAGCTACTTCAGCTTCAAAAAAGATGCAAAAGCTGAAAAAAGTATCGGCTTTGCCCATATGCGTAGCTAAGGGAAACAAGAGTCATAGGTAAAATACCCTACCAAATTTTCTTAATCCGATCAAGAAATAAAGATGTTTTGCACCACTGCGGCCACTAAACGTCGGTCTCCTAAAAAAAAATATTTCAACAAGTGCTAGATAAAAGGTGGAGGATAAAACATATCGACCGTCAACAAAAAGGGTCACTCATCAAATTTCATATTTTTTGCTCCCCAACATTTGCTTCTGGCTTTGCCTACTTCAAAAGATTTGAAAAATTACCATTGGGAGCCTGAACCAGGGCGTTGAACCGTTTTTAAATTATTCCGGTTCTGGTTAAGATGAAGCAAAATACATTTTTTCCGGTTCAGTTTCGGCACAGACGCAAAGGTTTTATGAAATCGCGATTCAAGTTCGTTTCGAATTTACCAGGTTTAAAAATTTATAGAATTTGAGTTTGGTTCGAGATATAGAAAAATAATCATTTAAAACTGGTTTTTGGCTCAATTTTATGCCTGCTTCTACTGCACGTTTCAACGATTTTCGTTTGCGATGCATTCCCTTTTTTTCGTGTCTTACATTTATAAGCGAATCTTAACAGGAAAATTTCTATGTTATATTGCTTTCTTGCACTAACACGAAATGATATTTTGGTTACCTACTTGACTTATCGAAATTGTACTTTTCGATATTAGGCAAAGTGCATACTACTCTTTATGGAATTGCTGTATAGGATGCCGATTTTTGTCATGGATCTGCGTAATTCGTGGAATCGATCAGGCGTAGTAGGTTCAGATTTAGTGAAGATCATTTTTATCGGTTCAGTTACGGTTTAGGTTTAATGCTTTGTAAACATTGTGATTCAAATTCGGTTCGGGTACACCAGTGCCAAATTTCACAGGTTTGGGTTCAGTTCGGTTTCATGAAAAGTATGGCTGTTGGCGGTTTACGGTTCGGGTAAGGTTCGACGTCCTGGTTTCAACGATTGCAAAAATAGAGAAGAATTGTCTCAAGCAAAGTAGTTTAATGCCACGCGGCATCAGAAACTTGGAAAAGACAATTTTTCAAAGCTGTAATTTTTCAGCACAACTTGAATGTTGAATCCGCATTTTTTCAAAAACTTGACCTGTAAATTCCGATTCCGCTTGCCAATTGTTTGCTACTACTTACGGAGAGGATTACAAAGGAGCAAGGTTTCTTTAAATTACGTCGAGGTTCAAATTGAGAAGTCAATAAAAAGTCAATTTTTACCGTTCGGTCAATTCTTTTTGAAGTGAATTTTCTATAACTAACACTATTAATTAAAATGTTTCTATCGTATTGGTGAGAAAAACTGATATCTACGATAAAACTTACTTAGCATTTACTTGCAACGCTTGCCCATTTTTTGTACGATAGTACAGATTGCTACTACTTGTCACAATTAAACGATTGTGGCGCAATAATCAAAGTCAAACGAAATGATGCGCGATTGTGTTACAATCGAATGGTTGCAACTATTAGGAGGCGCAACACTGTACATTTGTTAGGTAAAAACGTTTGCAGTATTGCGAAGAAGCATCTACGATACTAATTTAAACTATCTTGTAATTATTTAAGGTGAATCAAAAAAGAGTAAATAGTTTATTTATGCAGGTGCAGTGTGCAAGCTCACTAACAGATGGCATCTTACTATTCTACAGTGGATTCAATTGTCAAAAGGGTGACATGGCATATTTATTTGGATTTTGCTTTAGTTTGTGATTTAGATTTTTGAGTAATGCCGAAAGTTAAAGCTACCAAATCATGTACAATTCAGTTTTTACTTCTCTAAAGAGTTTGTGAAAAGTCCCCTACAACGAATTATATTGCAATTTATGTAGCTGTACGATATACTGTATTGCAACAAACGCTTTCTTGTTGAAAGTCATCGAGATACGTCTAACCGCAAAAACGCGTTAGCCATCAGATCTGACTGACTAATCCCACATACTTGGTAAACGTTTTTGAGGAGCAGTAACACCGATTTTGTAGAAGAAGTATCAAAAGCATTTTTGTCTGCTGATATTCCGTTGTACAAACTAATCAATCAATGACCACTGCAATAACCTATTTCACGACGTTGGTCAGAGTTTGTCATCTGGAACTACCTTTAGAATAACAGTGCTGCAATTTAGAGCAGATGAGTTACAGAGGATAAGAAATGCTGTACATGTAAAACAGATTTTTGTGGTTGCTGATGAGAGCACTCTATCTGACATATATTATTTGGTTCAAATTCGGTTCGGGTACACCAGTGCCAAATTTCAAAGGTTTCGGGTTCGGTTCGATTTCATGAAAAGTATGGCTATTAGCGGTTTACGGTTCGGGTGAAATTGTTGTTGTTGTGGTTGCCCCTCCTTTTCCTCGGTATGGAGGTACGACACAAAAGCATTCCAGGTTTCCGACTGCGAGGCGGACGCTTTAACTACTACACCATCGCACCACTTTAATTGTGAATTTCAATTCCACTTGCTAATTGTTTGCAACTACTTACGGGGAGGATTATAAGAAGAGAACGGTTTCTTTAAATTACGCCACTGAAGCATTTTATAAAGACAACGTTTGAAAGAGACACTAACTCAAAAAATTAAGTTTTGGCACATTATGAAAGTGGTTTAAAACCCTCTGTTTTAAATCCAACCTGAAACTGTAATCAAGACATTACCCAAGCAAGGAAGTCCGCTGGGAAGAATGGGTCACTTGTTCCCATCATGGGTTTTTAGATACAACTGAACAAACTCAGTACAATATCCTTTTCAATCATTTTTCCAACTACCAGTATGTAGCAAGTTATGTTCCTGTTAATCTGTGATCAATGATGGTCGTGGACGATAGGAAAGTATTGTTGAGATTGAAAAATATTAATTTTTTACTAACTTGCCGACGACATGGAGTTGTGGTTAGAGCGTCCACTTCGCAGTCGGTAGACCTGAGGCTTATTCACCTGGTCGAGTCATACCAAAAGACTTTTAAAACGGTATCCACAAATTCCCTGCTCGGCATTTGAAGGAGGTTGTAGAGAGCAAGCCGGCATGCTTGCTTGTTGTGTTCTTGGGCAAGCATTTAACGCGATGCACCCACCTTTATGTGGAAAACCGATGACCCTGTTTTCCGTTGGAAAGAGGGTTGGTGGTAGGAAGGCATCCGACCGTAAAATAAATTCCATGTAATATACAATGCAAATCAGAAATTATCTACTGTGGCAACCCCTAATCGGGAATAAAGCCCACAGACAACAACATTAACTGTTAAACTTTAAACAAAAAAACAAAACTTATTGCATTTGGTGATTTCCAGTTGTCTTTGCCTTCAATAAAAATCGCACGAGACTACTATACCACTTGGTGTAATACCCTACGTAGTTTCAAAGACTGTAAGTTTCCTTTTTAAAAACTTGCATATACATGTCCTGTGTTGGTGAACGTGTTAGTTTTTTGTGGCACATACCTAGCTAGGCAACATTAAATAAAATGAAAACTGCATCAATTAACGAGAATGTTGGAGGTTTGTAACCATGCCCAATAATATTTGACCCTATTTGATTAACACCGACAAATTGCAGAGCTGAATTTTTTAAAGGCGATTTGTTTCAAAGTTAAAATCTTGCTTAAAAGTCGGCCATCTGTCTAGTTCTTCCCAGGCAATGCGCTAGACAAATCTACCAATCTTATTTTGGCAACTCCAACGTGAAAGAATACTTCAACACATTGATTCCCAAACTTTGAAAGTCAAGGGCCACCCACTATTTTAAATGAAGGTTTTCAACGATTATTTGCGAGAGAAAGAAATGGGTAAAAAAGAAAGAAAACAAAAAAACGAAAATAAATCGACAAAACACAGTTTCGAAATTAGCCATGTTTCGTGAAGTTGTGATTAGCATGAGACCAATTGCTTGAAACGTGGTTCGAATTTTGTCGATTGTATTATAGCGTGTTGTGCGACAGCGGGCCGTACAAAATTTTTGCTTTGGCCGGAAATCGCCCGCTGGCCGCGGTGAGAAACCCTGCTTAAAAAGAAACATAAACAAATTGTGGCCAGCGAGGTGAAACCGTGCGGCTTGCGTAGGAATATGATATTTAGTCCGTAGCCACCCATTGATCATCTAATGTAAAAAAAGTCTTCGGTTTAATAACTCTGCCTTTTTGAGGTTGATCTACAAAATAATGTTGAAAACAATCCGTGTTGACAATCTGCGTTGTTATTCGGTTGAGTGAAATTGGAGTCAAAAGTGAAATTGCTGGCAAAAAAGTTTGCATGTCCTGCTCAAAACAGTGCTTCTCAACTTTTTGTCTTGGCAGACTCAGTTTGCTGCTCTGTAACAACTGCGAATCTCATCGCGTTCCTGTTTTTTACTTCATGATTACTACTTAATTGGAAATTTTGCAAGCTGCACTTTGTCAGCTAATGACAGCTACTCATAACCTCAAACTGCAAACATTTGTTTGTTAAATAAAAAAGAGGGAAACAACCAGAGATTTTTTATTTTATTTCAAATCAACTAATGATTAATGACCTCATTTTTATTTAGCTCTTCTGGTAATGATAACGTTTCTCTGTGATTACGATGTATTAAGCTAATCTTACAATTTGTATTTGTGTTTTGGATATGGCTGGTTGTACATCGTCTTTGATGTCAAATTTATTTCTAGTATTTCTTTTTCATTATGTATGCCATAAATACCTTTAGGTGCGAGCCCAGCAGGAGCACCGCGAAATTGAAAAAGAATATGATATAAAACATTTTAAACACTTGATGCAAAAATGTTTAGGTAGCCCCCTAGAAAACTATTTGTGGATTCCCGGTTGAGAATCACTGCTGTAGAAGATCAATATACGCGCCACATATGGGCTCGGTAATATTCTTGCAAAATCGATTTTTTCCCAGCTGAAAAGTAATTAAGCCTTGCATGACGCTCTCAAAATTTATGTTTAGAGCTAGGCTATACGTATATGCCTGATAATTTCATTTCTTTGGAATTAGGTGAATTTCTGGAATATTGTCAAATCTGGTGCTTAATGATAGGTAAAGACTAAGTTGTAAAGCTTGTTTTTTTACGCTTACGTTGCTACACCTTATTTGTTTACTCTTTTGCTTAAATTACGCGCACACAAAAGGCTTACATTTTAGGCTGTTTGCCGCCTTAACCAGCTAACTGCTTAGCAAAAACAGATTTCATGTTCTGAAACCAGCTTTAGCAAGGCCAAAGCTAAATTGTTTTATTACTTGATCATTTTTGTTGTAGACATTTTGAGTAGAGTAGTTTTTCACACATTTGCATTTTCCTTGAATACGACTAAAAAAACACGTTCTATTTTATTCTTAGGCTATACTATTGGCCACCCTCTGGAAACCTTTCACCGGACACCCATGCACTCAAGAGCAATACTTCCGAACATTTTGCTGGTCGCGATTCAATTTTACCAACGTTGTTTTTGGGTGGCCACTACATGAGAAATTGCAGCAAAACGACAACAAAAAAAATTGAGATAAGAAAGAAAAACAAGATAATTTCCTGTTACTAGGAAACTTAGGCTTTTCAACAGAAAGCTCCAGAAATTTTCCGAATTTTCTAAAAGCATTTTAGTTAACTGGAAAGCTACAACCTTTTCAACTGCGCGGCTTCGTGAAAGAATTTAGCCGCCCATCAGCAGGTCGTTGTCCACTGATGAAAAGCGTTCTTCTTGACGTATGCAAGGCGGCAACCAACCTTTCCTTGCCTCAAAAAAAGGTTAAGATCATTTTAAGAGTCAGGTTGTAGTTTCAACACAAAAGACTTTGATAATTATTTCCTCTTTCTCTTCAAAAAATCCTAGTAGCGCAATATTTTCAACACAAAAGACTTTAATATTTGTTTCCTCTTTCTCTTCAAAAAATCCTAGTAGCGCATTTTCCAGTGGCTAATAATTCAGCAGCAGCATTGCACGAATGCTTTGTTATGTTTATGGATTAAAACAAGCGACGCAAAATATTGTTTCCTGTTGAGTGGAAGAAAATGTTTTGTCAGGCAGGTCAAGCAGCGGTTTCTGGCACTTATGATTTGAACAAGCAAAATAGTCATTAAGCTTAAAGCTCTCAAGAGTGGACTTCCTATAGATTCAATAAGTTGTTTTTCGAGCAACAGCTGACACAAATTTAAAACTAGGTTGGAAGTTGTGGGTACAAATAGTGACAGTACATAACACGACCTTTCCTGATATCCGGCAACTAATTGGTATCCGGCTAGATATCCGGATAATTGCATTGCCTTCCCCCTAAATACGCTAGAGTTTGAGAGATTGGCAAATATGATTATTGAGTAATCACCCCAACGTGTCGTAGCGATTGATGATATGCTTTGCATAGGTAGAAAAGCAAAAACAAATTAGCTCAAGAAGGCAAAAGAGAATCTGGGGGAAAGGGTGCAGTTTGTTGAGTTGTTGGAATGATTTAGTTGCACTAAGTAAGTGACCAAGATTTAATACAGGGTTTCTCAAACGGGGCTCTCGGCTCCCTTGGGGGTATTGGCCAGTTTAACTTAAATTTGTAGTTTTTATCATTTCGTCGCACACCTCCCTTGTAACGTTCGGTGACGCATTTTTCTGGAACGTTCTTAAATTATCGCATACGTTGTAGCTTTGTTTTAATCTGTCGCATTATGTAACTTTAAGTCTTTATAAATATTGCAATTTCATAGAACGCCAAAACTTCATATTTTTAAATATGGTGATGCCTCACCATCATTCTCAACTTCCCTCAATCAACATCAGCATCTCACATGCAAGCCATCTACAGGTTTCTCACACAAAATTAAATCTTTATAAATAGTAATGGAATCTTGTGATAGCAAATTGCAGATTGTGGCGTAATCATGTTTACAACTTTAAGAACGTCTGACTTTGCAAACTCCGTTTCTTTTGTAATAGTGCCTCTGGTAATTTCAATTTTGCTCGCTTTATACACGACCGAAATTTCGCGCTTCACTATTCAGAAAGATTAAAGTGAAAACGTGTTCTGGGGACGAGCGGAAGGTCCATATTGATGGTTAGAGTTAACTCAAGATGAGGGTTAGTTGCGGAATACGAGGGAACATCCGCACTATATTGTTGCAATTTGTTGTTATTACGACGATAGTGGTTGTAAGCAATGGAAGGAGTCTGGTAATTGGTGCGTCCTGCCATAGAAAATATAAAGTTGGTGAATTACGAGATAGAGTAATCAAACTACTTCTTTATTTGTATTCTGTTTCGACTCTAGACCTTAAGTTTTTTATATGTTTAGCTTGAGATTTTTGTGTTATCAAAGGTCGAAAATTCGCAAGTGGAGCAAGAGCTACGTCTCATTTGGCTTCACAAAGTTACTCGGAACGGTCCTTATTGTGCGCAGCGTCTTCACTGCTCGGTCGTGATGTCAAAGACGTCATTACGACCCTTCAAACTAAAAAACCATCGCGATGAAAAGCATCCTTAAAGGAAGGATGATGGCATCGATGCTCTGTCTGCCAAAAGAGTACGATACGACCTGGAAACGACGCTACCTCATTTGGGAGTTATGATAGAGGAAAAGCTTGCTCTTTAATCGAGCTACGAAGTGGCGTATAGAATTGCAAAGTGTAAGAAGCCGCATACTATCCCTGAGAAATTTATCAAGTCATGCGCAAAAGGATGGTTGAAATAATGATCGGATCGGGGGCGAAAAAGAATATTAAGCAAGTTTCGCTCTGCGATGACAACATTCGCTGATGGATTGACGACATGACTGCTAATGTGGGCCAGCAAGTTTGCTCCGAAATCAAGTAGAGCAGGCTTCAGGCTAGCATTCAACTAGACGAGTCTACCGATAGCGCTTTAGGAAGCCACTTGATCGCCTTCGCCCGATTCGAGACAGATAAAAAGATGAAGGGAGAATTCTTGTTTAGCAATACACTGTCAGCCACAATAATTGTTGCTGAAATTAAAGCTCTTGTGGACTCTTTTTTTGAAGCCAACGTGCTCAGTTTGCACAATTTTAAGCACATCCGTACTGACGGTGCCCCAGCGATGATTGGCGTCAAATCAAGGTTTGTCACTCTGGTGAAGAACCAATTGACTCATGTGACGTCCTCGCACTGTTCGCTACACCGATACACTCTAGCATCAAAGACTCTACCTCTATATTTGGTCAAAGTTATAGACGTTGCGATCAAAGTGATCAACTTCATTCGTTTGAGGGCAAAAAATCACCGGCTCTTTCAACTTTTGGCCAAAGAAATGGGAGCGCAACATGTGGGACTTTTGTATTTTACCAAAGTCCGTTGGCTGAGGCAAATGCCTCTCTCGGTTGTATAAACTAAAAATGAGATTGAAATTTTTCTTCTAGAAAACAAAAACAATCTCCATGTCCAATTTCACAATGAATAGTGTGTTGTGATGCTAGCGTACCTGGCCGATGTATTCGGCTTCCTCAACCACACGAACTTGTCTTTGCAAGGCCGTGATATGACAGTCAACGACGTGAAAGACAAGCTGGCTGAGCTGACTACTTAAATGGGAGTCTGGCAAGCAAGAATCACGGTAAGGGTCCACTAAATTTATTGGAAAGGCGCCTGAAATTGAATAGAATTGATTTTCCAGAAAACACCAAAACTTGCATCATAGAGCATCTTGAAATCGTCTCTGCTGAGTTTCGATATATTTACCCACAACACGTTGCATGCTTTATCGTACAGAGACCCGTTCAACACTGAAATTGACCCTAATGCCGAAGAAGGAGAGGAGTTGGCAGAGTTCAAAGTTTTGAATGCGATGAAGCTGGCGTTTAATAACAAAACTGACGACTCTAGTTTGTAGGTGTCTCTTTATGATTCATACCTGTACTCAGCAAGAAGGCTTCCGCGACTCTCGTTCAATTCGCAACTACCAACCTATGCGAAGCTGGATTTCTGTTCTGGCGTCTAATAAATCCAGAAATAAAAATAAATCCAGAAATAAAAATAAATCCAGAAATAAAAATAAATCCAGAAATCGCCTCAATGTATTGAGTGACATTCGCCTTGTTCAGTGCAAAACGGAGCCGAATATCGAAGGCCTCCTCAGGCGAGCACAAGAACACGCTTTGCACTGACTACATTAATTTAAAGTAAATTGACTGTGATTTGTTTAATTCTTCGAGTGTAATGATTTATTCTTTTACATTCGTTTGTTGACTTTTTATAATCAAACGTGGCGGATAAAATAGCTGATGGAAACCAGTTAAAAGCAGAACTAGGTATTTTTATTGAAGAGCAGAGGGCCACAAGTATTGAAAGTCTTTGCAGGGGGGCCACGGATCATGAAAGTTTGAGAACCATTGCTTTAATATATTTGCATTCTCATTTAAAAGTCACTTGATGTCATTAAACCTAGCATTTTACTTTTTGTTGAAATAGATAGATAGGCATTAGTCAGATCAAAACTACTGTTCAAAAAAACGATAACTAAATTAAATACTTTGCAGCGCCGTTCAACATGAAGTTTTAAATTTCGATTTCAATCACTGAAGTAAAAACAATCAAAATGAAGTAAAGCATTCAGTTAACGACTGAAAACATAATTAGCCGGTGAAATTTGATTAAATTGTTATGGAAAACCTATAAAATCGGGAACTACGTGATTGCTAAATATCCTCTATACCCGGCAGCTTTGTTATTCGGCACAGCCATTGTGTATAGTTCATTGATGGATTCAGATAGGATCAAGCCCAATCACTAGGGTCATAAAATTTGCATTTCTATAACTGCAAGTGTCAACCTAAATAAATTTTCCGTGAAAAAGGTCTTCACCACTATTTCAAGCGTCTCTTTTTTATCATCAGCTTTGGTGCACACATACCCGGTGTATTTCAATTAATTCAGCGTTGGATAGGTTGGCTCCTTTATCATGGGGAACCAAAGGTAGATTTAAAGTCTAGCCCAATGATCCTAAACTTAAGTAAAGGAACCGTCAAGCCGATCACAAAGCTTGAGGATCTCCAGTATTGAATTTACCATTATCTTTTTTAGTGCGTAGTCGATTCTTTACATTTACTGAGAAATGGAATAGAAAAGGTCGCAGAATGAAAGATGATCATAAATTAAACTTGTCTAGTTCAGACTCGCAAGACAGCGATGGAAACAACAAGCACAGACAATGGTCCAGACCAGTTCATAGTATCTGTGTTTCAGCATTTGTACAAATTGTTTGGCATTTCTTTCAAAAAGCTTCTGTTGTGTTGAAAGCAACCGAGCAGAACAAATCATTTCAAAATGCCTTCTTCAAAGATACAATAACCTTAGAAATCGCCGTGAGATTCAAACGCATAACCATTCGATCGTTTTGTCCATAAAACGGTGCTTTAGCCTAGGTCTTTTGGACTTATAAGGCTCCGTTACCGACTAAAACAAAAAAGCCAGACGAAAATACGGAAACAACTGCTTTCACCTCTCACCAGCAACATGTTTAGGAATTGGTTCTCATTTGGAAAGAAATTCCGAAAGCGCGGAAAATCATTGTTTTACGCGTTCAAGGGTTTAGGGACAGTCTTAATGCCGTAACCAGTGGCGCTGAAGCGTAGACAGAAAGGAAAAAAGTCCCCATACCCCCTCCAAAAATGGGACGTGCTAGAGTACTACGTCATTATGGCAATCGCAGACTAACATTTAAGCCCCCTCATTGTTTTTATGATTGCGCTCTTGGCAGTAATAAAAAACAAAATCAACAGTTCAGTGTTGTACGTTCAATTTACTGAATTTTAAAAAGGTGTGCATTTGAAAAGTTTATTTATAAATTTCTATTTCAGTAAAGCGATTTTGACATTTACAGAAGAGATAAAATGATTTTTATTGATTAAATATGCTGGCGTTGATGCGAAAATCCAGCTTGTCATAAAAGTGAGAGGCAGGAGAAAAAAGCAAAATGCCATCAATCAACAAAAAGCGGAGAAGAAGTTTCGTCTTTTCGTTCGTCAGCAAGCAGGATATTAGTAAATCGCATCACTTATTCACTGTTGTTGAGCAAAATTAAAATCATAGAAGCAAAATTAAAAGCCAGTGAAAGGAGCGTAGAAACAGGAAGCCAAATCGAATTGTTCAAGCTGTTCAGATAATGCAAGTATTACTGTATTTTCATAGCTGTTAGTCATCATTTCAAACCAAACGTGAAGATCGTAATTCAATGCTGCCATTTTATGGGTGCTGTGGTCATATTTGATATCCTCTATATTTGAATGTTTTAGAGTCGTAGGCTACAGACATTTTTTGATAAAATTAGAAGCATCCCCTAAAAACTTAGGCCTATTTTTTGATATCTGGGCACACATGGTGTTAAAATAAAAATTATACACTCAACGATCGCGTTTAGTTTAATTTCTCCACGAGGATTAGTTCAAGATTTAGGCAAACGTGAAAACCTGGTTTGCCTATTTTTTTGATTTTGCTGTTTCTGTAGTTATCTGGTGCCGTGTGGTCAAAATTGGCCGAAGAGTTGATTAAACCAAGCACAAATTCGTGTAAGTTTAATCAGAAAAGCTATCTGTATTATTGTTTACCAGAATGATTTTTATTTTGAAACAAACCATTTTTATTTTACAATTGCAGGTATAAGTGTATCGAAATTAAGTTATAAATTTTTGCGTAAAAGTTTTGTGAGTGTCGATATTACATGGCCGGCAAAACTACAGATCTTCGCCGGAACGATTACATCCAACTCCCGCCAAGTCCGCCTCAGGTTAGTCGATGGAAAATTTGAAATGGCGATCAATTAGGTTGGTGTAATCACGTAAATAAACCATGCCACCACCGAAAACAAGTTCAGATTAAGGTTTTTCATTCAGGCCTATTCCAGTGTTACAGTATGTAAGCTGGGCTGCAATTTGTTGAGTTAACTGTCCACAATATCTAAAATTGCTATTATTATCCTGCAATGTTGAGTGTGCCGGTACTCAGAAAACTTTTTGCTATAGGTGAGGGTAAAGTGGAAACGTACAATTCTTTGTAATGTGTGCAGTCATGACAAAAAATTTCCCTTGCCCAACATCTTGATATTTTACGTTTTAGAAATAAATACCCTGGTTTAGTTATTTGATTCAATTGAGATATGTTAATAAAAAAAACTGCGTGCTATGTTTTGACAATTGATGACGTTTTTATACATAAAAACACTCGCGAAAGCAATAATGGTAGGTTAACTGTAAATTGGAATTTTTCTATCTTAAGCCTTAGCACCTGGGGTAGTTTATTTTAGCTGATTCTGTCAGCACTTCGCGTTTTGTGTTCACATGAAGACGTATTCGACGAATTTTAGATACGTGTTGACATCACATTTCAGATGTGACTTCGTTTCGTAGACCAAGGAGGTTTAAGCGAGAGAACGAAATTTTGAGCTGTTTGGTCTCGCTTGTCAAGCTGTCTACACTGTAGATAGAAATCAAATCGAATTTAACATCGTAGTGCTTTTAATTCGACACCCACACTGACATGTTTATAAGCCAAGGGATGGATTAGCACTTAACTGCTGTAACTGATAGGTTAAATCTGTCGTCGACACACCATTTAATGAATGGAGAAACGCTTGACATGTTGTTAAGACTTTTAGAGAATTGCCTTGAATGACACCTAAAAATTAGCTTTTGTATTTTTTTTACTTGCTTTCAATCTGCTTTCCCGGAAATTTTAAACTCGGGTTGTTTTAGCTGTACATTTGATAATAATTCCAAAAAAACCGGAATTTTTTCCCCAATTGCAATAAACTTGGAGCTTATTGTTACAAGTGGAAGGGCAATAAAGTTGAATGGATGCGAAATCTGTTGCGCGTATTGCGCTAATTAAAGAGACACAAAATCACGTTAGCATTTTGTAATGTAACAAAGCCCGTGTGATCCGTGCGTACCCGCCTGTATTCTTTCTCGACAAAGCTCATAGTAATTTGTCAAAGGTATTTGACACTTTACTATTTGCTCAATAAATGATCAAAGCGCCGAGACCATAACGGGCGTCTTTTTGGTCGGTTGAGGTACGAAATTTACGAGCAAAACGCTTTTGCCTCGTATTGTCGCCAAGCAAGAAACCAACGTCAATCACAAACGGCTTCTTTGAACTGTTCTCGTTAAACCTTATAAATTTCCCGTCCAGCTGCCTAAGTTTAATTTCATAACGATTTACAATACCCCCATTATATTTCGTCGCAAGTTAATGTAAACGAATTGGAGCATTTTGAGGCCGTATTTGAAGAAAGGAATAAGGAGGTTCTGCCCCCCAGAAAAGCTCTTGAAAATGTTCTTAACCAATTAATCAAAAAGATGATGAGAATTTTTTTCTTTGGTTAAAGCAGGTTGTGCGACCTTTAGCCGGTGACGTAAAATTTTGTCGCCCGTAGTTGATGTCCAAAATAAAATTTTTAAAAATGTCTTCACCTTGATTTTGGATGAAAATGGATTCGGCTAGTGCAAAGAAAACCTGTCTGCTGCACACGCAGCGCAAAGTCTTATGTCAATGTTTGGTTTACAACCCCGACTGGCCCGCGAAATTTTTAAGCAGTTTAAAATTCGCCTGTCTGTGAAAAAGTTTGTACATCGCTGGGTTATGGCATTTTTCGAAAAAAACCTATGAACCCGAGCAAGCACTTGTTATTTGTAACTAGGTCTAACTTGTAAAGTTGACATAGCACAAGCCGTAATCTTGTTCTATTTTGCTGAAAATTGACTTTTTTGACAGCTTGATGCAAAGAAGAGTCCTTTGGCACTGCTCGCACAAACATGCAATGCGATAGGAAAAGAGCCAAACAATCACAAATCATCAATCCAATGCAAGTTCGGTGCCGGTATTCTATCTCCTAAAGTGTCTGCCAATCTTTTCCGCAAAACGTCGCTGGTCGCTTCTTCTGTGTCGAACCTAACTTCGCAAAGCACCTCTCCGGTACTGTCTGATGGCAAAAGTGAAACAAGCAAGTCTGAAAAATCTCCATTTACTACTTCCCTACCAACTTGCACCAGTTTTTCTGGATCTATGAAAGCGCAAGAAAGACTGGCTATCGAACGACGTAGAAGCCATGCTGGGGATAGCAGAAAAAGAAAAAGTGTTTCGGTGAACACAGCAGCTATTGAAAGAAAGATGTCAAAGCCAGAGCCATTTTACTCGAACAGAAAGACATCGATCAGCGGCTTACGTAAAAGTTCCCGCTTTTCTCAGACACCGTCATCTTTTCCGTCAATGCCGCTTACGTCGCCTGAAGCTCTCCGCTCAACCGACAAACCTTCGTCACCTTTGCAACATTTTGCGGCAAGTTTTGACCCTTATTGCTTAGGGTGTCGCACGCCTCACACGGCTGGCAGTGCATGCATTGATAGCTTAAACTCACTACCGCTACACCTCTACCCGCTCGGTACGACAGGCAGCAATTATTCTCTGTATGCTCAGATGCTGATGGCTGCTAGAAGTAGCGGAGCCAAAACGGTCACACCTTATGTTTGCAATTGGGTTTGTGCTGAAAGCGGAAGTTGCGGAAAACGATTTTCTAGTCCCGAAGAATTGACGGATCATTTAAAGACGCATGTTTTGACTACTCCTAACAAAGCAAATGTCAGTTTCATTGATAACAATTTAGAGAAATTGGCTGCTGCTCCATATGCTGCTACTTTTTTATCGCAACAAGCTGCTTCTGCTGGCAATATTGGCTTAAATGTTTTGTCCAAAAGCCACAGTACTTTAAATGGTTATTCCACTTTTAAACCATTGCAAGTTACAAGTTTACCCTCAATGCCAATTGCAGCAGGAGTTGGACCTTATTGTTCTCCTTTTCCCTTTTATGGTCAAAAGTTAGGAGATGCAGGGTTTTATATCTAACTTTTAGTATTTATTTTCAGTTGATTTTCGAAATTGGCAATAGCTGCAATATTTCTGTGAACTATCGTTGCTACTTACGCAGTATCGGAAAAGAAAGAGCAGGGGAAGAGTAGTTAAAATGTAAAAATCGTAACTTTTTTGTTACAATTGCTTCTACCAGCTCTTGAAAAGGTTTTTGTCAATATCTATTTTTTCTCAATCAAAATCTATTCCAGCCAATTTTTAGGGTAAACATGGTAGCTATCATACTACGCTACAATTGTGTTACGCTTTTTGTTGTTTTTTTGAATTTCTGATCATCCTATAAACAAAAACAATTACTTCTTTAAGTTGTAAGCAAACTCAAGCAACGTTCAAAATGTGTTGATTGCAAATAAGACAACCTCGCCTTTGTCTTGCCTCCTATGTCTAATTGCTGGTAGCCTAATTGTTTAGGATTTCAAAAGATCATGTTTGTAGCCCAGAATGTAATCAATACGTCATTGCAAACTTTTTTGCAGACTAGTAAATTTCATTCAGCCGCTTATTGCCAAAATTTTAGCCTCGGACCCTTTCCGAAAACGTTTGATTCTTTTTTTGGGAGATCAACAGCTAAACGGCAGAGTTTTTAAATTGATGGCCTCTTTTGTCGAACAATCTGTGGACGCTTGCCACAAGTCGCACACTTCCCCGGGCCGCAGTTTTCTCCCCCACTGCAATAGACTGTAGGTGCGTTTAACTAATAACAGGAAAAACGTGTCCAAGTATCATAATGATCCTGATCTTCAAACGGTCTTGACTTTTTCTCTTTACCATTCCTTTCTAATTAAGTCTAGCAATTGATAACGACTTTGTGATTACTTTTCTCTCCTTTTCATTGGCATGAAGCGCACTTCGAAACAGTTCATCCAGGTTTATATTGCAACCTAATCAAATTGAGGCTAGAGACACAGTCGACTTCGAACCAGTCATGCGTGTGAATTCTAAACTGGTGGCTTCACCACCGTGACTGTTTTTCCACTAATATCGCTGACATTGTTGTTACTGGTTGGGGCCCCAGTGTGGCTTCTTGCCACAAGCTCGGCGAGCATCTTTGTCGTTGGAACCTGCTGAAGCACAAACAGAGACAATAACTTCAGCATCGGTTATCAAAGTTGTAGCTAAAGGTGTTGTGTATCAGGGGACGATTGTAGTATTTCATTTGTTTTTTTTTTCAAAAGGTGTCTCGTTATGTTGTAGAAGTGGATTAGAAAATCTTCCAATTTTTTGCATTTGCAAGAACTACAAAAGTACGTATCAGAAGAATTCGTTTGTATGCATTTACTATAAATGACGTGCTTTGTATTTGCTCAGTTTTTTCGCAAAACAATAAATAATTTTCGTGGTCGGAAAGTGGTTTTTCTTCATTGGTTAAAATTCATGGGAGGTATTAACTTGTTGAGCTTTTATGACTGACATGTGCATACAGAAAACTGCAACTTTAAAGCAGTCGTGTAGGGAGGACCTATCGCTTAATCTATTCAAGGCTTAGTTTTACATTTAAGGAATGAAAAAGCGTCGTTTTGCTTACATAATGTTTCACTCAATTTGAGGTTCACGGACAATTTTTGCAAAACCTCAAAAGATTTTCATGGTCAAGTGCATTTCTGCATGCCCAGTTTGCACCAATGATTATATTGGTTTTATCACGGACAGTTTCCTATCACTGTTTACTTGATTTTTAATAATTAATGATTTCTGTTGAGGGGCACTTAACAAATATCTTGCCTGATGGAGACAAAAGATTACGTTCAATGATTTGAACAAGAGCCTCTTGAAAACGTCACAAATTGACAAAATATCGTCAATCTTCAAACATTGCTGAATCTGTAAACAGCATGCGTTGCCTAACTGATTTGCAGCTATCGGATAGCAGATAGTCTATATTCCGCATACATACAGGAGAGAAATATCTATTTGTATCAGCGTAAATAGAGGGGAGAAAAATGGGGGACAAATCCCATACCTTAAACGTGTAAAAAAATTTGGATTATTCCAACAGTTTGCATTTTTCTGGTCGCTATAACGTTTTAATCGGATTCTCCCCTCCCTCAGGCTCGATACCATTTTTTAATTAGAATCGTGGTGGTCGCCATTCATATTTTGTTTTGTTTTTTCCCAAGAAAATAATAAATGGCAACTATCAAAAATAAATGGCAGCGATTATGAAGCGAGTTTATACACATCCACCTTTCGATTTTCACGTCAAGACTTTTTTTAGATCGATTGGTCAAAGATTGCATTGGTAAATTTGACGTCCACTTTACGTCGCTGGCCGCAGATTGCACACCCCTGTTTCAAATTCCAAGGAGGAGCTACCTTCTCCTGGCCCGCCAGCTGACACCCTAGCCATTCAGCAAAACCTTCAATACATAGTCACTTTATGAAGTTTTATCAGTTCGAACTTCTAAATATTTATGCGATGCGCACACGGGAAAACCTTTGAGGTTACCCATTGACCAGTTTTGTGATTTGGCCCGCTGTTTTGTGATTTGCCCCGCTGTGAAGCATTAGTGTTGACATGGTGCATTCTTTCGGCGACCACTGCAAGGAGCAGGAAAATTGATGAAAAGAAGTCTGCATTTCATAGGTTCACCCAACAATGCGGAAATCAGTCTGCGTTAGCCTATTAGCAGTGAAGCACCGAAAATTGCAAAATTTTGTACCCTTTCTCAAACGCAATTTAAAAAATGTAGCCCTGGCGACAGACAGAGTTGTAAATAAACAGTCTTTACACTTTAAATATATTGTTCAAAGTTCTCTGCGACAACGACATGTGCTCAAAAAGAAACTCAAATCTAAATCCTTTAAAAACATTTTTCTAACGAAATTGATGGAAAAGTCTAAAATAATCAGGTTTAAGGTTATAGTTTATCGGCGAAATTAGAGATTTTTATTCAAAGCTAATGCCAAGCTTTAGACAGATAATTTTATTAACGCGACAGTAAAAAAAAGTTTAAATGATTTTTTCAAAAAACATTCACAATATGCAAAATCTTTGAAATGCCAAAACTAAAGTCAAAATTATTGATTTTTTTTACAAAAACTGGATCGCCATTCTCCCACAGATGATTTCCAGCAATGACAATTTTGGTTGCGCTTTTAGTTCGTCAAGAAAAAGTTCATTTTTTACCGCTCTTTAGCGCATCGTTAGCCTCCACGGTAGCTATGCGAAAACCGAAATTGATGTATAACATCACTGAAACCTGCAAATTTTAACAATTGCCCACTGGAAATATTAAACACCAATCGTTGATTATGAGATACGTAGGACATTATCTGAAGTCTAAAACGTTATCAAAATTGTCTCCTCCAAAATATGCGCAGTTATTTTAGAGTTATGTAAAATATCAGCTAAACTAGATAAAGTATACCAGTGTACCTTGCGACGTCAATGATATTAAAATTTTGTCGAGCGAAACCAGACTCGAAAGTAAGATTTCTTGAAAAAAATTGATTTCGAAGTTGATAAAAAATTTTTGACTAGAACAAGATCTTTTTACGTGTAAAATATGAATTTAACTATTGGCTGGCACTCAGAAATAGAGCTGATGCTATGCAGGGGCGTACGCAGAAATCTATTGCAGGTAGGGAGGGCGAGAATGGCTCTTTGCAAAATTCACGGGACGGGAGCGGTGAAGACCTTTTTTTGGAGACCAATATTGAAAGGGCTGAATTAGGAGACGTGCGTGTTATCGTTACAAGCATAATGGCTGAAACTCACATTGAAAATTTTACAGAGGGGGGCGCGAAAATGACTTTTTGCAAGTGATGGCTGAAAATGACGTTTAACTCTTTCTGAGGAGAGGCGCGCGCATAGGTTCCCTCCTTCTATGACGTCAACAGAGGTTAGTTCAGGCGACACTGCTTCAATAGCAAGAGAATCCAGTATTTTAAACAGGAACACAGCGATTTTAAATAATTGTGGAAGTACTTGTCCACAAGGAAAATCTTTGGGTGCTACTATAGCGTGAGGTCTACCGACATAAGTCACCTACCGAGATGCAGGGTGAGGTCTACCGCTTGATTCGCATCTACCGAGGTGCAAATCGCGTGAGGTTTGGGTTAGGGTTAGAACCACTGCCCTAACCCTAACCTTTACCCTAACCCTAACCCTAACCTTAACCCCTAACCCTAACCCTATCCCTAACCCTAACCCTAACCCTAACCCTAACCCTAACCCTAATTCTAACCCTAACCCTAACCCTAACCCTAACCCTAATTCTAACCCTAACCCTAACCCTAACCCTAACCCTAATTCTAACCCTAACCCTAACCCTAACCCTAACCCTAACCCTAACCCTAAACTTAACCTTAATCGTAACCCTAACCCTGGAATGTATGTGTGGTGTTTGGAATTATTATAGCTATAGTAGTAAGTGTGCAGCTATAGTGTGGCTATAGAGAGGGGAGGGATAAATAATTCATTGGTAGACCTCACGCTATAGTAGTAACCGGAGGTAGATCTCACGCTATAGTGTGGTAGACCTCACGCTATAGTAGCACCAATCTTTGTATCATTTGCTATTAAGGTTGTGTTTGCTGAATAGAGGATATTGTAATCGCTCCATTGGAAGCATAGACGTAAGCGGAAATACTGTATATTAAAAATTTCTACACGAAGAACTTTGTTGGAGATATTCGAAATATCAACATATTTCTTTCAAGCAATAATGATTTTTCTGGCATCGCCATAATGCGCAGAAAATCTATTTATTTTTTGGAGATTGCAAATAAATTGCTTTTTTGAAGATTTAATCTTTCTGGCATCGAAATCATTTCTTGAATACAAAACACGTTTGTGCATCTGAGCTGTGCAAGCTTACAGCTGTCACTTACAGCAAGTAAAGCCTTTCAACCATCAATCAGTAAAGCTATAACTCTGTAGGTCTACAATATCTCTTCGCTTTGAAAACGAATAAAGTGACCTTGGCCAAACAGACACTAGATTATGAGCTAAATAATAGCCATACAATAACAAAACAATGTCAAGCTAAATATCGACATATTTTCTTATCTTCAAACGTGCTTTGCGTCATTGTTTGTTAGTACATTTGCAAAACTGTGACTTGCAATTGTTTTTTTTTATCGACAGATAGGAAGGCGCTAATGATTCGTGGTACTTTGCGCTATCACGGTTGTGCTTGCTCTAAAGATCAAAAAGCGCAATTAAAACCACTTTCACTCAAAGTTAATTGCAAATTGATTATTGATCTTGAAAACAATAAAAAAATGGAGAAAAATGGCTAATTCAACGACCAAGTACTGTGCGTAATTAGTTTGACTGAGAATCGAAACACATGCATTATCATCGTTTTGTTTACCAATCTAACGATTTCTTTGGTTCATGTTTTTTAAAGTAAAAATCCTTCGAAGTATCTCAAAATTTGTCTTTTTTCCGGTTTTTTGACCAGAAAGGATTTATGGACATAGTGAGAATTATATTTGCAAAGAACACTACCTGTAACCGCTTTTTTTTCCTTTTGTTATGCTCTGTTCATCTGCGTCACGACATGATTAGTGATTTTGTTCATAATACTTAAAACAGTCATACTTGGAAGTAAATTTCTGAAGACTGCTTGTTGCGAACAATCGTGGTGAGATTGGAAACTATCTCCGATAAATGGGCCTGACTTTCAAAGTTTTTGGTTGCCGGTTGCTCACCAACCGTTCTCAGATGATAATGACTTCATCATCTTTACGATCCGTTAATTCTCTTGCAATAATCCAAAGCACTTGGGAAAACGTTTGAAATGCAATTCTATGAGTTGTCAGTTGTCAATGGCAGTTTGCCATTGACAATCTAGCGACATATTGGTAAAGCAATATTTACAAGAAAGCGTGGTTTGTATCAAAAACTGTATTTGAAGTTAGAAACAAATTGTATCAATTTTATCTGAAAGATCTTGTAAATGCCTTCACAGATAAAATCTTTGATTAATCAGCAAAGGTCAATCACGCCTAAGTCATAAAAATGCTTATAGTTTTGTGTGATCGTTTATAATCTAATCGCCAAATCGTGTCAAGTGAGTACTTCATAGCCCCACAAAGCAAAGTTCATTCGAGATTCACTAATTTTAATCACAACGCATTTTTTCAAAGTGATGTGACAACCAGGAGAAACTGGGGAGCTTAATTTTCCGTTGGGTATGTCGCTTTGCCTCAAAATATAGTGCAGGCCTATTTTCATTCAGTTTTTTTAGAGACACGTAACAACTTTGCTGCCAAAGACTGATGCAATGTTGAAAGCTCATTCTTTTCCTTACAAATAACCAGTTGCGCACGCGGTTCCAATCAAAGCAATTGTTAACATCGCGATTTCTTATGGTATACTAATTTCGTCAAGAAGTGTTACACGTGCAACAACTTAGTTTTTTCCGAACGGTTTGTGCATAAGTTGCTTTTGTTTTGTTTTGTTGCTCATACAGTAAAACGCAAGATTGCAATAATATTGGGAAGAATAGCTAGACAGGTTCAATGTCTACAAAGACCACAAGCGGTTGTCATTGTCCCGTTTAATTTTATGATTTTTTGAATAAAATAAATTTCTTTTCCTTTTAAATGTTTACAGTATACCCAGGTAATATGTTCTAATTGAATTGTTTTACTTTTTGCAATCAAAAGTCTGTTTCTGTCCATAATAGGTTGGATGGAGTAAGCATGTAAACGAAAAATTGATGAACTAGTATCAGGTCCGCGCTTTGAATGGTGAAAACGCATATTTGACACTTTTGCTGCCAACCATATTGCTCACTAAAGAAGCAATTTTATGGAGTAATTTTCCCAATCTAAAATTTTGATGGTTTGCAGCAAAAGCAAGTTTTTGTCCGGTCGTTGCTGCTAATTTTGGAACGCAACACAGGCTCGGTTTAAAGATGAACTTGACTGTGTTTGTGGAATTAATCGAGAGGTTAGATTGGGGCAAAAGCTGATACTCCAAATTGTCAGAACCAATAAGCTTACTTTTTCAAAAGCTTGACATGTCATATCCTAACCTGCTTTGTTTTCTCCTGGGCCAACCCAGTCTATATCTTGCTGCTAGGCAAGTTTGTCATCTACCATTTAAGGATCAATTTACTGTGCAATTTCCTACAAGAAAAAGGAAGTGGCAACATGATTGATTGGTGCTAGAATTTATAAAATGCCTTTCCTCTTTCGCTTTACAAACATCTTTTTATAAATTAATGCTCGGCATTATCGCACGTGTCCTTGCAATATACACCTTATCAATCATGTTATCTTCTCTATCCTAGCAGTCGGGTGATATGACGGAAGTACAGAAAGCTTATACAACGTTGCAAACCCCGTCACTTCTCAACCGAAGAACAGATCATTAGATTCAGCTTTATGGCTCTCGAATCAAAAGTTTGTTTTCTTCGTAATAGTGGCATCCAAACAATTGAAAGCGTTTATTCGATCAAAGATATTAGAAGCCAATAATAAAAGAAAACTTTTTATTGCACTAAGTAGCAGCGTAGTCACCTGGGGTGAGCCGCTACCCATACGTCTAGTGAAGTCACTGCTTCCTGAGAGTATAGCACTACAGCCCTAATATGCTTGAAGGAAGTCACCATAAGCCTGATCACACGAAAGTCACACATGGTTTTTTAGTTGTTTTTTTCATTGATTTAATTCCAATTCTTTCCCCTAAAAAGATACACTGCACACGTCCCAAAGTTGCGTAACGCAAAAAAATTCAAGTGGAAATATTTGACGTTTAGCTTGATAAAGTAGTCAGTTTTTAGTTGTGTTTCAACTCCTTTTTGCTTCTTTGGCTTTGATTACGACACTACTGGTTAAGTCACTGTTGTTTCGTCGCTGCAATCTTAGCGCCGTTGCTATGCGTCGACAAAGATTCCATAAACTATTGACGTCATTTTGTTAACATCAAGCTTGTTTTAGTTAAAATTTAGTCAATATTCCTCTTAAGACTCCATCGTCCACAGACCAGAAAGAATCGAATATCAATGATGTTTGCAAATTATCTTTTTAGTCTACTTTGCTGATCTCTGGTGTTAGCTTCGGGTTTTTTGGACTGAGATCAGCAAAGAGACAACAGGTTTGTTCTTAGAAATTTGTTGGAGTTTGATAACTTAACCTCTCAATAGACCCATGCAAAACTATATTTTGTGGTTTAAACTCTTCTGTCATGTGTTAAAGTTTCACTATTTACATTTTCAGGCACTGAGCAGGCCTTTTTGTGTAGAAATTCTCTCTCCGAAAGATGCACACTTCAAAACCTCCTCCGAAAATCAATTTCCAAAGACGGTTCTGAGTCCGCAGCAAGACTTGTTTGTGAAATGGTTGCTGTCGTTCTTGTCTTATAGAAAGCGTAGACGAGTTCGTGTAAGTCGTTTCTGCTTGATGCTAATTTTACATAAACTGACAGTAAAAAATTGCTTCCTTTATAAAAAAATAGATTTCATGATTGATCTTATGAAATTTTATTAACAAGAATAGACAGTTAATTAATAATAAACGAAAAGCAAAAGGAAATTCCTTCTCATTAATGGTTCGGTGTGAACACAACCCTATGCGCTTATTGTTTCGCAAGATTTATCATCACCTAAAGCATGGCTAATAGGCGTATGCAACTTCTAATTTAGCATGGCTATTGGTTTCGACCACTCACTCCATAGACCTGTAAGGAAAACAATATTGAAATCAGATCTAGAAGTCAGTCGCGCCGCTACAATAATTTAAAATAGCAAGTCAATCCGCTAGAAGATTTATGTAAAGCTTGAAGACTCAAATAGTAACCAGCAGTTTAAAGCTGTTTAAAAACATGCATTGTTTCCAGTTATTTATGAAAAACATAACATAGGAGCTATTCTTGAAAAATTTTGCTCATGCTTTTTATAATTTAGCTTAAGTAACGGGACCAGTAGACATTGAGCTGACCTCAACTTTGTAAACTAGACTTTCCTTATCCAATGAAAGCAAAAAATGGAGAAAACAACACAGGCATGTTTTATCTTGGGGCAACGAAAAGAGAAAAGGGAGAGAAGAGTAACACAATCTCACCAAAATTCTCAAGCTGTAGGATTACATTCAAAATTTTATGTACAGTAGATTCCGCTTAATTGGGCCGCCGGTTAATCGGGTCAGCCGTTTAATTGGGCCAAATTGTTAAGAACAAAATCCAATTAAAGATAATGCACTACGTTAAATCCGAATAATCGGGCCACTATTCCGCTTAATCGGGCCACAACTGTAGTCAGACATACACTGGTTCAATTGCAAAACCGCCTCTGTAATGTAATAGAACTCAATATCACAAAGCCAACTATATTATGTAACAATTGAAAAATACAGGCACAAATTATTTTGTCATTTCATGCCCTTGGACGTGGTAATTGTTATGTTTTGTTGCAAATTTTGTGAAGTCCCAAGCAGAGATGCCACAAAAAGAATTAACAATTGCTGAAAGGGTTGTTTTCCTAAGAAAAATTAGAGAGGAACCTCCAAACATTAGTCATCGCCAGCTAGCTGATATAACTGGTGTACCAAAGACAACCCTGGCACAGATACTGCAAGACTTCGGATAATCGGGTCAGCCGCTTAATTGGCCCAAATGGTCCTCATCCCAATGTGACCCGATTAGGCGGAATCTACTGTATACTAAAACTTGGAAAGCTTAGCTTTTGAAGACCTCGTTTTTCGCAAACAGCCCTACCAATAAGAAAAATTTTGGTGTTTTGTTATACTCCCAGAATCAAAACCCTGACTATGCGCGTCTTGATCTGTTTTTCACATAGCCCAGGGGTGCACAACCTGCTACCGTGAGGGATAGATTGTGAGGCCGTGCACACGTTTCTTAAATTTGATTAAAATTTGGTCCCCGAAAAAGAAACAAAACTCATCACCTATTCGCAGACAGCATGAAGCCTCGGTTTGTAAACAAAGGTAATTAAATTACAACCTCAGAATATTGACCTCAAAAAAAATGTTCACACTTTTGCACGTCGAGAAAAAAAACCGGATTTAAACATTAGCTTCGACGAAACACAGAAAATTTTCCATTCTGAAAATTGATCTCCAAAAAAAAGGACTACACCAGGGATAAGCAACTGCGGGCCCCTGGTCCGCATCCGGCCCGTTCCTTCATTTAATGAGCTGCGTGAGTCAAGTTTCAAAATCAAGTTAGTGTGTTTTTACAGACTTCGAAAAAGTTTGTTCAGCTGTTCGCAATAATTTAATTTTTGATAGAACAACTTTGCGAAAAAGGCAAACAAAAAAGTTCAATTCAGTAGTTGGAATCAAATGCACTGATGCAATTATTAATTTACAGTCAATAGCTCCCTGGCACTGTGTAAAGATTATAAAGAAATTTCATTCCACAATTAATTTCATTACAACAAAAAAAATTTCATTATAAAATATTCATTATAACAACGACCCATTGTTTCCTACGACTGCAAAAAATAAGAAAAACAATAAGCCAATCTGACGTAACAATTCAATCTTTGCCAAAATGCATTCAGGTTGCTAGGTGACAAAGAAAATCTTTTTCCAGCTCATGCAAATTGGATATAGAAATTTTGACTTCGTTATTCAAGCTATTGTACAACAACAGGATAGACCACTGGCATCTCAGAAGTGAATGCTGATGTACGAACCAATGCGTAAAATATAGAATGGAAAGTTAAACCTGAAAAACACTTTTTAACGGCCGGTGTCGGAGCGTTGCAATTATGAGTGCGAAATGAAAAGTTGGAGAAGTGCAAAATTTAGGTTGATTCCGCAAAAGTTTTCCCAAAATTTTGGCTCTAGTTTTTATCTCAATTTATGCGACGTTTGAGCACTGTTTCTGCCAAAGTGAAACAATTTTATTTAAAAAGTACTTAAGCACTATATTCTTTCTGGAAACCACTTCAATTGGGGGTTGCACAATATTATTTGAGCCATAAACAAGCGGCATTTCGAAGAAAGGCATTGCCGAGGTTTTCTCCAATGGTGTTGCTTTTTTTCTTTTTTGACTCGAGATCATTTTTATTCATCAACTGTGCTAACAATTTCATCAACAAGCGTTAAAAAATTATGTTTGGGTGTACTATAGGCCTCCAATTAAATTGATATAGTAAACTTTGGTTTACACAAACGTAGAATTCGGTTCTTTTTATTGTTTAGTCCATGAGTGATTGGTAGCTATGCGGCACAAAATAAAAACAGCGTAATTAAGAATACCCAACGTTCCTATATTTTATTTTGGCTCATGGAAGTTTCTCACGATTCGGCCCTCTAAAAGATAATATGAATTGTTGTGGCCCTCGCTATTGTTGAATTTGCCCATCCTTGATCTACGTACCCATCCTTGACTTTTGTACGAAGAGAAAAGAATCTCAAACGGAACATTGATTTCCATGAAAACACAAAGTTTTGCTTTTTGAAAATTGATCTCCAAAAAAAAGTTCTACAACTATAAACGAACAGACAAACGCTGATTTCGTCTCACTGGGGGCCGCGAATGAATGAGCTTCCAGTGGCGAAAAAGCTGTGTACCCCTTTCTTGATCTGAACCTCTTGAAATCTATAATAAGCTATGTTAACTAATGCTTTAGCATAAGAAGCCAAACAAGCACGTTACAATTTTCTATGCAAGGACATTAATTCGAAGTAGCAATACTTTCTGAAAATTTTGATATACAAGAAACTAACTGAAGACAACCGTGACTAAAACAATTATCGATCTTTACCATTAAAAATATTATTGATAGAACTTCATAGATTGACTCAAATTTATTCTAGATTGATCAGATATTGGCAATGTCAAAACTTTAGTTGAAGCTTTCCGATAAATCTAATGAAGCGTTTAGCACTTCTGCTTCATATTCCACAACGTATATGTTTCATTTTTTAAACTTTAATCTGAGTCAAGGTTTATTATGCAGTTAATGAAACAACGCTATGGTAGATCTAAAGATCTATTAAAATTTAGTTCAAACGAAAGGAGGGGGCTATAAGGTGACTAATCATTCTCAAAATAGATATATTTTCAGCTTGTTTTTTCAAAAAAAACAAAGTTTGCAGAGTTCAAAGGATAAATATTTCATATTATCCACAAAACATGCCACAGTATTGATATATTAGGCTACTATTATTTGCATTTAGCCATATTACGTCAATCGATCAATCTACTCTGAATATTTATTCAAAAATAGGTCATGTTTAAAAGCCATCAAACAATGCTTTGGAAGAAGCGTATTATCTTGACAGCCAATTCTCAAACTTGACTGATAAGTATCGATGTTTCTTTGCGTGGGGTAATTTCTACATTGTTGTTTTGTTAAGCTCGATTACGTTATCAGTGTTAAGCGCCGAAAAACTGCGCTCTTTTCGGCGAAAGTATGTCAGCTTTGGTCGTAAGTACTCGCCAAATGTTTCATGAGTTGTATAATGCAATCATACAGTAAAACAAATCTAAGCAACGTTATTGACTTTGACCTTAAAATTGAGTAATTTGAGATATTTTCAAAGAGCAATGACGTTACTAGAATGAAATTCAACCCGAGTGATCTCTAGCTACTTGCCTCTAAAAAATTTTTCTTTAAATAACAAATGCCGAGAGCTTGGGGGGGGGGCGTTTTTCGAGGCCGCTAAAGTGTCCTGGGCTCTATTGTTGCCGCTCTTCACAAGAAAAGCTTTCACGTCATTCATATAGCAATGTATTTTCAGGCACTCTTCCACGTTGTCAGCACTGCAAACGCATTGCTTTTTCCACAACAACTACTTTTAACGCAAGTGATATCGCTGTAAGGCGAGCGGTTCTCCGATCACAAGCATTTAAACTTTTTCACCAAGTTCAACAAATTTTGTCGAAGGGTTTGTCATAACACAAAAACAAAAATCAACGAGGAATGTGTTGGAAATCAAACCTTTAATTCATGGAGTTACGATGCAATTTTCAGCATCAGGTGTTAAGCAACTAAAACTTTTTCAACTATTTTAACGAATTCTGTGCTTGAGCTTGTTAATACGTTCAATTCAATTTTTTTTCACAGTGTTTATAGCTGATCTATTATTATCTTGTGCATTCAAAATGTAAGTTAGCTAGATAGAACATTTTTTAACCATTGGAACACTGAAATTATATTTTTTGACAGATGGAAGCAATACGCCCTAAGTAAGTGGGAGAAAAGTGCTCTAAAGCTGGTTCAAAAGCACTTTGAGGCGGAATACAATTGCGGTTAGTTTTTGTCTTCCTATAGGGGCTGTTCAGAAATTTTAATCATCTTCCCCCACGTGACGCAATATAACGCTTTTGCAATCCTCCTTCCTCCTCAAGAGACGCACCCGTAAAAAAATACCTATTTTTTCAAACGATTGAAAACTTTTTTTATATAATAGCAAGTTTGTCCGATAACGATATCTCATATCCCACCTACCACCATATAACTCCAATACCACGATTTCACTTCCCCCACGAAAAGTGTTAAGTAAAATTTGATCAGCCTTAACAGTGCTGTTGGAGGCCGTTTACTAAGCACATAACTCTTTTCCATTCGATTTTCAACCCCCTTCTCCAAGTAACGCATTGTGACGTTTTTGAAAACGCCTTCTCCGTTTTATGTGACGTGTCATATAAATAGAGAACTCAATCAGATTTAATTACTCGAATTCGCCACAAAAACGTGTTTAATCAAACGATTGAGAACTCTAATCTTTTAAATGATAGCAATTTTGTCATATAACGATATTTCTTGTCCCCCATATGTGACCGATATGGCAGTTTTGCTTCCCCCCTGAAAGCGTGATGTGATTTTTGAACAGCCCCTTACTTAAACTTTCACAGAAAATATGAAACACTTGGTAACAGACCATGACTGGAATTAAAACAAACCGCAACATCAAGTGATGTGGCAAATCAACATTGCAAATGCAAAGTTAACATGCTACTTTACATTCTGTGCATTTTACATGATAATGAGGTGGTAACAAATGGTCCAACTAAATTCTATCACCTTAAGTTATTTCGGTAGGTGATTATATTCAGCATTGATCTGATTACAATCATCTGAACTTTTAAAATGTCCAACCTCGATCAGCTTTGATCAAAATCGGTTTAAGAAGCACAAAAGTCAATGCGCTGATAACACAAAAAGTAGACAGGTCTTCATTTACCAAGCAAAAGCACCCATTTAAATTCATTCTTTATCATCGTCGCACCTGCTGAATTCTACTATTAACTCATATGCCCCAAGGTACAACTTTACTTTACCACAGCAGAAGTGGTAAAATTGGCCTACATAAACAAGAGCTCAACTGTCTCAGTAACGTCGTAGAGGTTAAAGCAAGGGTGCGCAAGCATACCAGGGCGCGGGCCAAACACTTCTCAAATTTGACGGGCGGCTAAGTGCGAAAATGCAATTCATTATAAAAATGTCATAGCACCAATCGAGAACATGACGCAAAAAATAAAGGAAGCAAATGACACTTATTGCTTATTCTTGTTTTTATGAGAACAATTCAATTGGCTGGCTTCTTTTATCTATTCATCTGAGAAAGGTTTCAGTGTAGTTGCGGCTGTTTACAAAGAGGTGTGAAATGTTTATGGGTATACTGAATGTGTAGTAAGCTTAGTTGATGTTCATCACACTGAATGTCTATTTGCATACGTACGAGGAATCAAACGACACAACATACTTTGTGAGATCTTTCGCAATTTTGAAAATTTGGTTTCACTAGGTAAGGCATAGAATATATTTCTTCCTTTAAAGCGAAATCACATGGAAGATCAATCAGCTTCAATTGCAACTCTTATGGAGCCCTTTCTAAATTTTATGTCATGAAAATTGAGAAAATCTATTGTATGTCTTGAATTTGTTGAAAACCTGAAAACAGACTGCAGAATTATACGTACAAGTTGTTTAATTGTTTCATATACAGTATATATTGACATGTTGCCATGATGATAAACTTCTTTTTTTAGCCAGTTTAGAAAAAAAGGAAACGAGTTGTTGGAAATTTGTCCTAAAATTATGTTTGGTTTGGTTTTGAAAGCTTTCATATTCGCATGTATTTCGAGTATAAATCAATTTTGCGCACACTTTGATGAGGTCACATGGAAGATCTAAAATTGAAAAGGCCGTACCAAGTTTGTAGAATTGTTCAAATGGCCGGATTGTACTGTAAAACGGGTTGTAGTTCGGCCACATCTGGGTAAGAGCGTTCCACCGACTGTTGTTTGTTCCTGAATTAAACCTCTTCCATATCGTACCAAAGGCTTCCCAACATGACAGTTAATTGTTCTACTGCTTGACGCTCTAAATCAGGGGTGGCAAAACTTTTTGTCCCGAGGACCGGATTAGCGACTGCCTGGCCACTGGAGGGCCGGATGCAGCACTATTTTTGTAATCTATGCAAAAATAGGTTGTCAAATGTATTGTAAAAAAGTAGTAACAACAAAATCACACTGCATGTGCAAGGCGCTTGGCGGATCGGATTAAACTGTTCGACGGGCCGGATGCGGCCCGCGGGTCGTAGTTTGGCCACTCCTGCTCTAAACGAAAGGAATAGTCTGGAGAAAAAGTCCGCAAGTTTGTTGGTAATAGCCTTAAAAAAAGGTATTTAGCGGGATATCTTTATTTTTGCGAGGCAGACATGTGGTGTGGCGGGCATTCTCATCACCATGGTGGCCCAGTCTGACGATAAAGACAAGCAAGCAAAACACGGGTTCATAACATACTTGACGTGTGAAACAGCTTTTTTTTTATTGAAAAATGGTGCTTTTGAATCTCAATTGTTGTCAATGCCACATGTTTTTCCTCTTTTTTTTCTATTTTTGTGAAACTGTACCATCTTTCTATTGGTCTCATTGCGTTTTATTGTCGCTCATTACTTTTCTTCTTGTTTTCAGCATGATCGCAAGCTTTTGCTTACTAGGGCTTCTTTTTGTGTTTCCTGTTTTTATTTTTGCAGACCTATAAAAGTTTTTTGCGAATGGTTTCTATCCTGGTTTTCTTTTGTCTTTGTTTTCTTTCAAAATAGACCATTTGAGGTCTAAAATTTAGCCTTTTTAATAATAAAATCTATTGCTGTTGCTTATATCCCAATTTTCTGATTACCTAAATATTGTTGAAGAAAACATTTGTGCTCGGAATTTAACCAAAAAAGCACCCCCATGCATGTGGCTTACTTAAATTGGCGAATCTAACAAGAAGGAAGGAACAGGTCGGGCATGCAACATTGTATCAGCAAAATTTTTTCTAGAGCCAGCCTCCAAATGAGACCCCTTTAGATAATGCTAGATCAGCCAGTACCAACTTGGAAGACTTGCCGTTCATTTTGCATCGTACAACAAACTTCCTTATCATCTACCTCTACCATATTTTGATTTTGTACCTAATTGTGGCTTGCGGTGATAAGTTCTTTTCTCTGGACGGTATCTGTCATTCATCAGTTAGCAGCAAATGGATTCGGCTTTAGCTGAAGCTATCGATCATCTGACATCAACGTGCTATAGCTTGTATTTTACTTGCTGTCAGCAATTGTATTATTACAAACACAAGTTTGCCGGTGATGAAATCGGATGTAAAATGGCATTAAAACGTACTCAAGGGTACACTATTACACTATTGACCTTTTACTCATGAGACATTGTAAGACGATAGATTTTTAAATGAGCTGTTGATCAAAGTAGGTTATGTAGAATAACAAACAGATCTTCTATACCAATATTACAGTAAGTTCGAATTTGATTTAAAGTCAGTTTTGATTAAATTATTAAGTAATAAATCGATTAAGCAAAACTACTCTATTAAAAAGATCCTGGCACAGGCGACTAATAAATGTTGTAGCATTAGATTGATGCATGTTTGAAGTATTGCTCATTGAATATAAACTTAGGGATATATATGAGCTCACTAACGCTTTCTCGACTGCTACAAGGAGAAACAGATCTAATTGGCTAACAACAGAAAGCCTGGACGCAATGCGACCTCCATAAGTTCAACGTTTTAATATCGATTAATCAATAAATACAGCAAAGCTTTTCAATCACAAAAATAACCTATTGACAAGCAGCAATAATGGCTTCTTTCGAAATTGGTCGCATTACGTTATTGACAATCACAAAATAGTTGATCGTCAGGCAGTGACGTCGCAAAACCCGGTCCACCAAAGACATCTTTTTTTGGGGGAGCTCTACCAAGATTGACGTATTTTGATGGCAGATTTTTCTTTTTATTAGTATATTTATTTGGACAACAAGTTTCGATTTAGAGGTGCATTTTCTATTTTGAGGAGGTATTTTTCAAAGCTTGCTGGGATATTACAATGTGTACAGACACTAACGCTTACAAGAGTGCCGTCACGCGCACAAGTTGGCAATGGTAAAGTCTGTTGATTCCAGCACAATTTTCTAATCACAATTAATGCATGACGGCGCCGGTCCAAACTTTAGGTTGAATTTGCTATTGTGCCTTTAGAAGGAGAGACAGCTGACGTTAATTTCTCTACTTGGTAGCATTGCTTGTTGGGATGCGTTGTGCCAGATGTGGTCTGTTGGTGCCTTCAAAGCGATTGAAAACGATTCGTCGACGAAAATAAATCTACAACTCAAAGACGGAGCATCCATGTAGATCAGGGGTGTCACACCCATTCGGTGCTGCGGGCCAAATTTACGTACCTGGATTTTGTGCGGGCAAGACTCTGTTGAAAAAAGATTTTAGCAGGCAATACTGTATATCAGTGGCCCCTAAATTTATTTGTCTGCCGGCACAGGAAAGCAGTTGATCGAATTTCGCGGCACACAAGACACGACATTGTTTGAAGATCACCACTTCTCCGAGCAACGATCACCGGAAATCGTGCGATATAGCTCAAAATAGTGCTGATCTCCGAAAAAGAAGGTCGTTATATCTCTCGCCGTCACCTGTAATGCCAGTCGCGACATATAGTAGTTGTCGACCATTAGTTCACGGCAGCATTTCAACTTAAAATATTGTTTTTCCTTTAAAGAACAATTTTTCGAAGACCAAATTCGGAGGCCAGGCATTCGCTCTTCGCCCAAAATCCTTACGCCGGCTGCAAAATATTTCTTCGGGTTCCACTAGTTTGATACCCCTGATGTAAACCCACAAAACTTGTAGCATTCATTTTGTGTTTCGAGCAGACACGAAAATAGAAGTCCTTGAACAATACGAATTCTACATCCTAGCCAAGCGTTTTTTAGAAACAACTTTTTAGCACTTGAAAGGATTGCTTGTCATTACAGTGCTTTATTTAAAATTGTTTTGCATTAGCTCATATTCTTGTCTGAATGGTTCATACTCTTGTCTGAAAGTAATTACCAAATCAAGTACTGATTTTGACGCTAATCAAAAAAATTGCGATGTTAAATTCGGCCCGAACTGCTTTTTTGGCCGAAGTAATAGCTCAGCCACAACCTATGAAAGATGAAAACGATTATTTTTAGAATTTTTCAACAACATAACAATTATTATAATTACAATCACATTGAATTTAGATGCCTTAACATATTAATTTGAGACGCAGCCTACTACAACAATGGAATGTTCGTAGCACGTTCAAAATTTCCTTGCCACATTATCAAAAACAAAACATGGTAATTGCTATTGGTTCAAGCAACCTAAGTAGCAATTTGCTGACTTGTCCATTATAATTGTCAGTTAAATAACAACGGTTGAAAAGATTTTAAACCAATGTAATAGTCTTTTCCTGTAAAGATTTTGTATTCACATAACCTTTAACTTTGCAATCATACACCTGAGCAAGAAGGACTAACAAGTCAGCATGTGAAAGAAGAACCAGAAAAGATTCTCTACAATGTACAGACGGACTTTTTAGAAATTCATACTACTTCTTACATGATACTACTTTGTGAAGTTGCTTTCTTCTACCGGTTCACTCCATTTTCGGATCAAGGAGAGAAGCCCCTCAACAAATTTTTAGATAAAACTGAACCTCTAATGGCGTTTCAAAAACAAGCTTAAATTAGAGTAAAAGATTTATTTTTAAAACAAACTAAAAATGATAAGTCCGCTTTCCCGTAAAAAATTCAAGATCAGCCTGTGCACCACTAAACTCAGAAATCTATTTCTAACTATGTTATTGTGAGCTTTATACAGTCTATTTCCAAGAAATTATTTTCGTTTACTAGAAAAAGAAAAAGCTTTGTAAGAAATCTTTAGAAGATTCCTCGAAGACAAGTTTAAAATAAAGAGATTAGGTACGATAAGAAATGGTTTTGTTGTGCTGCAATTCCATACTTTACTAAAATACCGCACGTGATTTCGTGCCATACTTTTCTTCAAAATTTAATCGTATCGTACCGTACCGTACCCAAACCTTTAATTCTAGGTCAATAAATTCAAGTAAAGTCAAACTTTTAGCAAGTAATTGAATTTTAAGCAATAATAATGCAATTTTTGTTTCAGCTGTAGGGTTGGAACTTTGTGTGACTTTTGGTTTCACCAAAGCAAGCCTTTCGGATACCTTAAATTAGGCTTCCGAAAAGAGTACAGTGCAGTACAGAAAAAATAACATCGTATTTCAATACTGTACCGTACTATGCCAGAAAATAACTTACGTAATTTCGTACCGCACTTTTCTTCAAAATATAACCGTACTGTACCGTAATTCCGTACCGCACCCAATACCCTGCTAAAAACAAGGCGCTTGAAGCAAACTTTTACGCATGATTTTAAAGAGGAAGCTCCTCTCCAACTAAGAAGGCCATTTTCCCATAGATTCAAGGCTACAATAACAAAAGCAAAGGTCGTACATCAAATAAGTTGTGGTTTTTGTTTGCTAATTTACCTTTTCTTTGAATTAAACTCAGCAGGTGTGGCTAAATCGCAATATGCCAAAATCTGAGGATTATTATAGGGAACTTAAGGAGATTGTGGTTTTATAACCGGCAGGAGTCTATTAATTTTTTAATTGACTTTGTTTTCAAGATATTTTTTTCCAAACGAATTTTCGCTTTCTTGAAAATTTACAAAAGGCTCTGTCAAATGTGACGTAAATTAACAGGTTACGACTGAAAGCTTAAAATGAATAGGTTTAGTCTAGATTGTACAGGACGTTGACGTGAATTCAGCTGTCAAAACTTAACGTTATTTTATTAAAAGCCTTGGCAGTCAAAATAAATCTTTTATTTTCTTTTTGTTCATTTTTAAACCTAATAAAATGCTTTTGTAGTCACAATTAGGCAGCGAAAAATGGAATAAGGATTGAAGTTGATGGGGCTGAAGTATATATATCGATTGATCGATCGGAAAAATAACTATAACAAATGGTCAAAAATCGTTATCTTGTGTAATAGTACCCCATCATCAATTTACTTCCTTTACTAAATTAAATTTGCTTTCACTCCCGCGTCAGTTACCTTTGTATCAACGTTGTTGCCATGCCCCTGAACATAAGCGTAAAAGTAGGCGGAGACTTGGAGGCTACAGCCCTGTCATGAATTTCAAAAATTCAATGAAAAAAGTATGCTTTGTGAGAAAACTCAAAAACTTATCACTTTCAAAAAATGATGTCCCCAAAAAAAGGTCTTCAAGTTTGTTCTGAACCAAAAATTGGAAATTGTCACTTTCAAAAATTTGGTCCTCTAGAAAAGTCTTCTTTTAGTCAGCCCCGCATGCCGTACAAAATGTTACATCTGCTCCTAAAAAATGTTACGACAATTTTTTTAATACATTACAGTGAACCCTCGTTTATCGCGGGGGATACGTTCCAAAAATAACCCGCGATAGGTGAAATCTGCGAAGTAGTCAGCTTTATTTTTTACTGTTATTTTACAATGCAATACTGCACTGCAGAATGAAACAAAAAACAAAACCTCTTTTCGGGCCCAAAATGTGTTTAAGAAATAGAAATATTAACGTATATATCAACTTTTTTCACTTCTAGACAACAGCAAAGCCCCTGAGCCAATCAGGATTTACTGTAAAAAAAGCACTGTAAAAAATTCCGCGAAGCAGCGAAGCCGCAATAGCTGAAGCGCGATATAGCGAGGAATCACTGTACATGTACTGGTTACAATTCTTCCGTTTCAGACAGCACTCTTTGGCATAGTTCTCTTGAGTGTCCGTAAGATGGCTCTTTCGATACTTTCTGCACTCAAACTTTGAGAAATTGTGAAGCTGCTGGCTGCAAGCGTAAATGTTTTAAACAACTGCTGAAAGTGTATGTCGTACTTGGCCTAATTTCTTTTTGATTAAAAATCTTATTTTTTGCTGATGATAAGCGTCAATAAATTGGAACAGTGATTTAGTCGTGTCAGCTGTGCAATCAAATCAGTTAAAACTGCTGATGTATGGCGAGAATATTCGAAAGGAAAAACTTTTAAATCTCATCGTAACTAAATTGTTGCGCCCTCAGGAAAGGCAATTTATGATGATTTCTTTTCTTTGGTGGATTCTGTGACGAGACAATTGTTATAATTATATCCAGCAGTAAATTTAATTAAAGCAATAACGAGCGATTCGAGAGAAATGTTTAAACATTAAATCTACGAAGGAGGTTTAAGCAGGGCCGGATCAAGCAATGGGCAAACTAGGCAGTTACCCCGGGCCCCGCGCTTTTACTAATTTTTAGCGCTAATAATTATTGAATTGAAATAAATTTATAGCCTTATAACCTATACTACCGGCAAACTTGAACTGAAAAATCAAAATATTTACATACCGGTACAGTTATTACCTTTATGAAAAAGAATTCAAAACAGACTTTCAATGACGGAGTAACTGTGACGTCACACTAGAGACTGTATAATAGCATTCAGATTAATGGCTGCGAACGACTGTCAAATGTTAGAGCAGTTATAAGAAATCTTAAATTCTACTCTAGCCCTCAAGGAAAATTTTGTTGAGTTGAAACAACTGTTACAAGATTTCACGTTGGAAGACAATGAAACAAATGAAACCAAATCAGATTCATCGTATTTGAAAAAGAGTATAGATGCCTTAGAAACAGCCATATTATGTGTTTTATGGCACAAAATCCTTCAAAGGTTTCACAGTACAAACAAAAGTCTAGTGTGCTGACATGTCTCTAGAAAGTTGCGTAGCACTTTACAATGGAATCATGAATTTTTGCCAGCATTTACGGGATGAATTTGATAAAATTGAAAAGGATGGTTTGAAACTCACAACCGTTATACAGAAAACCTATGCGTCTCAAAACAAACGCAACCGAATAACAAAGAAGGCTTTTGATTATGAAGGAGAGGACACTGGATGCACTAGACTTTGGAAGATGCTCGTGAATCTTTTCGTATTGGAACTTACCGTCCAATCATTGATACCTTAATAGCAAAAGTAAGAAGACAAAAACTTGTGTACTGCATATTGCAACAGAATTTTAATTTTTTTGCTGAATCTGAACACTTGGGCTGTTAGTGATATAGAAAACGCTGCAAGTAAGCTGTTGAAAGTATATGCAGCGATTTGGATGGCGACTTTCCTTCAGAAGTTGTGCACTTTGCTTTTCATTTGCGTTCATCTTCTGATCTTGGTTTGAAGACAAATACTGCGCAAGTACAGCTGTCATATTTGAAAAAGAACTGCTTAATTGAAATTCTTCGTATATATCTGACCTTGCCTGTTGCAAATATGGAAGGCAAACGTTGTTTTTCGGCATTGAAAAAAGTGAAAAACTGTCTGCGCTCATCTCTGACGCAGGATCACGTATGTGATTTCTGTATTATGGCCATCGAAAAGAGTCAAGGCTACGCTGGTATGGCCACGTGAAAAGGAGAGAAGAAGGCTACGTGGGAAAAACGATGATGGAGATGGCGGTGCCAGGTAGAAGGAAAAGAGGAAGGCCAAGGAGAAGGTGGATGGATTTGGCAAGAGAAGACATGGAAAGGGTTGGAGCTAAGGAAGGAGACGAAGTCGACCGGGAGAAGTGGCAAATACTTTCGCGCTGTGGCGACCCCGAATAGGGAGAAGCCGAAAGAAGAAGAAGAAGAAGAAAAGAGTTTTAGAAAATCTATGAGCTTCAAGTATATTATTGAAAAGTTTGCAGCAGCAAAATGCCCAAAATACTAGTTGTAATACATTATTTTCCTTAGCTTTTTTTGTGTTGTACTCTCTGTGTTGTTTATTGTATTTTCTGTGTTGTTTATATTTGCCCCGTTAATGAAACAATGCGAAAATTTTATTCTATATTTCACCTTTTAAAATAAATTTCTAAACAAACTTTAAACAAAATTAATAAAATTTACTTTATTTAATAAATCAAAATAACAAATTAGACTCAACCTCTTTGATCTAAATAAATAATAATCAAAATAAAAATTTGTTTTTTTTTTATTTAAATTTTTATCAAACTAAAACACAAATAACACAAAACATCAATTTTTTGTTTAAAATAAATTCTGCACTGTTGAATTAACTCATTTATACTTCACCCATTTTAAATACCATGGATTACCTCAGGAACACCTTGTTTCCGAAAGATAAGAGCTTGTTATGTCTTCTATCTTTAAGATCTACTAAATCAGTGGCTCCCAAGCTTTTTCGAGCGCGACCCAAATCTGGGTCAGTTGTTTTCGCGTTCCATAATTTAGGGGCCCCACATTCTTATCTGCCCCGGGCGCCACAATCCCTCAATCCGCCACTGGGTTTAAGCAATTATCTTATACTTATGGCCATTGTATTGTTGGCTTTGCTCAAACAAGCTTTCTTTTTTATTTATTCTTGTCTACAACCACGTTATGAAAACAAGAGTCATTGTAGCGTTTTGAACTCACGAGTGTTGTACAGCAAGAAGAGTAAAAGCAAAAGCACTGCGGCTTTGCAGCTCCCACTAGTGTTTTTGGTAACCTAGAATGCTCTCACTACCAGGCGCTTTTGCTTAAACAACCAATTCATTGATGCACTCGGAAATCAGTTGGAGTTTGCACTTGGCTGGTAAGCATGGCAGGTAACCACAGCCCGTCTTTTGCTCAAAAGGTACGAGGTTGTACTGCTGGAAACCTAGTTATACCGACAGTCTGAAATTTAAAATAAAAAATTTTGTACTAATCGAAGTAGTCCAAATGCTATTAGAAATCAACTTTAAAGCGGACGAATTAATCGGAGGTGGAAAAAATCAAAAACAAAAGCATGGACACAACATAAAAAATCGGGGGGAATGTTCTAGAATTGTGCGAAACACTTAAAAGATATTGAAAGCATTTGCAATCTGGCTCTTTACGAAGCACTGAAAATAATCGCATTATTAGGATGGAAACCAACTCCCGTGCCTAATGAGGGAACGGAAAAAGAACTTGAAAAGAATTTCGGTACAATTCTAACATTTATGAATAAAAGCATAATAATGGATTTTGTTTAGGCATTGGAGTTGTCACAGAGAAAAATCTGACCTTCAAAGCAAAACCCTGTTTCAACTCATATTCAAACTAATAGTTGCGAAATACATGTTATCTACCAAGGACAAGTAATTACCTGTAAATGCTGTAGTGATGCAGGCCACGCGCTGACGGAACCGCCCGAGCGAGCCACAGATTTGCCTGCACTGATACATTGTAAATCAAGTTTTTGACAGGCAATGATCCCGTCTCGGATAATCTCAACTGACGGCAGTTTCGCCTCTGCAACATCGACAAGCTTTTCCATTCATGCGTATGAGCTTATGCTCTGTTAGCGAGTCTTTTGTTAGACTGGGCCACCGCGACGGTAGACTGCTTGGCCCAACCAAGGCGCGTTTGAAACTAGTTGATTTGTCAAAAAGAAGCAAGATTTCATAATCAGAGTCAGAGGAAATTGATTTAGATCTCCTGCAAGCTCAATTAAAATACGAAAACGACTTTACAACACCACCAAACAACTTCAAGCTGACCTGGTCGAAAATTAAAATGAAACAAGCGATATTATCGAATTAAGAAATGGCATTCATTTATCCACCGAAATATTATAAACAATACGACATTGACCAGAAAGAAATGACCAAAATGATAGTCAAATGTAATCACCAACCACGTCTAATTATTGGTGGCAGGCTAGAAGCCAGGTTTCGTGCTCTCCATCTTACGCCTAATTTCTGAGCAAAGATACTTCTGCTAAAACGACATGTGAGGGATGCGGCAATCAGTATGCGGTACCGGGGGCGTCGCCAGAGGGGAACCAGTGAGGCGGGGTTCCCCGATTAATAGCTTGGCTCCCCATGATAGAAGTTTGCTTACTAAAGCCCTCTGGTTCTTTTTTAATCTAAGCTACCGGTAATTTAATGATAGTTTATTACATTAAATATAATATAGTTTGTTGCGATAAAAGAAATTCGCTTTTTCGGTTGTTCTGCTTAAAAAGAAGAAAGATTAAATGATCATTTTATTCAAAAAAAGTTTGCCGCTTTGGGAACGAACAATTGAATTCCATGAATTGTTTTATCGATTTGCGGAAAGAAATGTTGCATGTTAGAGACAATTCACGTTGCAATGTTTTGGGTGGAAGAATGGTATGTAGGTAGCTGTCATGGCAGGTGGCAGCGAGAAGAAAATATAAAGAAGCTTAGAAGGATTTAAATGAAAGGAAGTAAAGCAGTAGGCCTATGGGTTTAAGCTAATGTTGCTTTGTATTGGTCTTATTTGACAAGTTGTTGGAGGAACTAAAGCACTCACTGCTTGGCAGCGAAAGTACTACAAGAGCAAAAAGTAATGGTTGCTTATAACAATGTAGAGCAAGATAGTGAGTCTTATATCACAAGAAAAAACACTTGCAGGCAAATTTACAATAAATATGCGAAGCGAATAGAGATTGTTGACAAGTAAAATGGTGCGAAATCCAGCAAAAATATTTGCAAATCAACCACATTGAAGAAAGGGGTAGATAATCAACTTATCCGTGTACAAACAATTTGTTAAGATGCAAATTACTTGTAAGTACCTGTATCAGGGGAAAAATTGGCGCTTATAGCTCTTGCGCTTGTACACTATTCCTGGACAGTCACGTTTAATACTCTTACAGTAGTCTGCCAACATTAGGCGATCCCAACTACCATGGTAGCGTTCTTCTATTGCCATCAAGTCCTGGTGGAATCTCTCTCTCTCTGTTCATCACTGACAGTTTCTAGATTGTCTGGAAATTTTTCCAAATGACTAAACAGGAAGTGTACTTTGATGCTCATTTTGCATCCCAAATCATGAAATGCTGAGAGCACGTTGCCTACTAGATCCTCATAATTTCCTGCTTTTTTATTTCCAAGAAAATTCTTCATCACATCCACAAAAGACAACCATGCTGCCTTCTCATTATCATTTATTGCTTGGACAAAAGCTTGATCACGCACAAGTGTACGGATCTGTGGTCCATCAAATACTTTAGATCATAAATGACATTTGGCATGCCAGCTATAAGGGTGTCACGTTTGGGCCATTCCTTTCGGGTCCAGTGATTTTCACGATCTCGACTATCCCACATGCAAAGGAAGCATGGGAATTTAGTGTACCCTTTTTGTTGACCCAGTAGAAAACCAACAATTTTCAAGTCAACACATGTGATTCAACCATGCTCGTGATATTTAAGTAGATCCACTACTGTTTTAATGTCATCCTGCTGCTCTTTCAGTACAGTGGAGTGACCAACAGAAACAGCTCCATGCCTATTCCCATTGTGTAAAAGCACACACTTGAGGCTGCGCTTGGAGCTGTCCAAAAAAAGTCGCCACTCTTCTAGGTTGTATGATGGGATGCCCAATTCGCTGAGAAGTCCTGGTACATTGTGAAAATAAACAAGTTGTTTTTCCTCTTTAAAATAAGGCAAAAAGAGCTCATCTCTTTTTCTGTAAAGTGATACTTTTGCAAAGCTATGCAGCACATGTTTTTCATTCATCCTAGAAGCTAAGATCTCAGCTGCTTGTTTGGATAGATCCAAATCACGCGCCTAGTCATTCAGTTCTAACTGGTTAAACTGCTGGGAAACTGCTTTTTTGCTTTCGGTAGATGAGTCTTTAGACTCTGTATCTGTTCTTTTATATTCCATTTCCATGTGCTCTTTTTCAGATTCAGTTTCTTCATCTTCAGAACACACAAAACCAATAAACAATGGAGGTGGAAATTTGTCAGAATGTAAAAGAAGTAGGATTGCTGATGGAATACTGTGACAAAAGATATTTAGCCGGTTTTTCTTTCCAATGCCTTTTGTGTTTACCAAACAAAAATAGCAGTTTGAAAATTATAGGCGAAGATGGAAAACGTAAACCTTCCATAAACCTTATGAAAAATGTAAGGTTTACATTTTCCATCTTCGCCTATAATTTTCAAACCCTACTTGAAAAGAGTTGGCATGGATTTTCCCGTTTCACTGTAGGAGGCCCGGTTTACTACGAAGTGAGATAGAGGGAAAATTATTAGCATGGATTTGCTCGACACGTCTATCAAAGATCGCCCGGCTCCCACCTTGTAAATTGTCAACGCACTCGCCGCGAGTGTGATGGCATTACAAAGACAAGGCGCTAAGCTATTTATGCAGCGTTTGATTTGCTTTTTCAGATCAGTGTGTAAACTGATCTTTCAGTGGATATGCAGCCAAATCCAACCAAATCGTGAACCCACCCCGTTAAGCAACGCAGGATTTTGTTGGTTGAAGACTCAGTGCTTCTGCGTGGGCATTGCTTGTTTAAGGATAACGTTAATGAGTGGATTACTTTTGCTTGTGACGGGACGGGCCTTGCTGATGAGTCCAAAAGGACGAAACGCGTCCAGGGATGGTCTCGTATAAACTGGTTGGGTGGTAAACTCATTATTGTTTCCTTGCATATTCATTTTTAAATTGTTAATGCCCTTTTCGCTCGTATGCCGCGTTACCAAAAATAGCAGTAAGTGAGATGCTCTTTCGTTTCACGCCACACCATAGGTATACCAAAATGTAAGGCCTTTCGCTTTCCTTTTGTCCAGTCCCGAAGCATTTCTTCACAGTTGTGGCACACAATGAGGGGAGCCCATTTTTTTTCTTGATCACCAAGAGGAACTTGAAAATATGCTTTATAAGCACGCTTCACAAACAATGATACATTGCGTCTTTGACGAGTAAGTGTATAGATTCACAGATGTAACGAAATGAATCAGCTTTGTTTTTACACTTTCTAGTTATACTAGAAGAAGCCATGTTTAAATCTGAAACTGAGTTGATGTTTGAATGAGATTAATTCTTTGAATTAAACACAATTTGAAAATGAGAAAGCCTGTAGAGTACTGGTAGTAACCAGCAAACCTGCTAATGTTGACAACGATTCAGAAAGATGTATAAAAATATGCAAAGGACCGCTCAGCTACTAGTTATTGGACGAAAATGTACAAAATACCACTCATATAAGAATAATAAAAAGCCGATTGCATGAAAACTAAAGCATACAGAAAAAACTGATGGCAGATTTGAAATTAGCGACCAAAAATTGTATAGAATCAGTTGAAAAAACTCATGCAACAGTAAATGAAAAAAATTTGTTGGCCAGTGATAATTTATTAGTAGTTTGTCAGAAAGGTGAGTTGATGACGGCAGACCGATCACTTTTTTTAAACATCATCAGAAACTTGCTTGCTTGTTTAAATTTTTGTATTGTTGATGTTAAACTGCTTGGCGATAAATATGAATGACGTTATACAAGTATTTTTCGGTAAATTGCACACACAGTATCGCGGGAAATTCAGGCGTCACTATCAACGCAATTACAAGGGCACCATCTCAACTTCGATCAACAGGCATCTCTGTATGTAATTCCAATTCGGTCACTAACGCAACCGACACGATTGTCACCACTTTCGAAAAAAGTGGTTTGAAAAAACCTTTCGTACAAGTTTCACCACAAATTTTGTTTCAAACGATAATCTAGATTTTGATCCGGAAGATGGACTGCCCGTTCAGCCACAACTGCGTCCTCATGTACCACAGCAGTATGGAAAACGCAAGCGGAATTTTCAGTCTTCATGGTTTTAAGGTAGGGAGTGGCTGAAATTTTCAATATCCAAAAAACCAGCATTTTGTTTCTGTTGTCTCCATTATTTCACTAGACATTCAACCACTGTCAACTATGACCCAAGTTTTATTACCACTGATTATTCTAACTGGAATTATGCTTTGGTAAAAATAAAGGGTTCTATCAACATTCGTCTTCAACTATTAATAAAAGCGTTTTCATTACGAAAAGAGCAACATAACAGAGTATCTAGTAATCAAAGTGTACCTACTTTTATAATGATGATCAACTTGCCAAAAACCGATACTACGCCAAGTCAATTACTCAAGAGATTCAATTTTTGTGCGTCAACCAGTTGCCACTGCGCGGTTACAATAGTAGTGACGACATCACCTTAGATGACAAATGTGACAATGAACGATCTTGCTTATTTTTGAAACTTTTTGAATACACTTTGTTAAAAGACCAAATACGTCGAAGCGCTTTTACAAGCCTATCGTAAAATGCTTCTTTCAGATGGGCCATGGTACAAAACAAAATGGTCGAAATCCTCAAAAAACCGTATTGGAAAAGGTGGTATTCGATATTAATGCATCGGACGTGAATACTTTTACTTTAAAAACCGATGGTATGCGCGATTCTAGTATATGAAGAACGTCTCTATTGTCGTTAGATCTGTTAACGAGAAAATCCACGAAACGTTGATTGGATTGCAATCTACAAACAAATTTGCTGTTAATGCATTCACATCGATGATGTTTGCTTGCATTAATAGTTGCAATATCGATCGTGGAAAAACGCTACAGCAGTGGTGTGATGGTGCTTCAGTTATGGGGGGAAAATGTAATGGGATCCAAAAAAAAAGGTCCCAAAGATACAACAAAAACTAAAAAAATGCATTTTCTGCGTGCTCTAATACCAATTGCATTTGGTGGTTGCTCATACGTTAAAAGCAATTGATGATGTGACAAGGTTATTTTGACACTTGCCGCTCTAAAGGTTATTCGACATTCTAAAATTTTTCTTAATATGCTGGAGCCCAATTGAAATGGTTAATAGAACAATGTTGAAGTTGACATTTGACAACAACCTCTGCAATATTGGCTAGCTTTCAGAACATGATTCATGCTTTGCCTATCTATAAAAGTTACTGAATTGAAGCTGATATTATCATTGAAGCTGCTGGGTTGTTTAAACATCTACGCAGCAGAAAGTTAGAGCTTCTTAGTTAGAGCTCGGTTAGAGCGTCTGCTTCGCAGTTGGTAGACTAGTGGTTCATTCCCCTTGTCGAGTCAAACCAAAAGACTTTAAAAAATGGTATCCACAGCTTCCCTGCTTGGCGCTCGGCATTTATGGGAAACTGTGGAGAACAAACCGGCAAGTTCGCTTGTTGTGTCCTTGGGCAAGGCACTTAATGGGACGCCCCGCTTTTATGTGGAAGACAGGTGTCTGAGATGTCCCAGACATATCGGAAATGGCAACTCCCAAGCGAGTGCGGACTTACCGTCCAAAACATAGCGATACAATTCGCTTTCTCGTGAATGGAGGATAAATATGAACAATACAAATACAAATACAAATTTTTGTCCACTGCATTTACAATGCAAACAGTTCTTTTAGTGTTATCTTATTCCGACAAAGCATTGCAGTGTCGCACTAGCGACGTAACCCATGCTTTTTCATTGGTGGATACCACAATTAGTAAATTAAAAGACATGCGTGAAGATGTAGATTGCACTTAACGGAAATTTTTTTCTTCAGCAGAAAATAAGTTAAAACCAAACAAAATGAGAAATCTGCAGAAAATTCTAACAAGAGGCCGTCAACCTTCAATAACAGCATTGTTTTTACGCGATCGATCATGCAGCTGTTTTATATAATGCCGCCATTTATCCAATATCTTTACGCCTGTTATTGACTGATGTACTTGATCACACGATCGGAGAAATAGAAGAAAGGTTCACTAAAAGAAATATTTTGTTTTATTCTCTATATCATATTGGTAACCCTTTAAAGAAAATCTTTTGTCAACGTAACCCTGAAACCGTTTTTTTTTATCTAATTGAATTTGAAGTAGATACTTCATTTGTAAGTAATTGCGAACTACCGAAATAGCACATTTTAAAACAAATTGACCCACCATGACTTTCTCATGTGACTATTGTTGAGGAGATTTGTCAGTTTTGTATTCCATACCCAGTACCTTTCCAAAGATTTACCAAGTTTATGCATTTGCACTAACAGTTGGATTCAGCAAAGCTTCGACGTTTGAGCTATTCGTTCTGAGCATTATGCAGGAAGAGGTACATACGTTGCGTGAGAGCTCATGCTCTGTTTGCGAGTCTTCAGGTAGACTGGGCCACCACGTTAGATAGACTCCTTGGCCCAGCCACCTGTCTGTCACATGAAGATGGAGGTATTCCGTTAAGTGTTTTTCGCAAGAATACTACAAGCAAGCTTGCGGCTTGTCCTTCACACTATTCTTTTTGTGATGAGCTTGAAGCAGGGAAGCTGCGAATACCATTTTTAAAGTCTTTTGGTATGGCTTGTCTTGGGGAAATGAGCCCAAGATCTATTAACTGCGAAGAGGAAGCTCTAACCACTACGCCATCGCACCGGTTTAGACAAACGCCGACCCCCGAATCGATTCAGTTCAGCACAGCTTGTTTGTCAAGCATCGTTGTTAATAGGGTTAAGACAATAGTGAGTTTTGACACCTTACCTGCGCTCGATGACCCTTTCAAGAAAGCTGAGTTTGGTATTAACGGCATTTTTGGAGCCTTACTCTAAAAATATTGATTATAGTCTGGTGCTGGGCGAATTTGCTCGAAAGGGTCCAAAAATTCAGCTGTTTTGAGTTTTAACTTTTTTTGTTTCGTGCTGTTCTATTAGCTAGCTAGTCGGCGATGTCCATAGAGCCCCAAGTGGGACGTCGGAGTCAAGAATATCGGTTAAGCCGGCTGTGCCAGCTTCACCCATTGAGTAGTTGCGAGAATATTAGGACCATTACTTGCTACTTTTTTGTAAATATACGCCTAATAGTACGACCCAAAGCCTCTGGCAGGGCGCAAGTTGCTTGGTCTTGTCATAAACGCAACCAGGCAAAGAACACACAAAACCGAAATGGAGCACTCACGGTTAATTTATTACGATAGCAGGGCACCCAACGATAATGCCGAGGTAAACAATATCAGTTTAGCTGGCTGCACCGGTTTAACCCAATTGGTTTTTGTGAGAACAGTAATAAAAAGTTAATTTGTTGTTGTCATAGCCAATTCTTGTTTCAAAATCAAAAATAAGGTGTTTGTAATGGGGACCGATTAACCCTAAAAAAACATTATTGGGGGTTACGCTTAGTCGCTATGTATCTTCCAAATTTTTTAGAGTTTCTGGCCACGTTTCCTTGCCTTGTTTGGTACTTAGAAACTGGACTTGCTCACGATTGACACAGCCAACGATTTCATAAAGTTTATTTATTCATGTTATAAGGTGCATGGAAGGCTAATTAAAAGTAGCGGGGCAGGGTGCACCGAAGTGATATATGCTTTTGGGAATAAGCATTGGCGCATTAGGACCATTACTTACGACTTTTTTGAAATTGTAGGCCTATTTGTATGACATAAAGCCTCTTGCTGAGCGCATGTTGCTTGGTCCTGGCATACTCGCAATCACACGAAGGAGCAAACTAACCTGAAATGAAGCAATTACATTAAAGTTATTACAATAGCAGGGGCCCCTATCACTAATGTTGTGGTTGAAAATATCAAATCCTCCGGTGATGCCGGCTTCACATAATTGAAAATGGCTTCAACGTTTAGACAATATATAGGTGGACACAGATATTTCGTAGCAAAAGATAAAACGGGACTATTTTTAACCCTTCTTTTTTGTTGACGGATTACCAATGTTTTGCTTGGAGCACGCTACTTTTTAAAACTATTAGAAACTTCTTTTTGGAATAAATATGTTTGAAAATTTTGATAGATAATGCCAAAGAACCATAATTTTGAAAAAGAAAAGTCAAAATGTACCGCACGACCTAGTTTTTCTTGAAATTGCAAGTTTGTGAAGCCCAGCCACCAAAGTTTAGAGTGTTTGACCAGTAGGCTACATTTAAAATTTTTTGAAAACTTCATTTTTTGATAAATAGTTTTTGAAAATTTTGACAGATAAAGCCAAAGAACCATGCTTACGAGAATAATAGTCAAAACGTACCAAAGAACTAATTTTTTTTTAAATTGCATGATGGTTAGGTGTAGTAGGCAAATTTTTGACTTCAAGGGAAAATAATACATGGCAACTAATATCTCATCAGCCATTACAAACTAATTCTTAGCCCTAACTAAGTCTAGTTACATATAGGCGGAAAGCAAATTTTCTAAGCTTTCAGACTACACTAATTGTCAGTACATTATCATAGTCTTCATATATTAAACGTATCAGTTTTCTCTCAACTTACCACTTTTAGGAGAGGGTAAAAAGTTATACCACTGGCGATAAAGTTTAATTTTTTTAGTATAAAAAAATTAACAAAGATCCATTGTTTCATTAACAAAATTACCTTGAAATTAACTTCAATTTGTTACATGAATTTTAAAAATCGGTTTAGAAATGAGGTCACAATAAGTTTTTAAGTAAATTAATGTTGCAAAACTGTTGCAATTTTTGAAAAACAGTATCATGATGATCTCAGGTAGCGAAAGACCATGTTGATCGTACCAGCATCATTATGACATTCTAGCGCGAGTTTCAAGCGCGCAGGAAGAAAGGAAAAAAAAGCATGCTTGGAAGGCTAAAAATGCTTAAAAAACAGTCTGTTGTTGCATTGTCAATTGAGCTTAAATTGTCGTAGAGTGTGTTTTGTGAAAAGTAAACTTTGATAAAAACTTTATTTCAAAAATAACAGCAAACAACTTGTCAAAAACATACTGCAAACGTTTCGCCCACCAAATATACATTATTTGCGATGAAATTGGCACCAGTTGAGAGCCGAAACGTTCGCAGTATGCTTTTGACAAATAGTTTAGCTGTTATTTTTGAAATAAAGTTATTAGTTTTTCCAAAATGCACTTGTGCCTTGATAGTATCTTCCAAAAAAGCATTTAATTGCCTTCCCACGATCAGTACTTTTTGAGTAAATTAAGCAAACAAATTTTACAAGTTAATTCGTTAATTGTGACATCATGTGAGATGCTAAAAAGATAAAACCGGTTGAAGTTGGTAAATCGTATAAGCCAAAAACTGCATTTCTCCATCAAAATATTTTTACCTTTTTAGCATGATCTTCTCCGTTTGTGAAAAATGTTCAGATGACAGTCCATTAGATGGCCGGACATGTTGCTGTCGGCCAAGACACCAAGCTCTTGTCAACATCTGAGAGAACACGAGCTTCATTTGGGTGATAGTAGTTGGGGCAGAGTGTTATTACATGCTCAGCTGTTTGCTTCTTGGCGCCAAACTCACAAGCCACAGTATAAGTCATACCTAATTTATGCATTGTTGAGCGGACTAGCCCAACGCCGGTTCGAAGGCGATTAAACCTGATTCATCCAGATCTGGAAAATCACGTTTCCGTTGGTGCAGAACTGACGTCTGCAATGAAGGAATGGAGTGAAGAGTGTTTTCCGATACCCCATGTTCCATTAGTAGTCCGCCCATCGTACTACACTGGTTGCTGACTGAGCGAGATTGTTCAGCAGTTCCAGTACATCAAGCACAAATGGACGTCTCGATTTGAGTTGCCGCAAATGCCTACAAGATGGGGACACGAACCTTTCGTGGAGCAGATGTTGCGGCTTGTGGGCGCAGCAAGCTAGAGAAAGTATAACTTTATGATGGCGAAGCTCAGTTGGTTTGATGCCTGCTAGAACAAAGAACTGTCTGTTGAAGTGGGACGCCGGCATATGACCTCTATGCGCAATGTGTCATTAATCAGCTTATTGATAAGACTAATATGAGCACTGCGACACCAAACAGATGCGCAGTAATCAGCAGTAGAGTGGACCAAAGCAAGGGTGGCTGTGCGCCTTAATGTGGCACTCGCACCCCTGCTTGATCGAGCTGGTCGCTTCAAAAACCCAACTTGTGGCGCAGTGACTCCAAATGTCGACAAATCTTCACCTTTTATTGGTTCGACTATCCGTAATCCGTTTTTGAATGCAGAAACATAGCTGGTGTAAATGATCAAATGTTCTTTGAATAATACGGCATTATGGAAGCCCAGCCCTAGGCCTACCTACCTGATAACTTTTTTTGGGAACTTTTTCCACTCTTCCGTCAATTAATTTAATTTCCCTTCATTTTTTGCCGCCTAGCAACAATGAATAGCCTACCTTTTGCTTATATACTTTATATTTTATCGGATTACCGTTGCTACGCGTGGCGTAAACACTATTTTAACTTTTTTTAAAGCGACCGTTTCTGAAATACAACTTTCATTGACAATTGCTTTGGTTGCTTTCTCACTTGCATAAATTGGCGTGGTCAGGTTGTGGGCAGCAATTAGCATGTTGTATAGAAGACATTGTAACTCATGATGGGTGGTTTAAGATTGTGTGCGACACAACGCCTGCAAGATTGACCACTCGCACAATTTTATATTGGCACGAATGTATTGAAAACTGTCGAATGGCAAGTGCGATAATCTCAGAAGTAACCTCTTTGCTGACTCAAGCCTCCTCTCTTGCGAATATTACTCTCTAATGCTTCGTTAACTAATTTTATAGTTAGTTTTCGGAAATATTCGCAAGAACTAGCTAGGCCTACCAAACAGCACACGTCAAAAGGGTGTTGTTGTGTTGTGTTTACCCCTTGAGTCTCTTTCTTGCAATGTTGGCAAAGATACCAAACGGTTTTTCTTGTTCATGCTACAAACCTAACCAAGACCCGATTTAGGCCAAAGCTACAGTTCATTTTAAACCAGTTGTGTATTCACAATGCAGACTGGTAACTTTATCGCCGACCAGGCAGACTGTCATTAGCTGGTATTATAGAGTTGCTTCTCGCACCATTTTGGACTAGCAACTCTGCTATTCGATTTGATGAAGCCCGGTTAAAAAAAGGTGGTTCAGATGCACCAATTGTTTGGTATTAAAAACTGAAAGTTGGTCATTTTGACAAGTTAACTGCTGTTCTGCTTTCAAGGACGTGATATAAAAACAAATTTTTAGCTGTAAAAAAAGGCTAAGTTTTAAATGATAGATGGGGCATTAGTTACGCTTGCTGTTGCAATGATCAGATCTTGGGAAACAAGCCAATTTTAGTTCATTATGATTGTTCCAGTGATCCGACAACCACAGCATATCTGAACTTATGTTTTAACTCTTTCGCTCCCGCGATCATCGATTGATGATTTTTGCGCTTACTCCCTTTCGCTCCCGCAAATCATCAATTGATGATTTTTTTTCAAAAGTTGAAAAATTTAGTTTACTTTAAAATTGATTTGTGACTTTATTTCTCAATCGATTTCAATAATTTTTTTTTAAATTAAAGGTTATTTCAAGGCAATTCCAATGATGGTTTAATTATTTCTCAATTGTTTGTATTTATATTGAAAAAATTGACCTATATTACCATGAGTCGAATTTTTTACCCCCCTTAAAATTTGATAACTTAGTATAAACAGGTACATTTATTGCATAAATAATGTAATAACCTGACAACTGTTAATATATTCAGAAAGCTCAGGAAATTACCTTTCCAGCAATATATAATTTTAAATATTTGAAGCTCAGGATTAGTTTATAATAGCTAATAAAGTAATGGTATGCACACACAATTTTTCATTTTTTGAGAAAAAATTTTCAATTGCATTTCAGAAAATTTTTACTTGTGGCAACACTAATTGTTTTGGCGCGCTTTGGCTATTTTTCCTAAAATCCATGGTTGTTTAGCTGTCCGTATCTAGGTTTTCAGAAAGATTGATCGAAAAATGAAGTCTGTAAAACTTTTAAAAGCTAGCCGACACCAAGCACAAAAGTTAGTAATTTTCTCACCAAAATAGGGGGGTCAACATGGTCCTCTATCATCTTCAGACATCAACGTTTCCTCTCAAACTACATACCATCTGAATGTCGAAGAAATTTCCTTTCCAAAAATGTATATTGTCGCATGGTTCAGGCAAAGAGTTATCCTATAATGACTGTTGAAATTGGTAAATTTCGTTGTCCTAATTTGTTTTCGATACCGGTCAAAAACACTCAAAATTTGGGTTTTTGAGCCTCACAAAATTGCAATTTGTAGTTTTTTTTATACATTTTGGGTATTTTTCCTGAAATCCATGATTGTTTATCTGTCTGTATCTAGGTTTTCAGAAAGATTGATCGAAAAATGAAGTCTGTGGAATTTTTGATAGATAGCCGACTCCGAGGTAAAAAATTAGTAATATCCCCACCAAAATAGGGGGGTCAACATGGTCCTCTATCATCTTCAGACATCAACGTTTTCTCTCAAACTACATACCATCTGAATGTCGAAGAAATTTCCTTTCCAAAAATATATATTGTCGCATGGTTCAGGCAAAGAGTTATCCTATAATGACTGTTGAAATTGGTAAATTTCGTTGTCCTAATCTGTTTTTGATTTCGGTCAAAAACACTCAAAATTTGATTTTTTGAGCCTCACAAAATCGCAATTTATAGAAAAACTAATTCCTGTGGTACATTTTGAGTATTTTTCCTGAAATCCATGGTTATTTAGCTGTCTGTATCTAGGTTTTCAGAAAGATTGATCGAAAAATGAAGTCTGTGGAATTTTTGATAGATAGCTGACTCTAAAAATATGGAAAGAAAAAAATTGATAATTCTCTGAAAAAAATAGGGGGGTCAACATGGTCCTCTATTATCTTCAGACACCAACGTTTCCTCTCAAACTACATACCATCTGAATGTCGAAGAAATTTCCTTTCCAAAAATGTATATTGTCGCATGGTTCAGGCAAAGAGTTATCCTATAATGACTGTTGAAATTGGTAAATTTCGTTGTCCTAATTTGTTTCGATACCGGTCAAAAACACTCAAAATTTGGGTTTTTGAGCCTCACAAAATTGCAATTTGTAGTTTTTTTTATACATTTTGGGTATTTTTCCTGAAATCCATGATTGTTTATCTGTCTGTATCTAGATTTTCAGAAAGATTGATCGAAAAATGAAGTCTGTGGAATTTTTGATAGATAGCCGACTCCGAGGTAAAAAATTAGTAATATCCCCCCCAAAATAGGGGGGTCAACATGGTCCTCTATCATCTTCAGACATCAACGTTTCCTCTCAAACTACATATCATCTGAATGTCGAAGAAATTTCCTTTCCAAAAATGTATATTGTCGCATGGTTCAGGCAAAGAGTTATCCTATAATGACTGTTGAAATTGGTAAGTTTCGTTGTCCTAATTTGTTTTTGATACCGGTCAAAAACACTCAAAATTTGGGTTTTTGAGCCTCACAAAATCGCAATTTATTGAAAAACTAATTCCTGCGGTACATTTTGAGTATTTTTCCTGAAATCCATGGTTGTTTATCTGTCTGTATCTAGGTTTTCAGAAAGATTGATCGAAAATGAAGTCTGTGGAATTTTTGATAGATAGCCGACTCCGAGGTAAAAAATTAGTAATTTTCCCACCAAAAAATAGGGGGGTCAACATGGTCCTCTATCATCTTCAGACATCAACGTTTCCTCTCAAACTACATACCATCTGAATGTCGAAGAAATTTCCTTTCCAAAAATGTATATTGTCGCATGGTTCAGGCAAAGAATTATTCAATAATGACTGTTGAAATTGGTAAATTTCGTTGTCCTAATCTGTTTTTGATACCGGTCAAAAACACTCAAAATTTGGGTTTTTGAGCCTTACAAAATCGCAATTTATAGAAAAACTAATTCCTGTGGTACATTTTGGGTATTTTTCCTGAAATCCATGGTTATTTAGCTGTCTGTATCTAGATTTTCAGAAAGATTGATCGAAAAATGAAGTCTGTAAAACTTTTAAAAGCTAGCCGACACCAAGCACAAAAGTTGGTAATTTTCTCACCAAAATAGGGAGGTCAACATGGTCCTCTATCATCTTCAGACATCAACGTTTCCTCTCAAACTACATACCATCTGAATGTCGAAGAAATTTCCTTTCCAAAAATGTATATTGTCGCATGGTTCAGGCAAAGAGTTATCCTATAATGACTGTTGAAATTGGTAAATTTCGTTGTCCTAATTTGTTTTTGATACCGGTCAAAAACACTCAAAATTTGGGTTTTTGAGCCTCACAAAATTGCAATTTGTAGTTTTTTTTATACATTTTGGGTATTTTTCCTGAAATCCATGATTGTTTATCTGTCTGTATCTAGGTTTTCAGAAAGATTGATCGAAAAATGAAGTCTGTGGAATTTTTGATAGATAGCCGACTCCGAGGTAAAAAATTAGTAATATCCCCCCCAAAATAGGGGGGTCAACATGGTCCTCTATCATCTTCAGACATCAACGTTTCCTCTCAAACTACATACCATCTGAATGTCGAAGAAATTTCCTTTCCAAAAATGTATATTGTCGCATGGTTCAGGCAAAGAGTTATCCTATAATGACTGTTGAAATTGGTAAGTTTCGTTGTCCTAATTTGTTTTTGATACCGGTCAAAAACACTCAAAATTTGGGTTTTTGAGCCTCACAAAATCGCAATTTATTGAAAAACTAATTCCTGTAGTACATTTGCCGCGCCATGTTTTCATGCATAAATATTCAAAAATCTATCACGGAACATGTGAAGTTGCCCTTCGGTTGAAAGGCGTACACTGTACAAAATTGTTGCCTATAAATGTCATCCATTGCAGAAGGAAGTTTTCAAGTTTTTCACGAATTTCTTTCATCAGCAAAATCTATTTCAATTTGTCGCGGTTGATATTTCTACAGTGTTGGACGAGCGATTACATCTGTACGAAAATTTTGCTTTCTATCTTTTGCTACACGGAATGGTCCACTATGACGTCATGGAAAATTGGAAACTTTACGCGTGTGTGGTGTAGAAATTATTTCATATCGCGATAATCATTTGTCAGTACAAGGCAGTAAAGAAAATACCGAATTGGAATTGTTGATGAGCGGCATTTTAGTGTTTTGAAAGTCAGCTGCAGAATTTTGTTATCGTAGTGTAAGCTGCTAGGCGTCACTTGTAGCTAAAAAGATGTCGAACACAATCTTCGGTGTTCAGTGGTTTGAGGAGAAACATTTACAAACGTTTGTTGTAGGAAAATAAATTTCCAATAATTCATAGACTTACTAGTTGCTAGCCTAGATCAGGGTAGTGCAGTCTATTTGGAGGCAATTCTGATCATTCAATTTTTGTCAAGAGACTAACGCCGACTCCTAACCTGCGTTATGTTATTTGAATCGCATTATTTTATTGGAGGGAGGGAGCTGACTGCTCAAGGAAAAATAAAAATGTTTGTGCTTTTGAGGAATCACTCTGTCAGTCACCCATTTTCAACAATTTTGGGGCGATGGATACTAAAAACAGTCTTTGGGAACGGGAGCTGCATCCCCAAAGCTCCACACTTTCATGTCTATACCTACTCATGTGTAATTACAATACTTTCAGTAAGCTTATCTGTACATTGATATTTGTTTTTCCAGTTGTAAAGTAAAGTTAAACTTCGAATTATAATAAGTAATCATGTCTCTAGAAGAAATCGAAGCAGTTTGTACCTCGAGCGATTCAAGTTTTGACGAGGACGAACTGCTTTATCAGTCGTCAATTAGCGAGAGTGACGGTAAGTTTATTTCAACACCAATTTACGGTTAGTTGTACCATTCAGCGAATACAGTGATTAATTAAGATGAAATAAAGCTTCCCTCTATTGATGGCGGAACATAGCAGGCGTACAATTCAGTCCATTTTCTTGGACAAGGAATTCTAATTCTATGAACCTCCGGTGTTGCAGACGTGCTCAAATGAGATTAAGAATTCTTGTGATTTTGTAGCCTACTGATTTTTCACCGTTCCAACAATTGAGATATGTGAGTTCATAGTTATTTTTAAATATGTATTACAGACGAGAATGAAGGTGGGGTTGACACTTACCGTCGGTTTTCGTTGGTCCCCACCATTTCACTGTCGTCGTCATCAATGCCATCGACGTCTGCTACGGCAGCAATTGGAGGTCAGTATTACGACTAATAGTTGACAGTTATCTTTATGCTGTCAACCTTCAGTGTAGATTTGCCAATCATATTTGCAAAGTTTTGTGAGCCAAATTGCTTTTGAGCAGTCTGCTTATAAAGTTCATGTTTATGTAACAAGGCCGCGATGAAGAATTCTGCGACTTTGTTGATCAGGGGCTCTTAAAGTGATAAGCACGCCTCTTTGAAAGTGGGGAGAAGTTTATTAGGAGGCGCGAGGTCACGGAGCAAAATTTAAGAAATCTACGCTTTGATAAAAGTTGATCCAAACAAAAGAAACGTCTAAAACGTAAAAATTCGAGAAATCTTGCCGTCGTAAAAAGTTCATTTCCAAAAAAAGATCTTAATGTAATCTTAGGATAAAATTTTACCTCTGAAAACATTATTTTGCAACTAAATAACAGGGGTGTTCGAAAAGAAAATATTTTGAAATTTCGTTTTGCTTCAGCACAAAATTGCTTTGTTTTGGTTTCGTTTCGTTTTGAATTGACTTAGTGCATAATTTCGTTTCGTTTCGAAGTGCGGTCGAAACCAATTGGCCTTATCCGGTATGACGAACATGCTATGCACGCGAACCTCATTGAACCCACAGAGCGGCTGTTTACCATTGTCACATGAATTTTCGGAGGAAGACGATGACATATGAGTAACAACGAAAAAATTTCTAAATATTTCCACCCAAGGTTTGGTTTCAAACTGTTTTTTCGGTGCTACTATAGCATGAGGTCTACCGCCATATGTTACCTGCCGAAGTGCAGGGTGAGGTCTACTTGTTAGGGTTAGGGTAAAATTTTGTTTCGCACCAGTAAAACTCGTTTCAAACACCCCTACTAAATAATCATTATCAAGAGACATGTGAGCTTTGCTGAAACCTACCAAGGTGGACGTGAGTCTTTGTTGAACCTGCTAGGAGTCACGGGGCTTTGTTGAACCTTCTAAAGAGGGTATTTCAAAAAGTTCAAGAGCCACTGCTGTAAATCATGGAAAGTTTTTACGTTTCTGAACATACTTTTTGACAAAGACATTTTCCAAATTATAAAAACTACGCACCCACGTGCACATTTAATTGCGTAGAGTACGCATTGGCAGTATACATGATTAGCACTTTTCAAAATGAAATTGAGCACTCTTTTACTCATGGTGATTATACAGTATTCGGTTAGCGTTCGTTTACTGAAAATGACCTGGTCATGCGAAGTGTGACGTCACAGTTTTCCCGCCGTACCATTCTAAAAACGTGGCGCTTATGATTGTGAGAGTGTGTGTGTTGTAAGATTGACTATGTGCAGCATCGTATTCGTTGCGTGGATTGTTTGATAAAATATGACATACGCCTTTGACAGCACCCCCTTTTGTGGCTGGATCCACAAATTGCGGTCTTCAGAAGATGAGATTGTGTTGACTTACAATCAATGCTCTTCGATTTGTTCTATTTAGAAATTCAAAACGTTGTCAAAGCCAAACTAGTTTTCAGCAGTTAGTTTCTAAGTCTGTGTTTGTGACGTAACAGTGGCACGGTGAAGAATTCCGCAAATTTGTAGATGTTCGTAAGATTGTCATGTCTTGTAATACCGGTAGCAACTTGCTTTTGAGAAGATTCCTTATAAATTCGTGTTTGTGACGTAACAGTGGCACGGTGAAGAATTCCGCAAGTTTGTGGTTGATTGCAGGTGTTCATGATTTTGTAGCTTCAATGTACCTGTTGAGCAAAACGTTTTCAAAATTATGAAAACCGACCATTTCCATACACTAGCAATGGCGCGGAGTACCAGTTGGAGGCGGCAACATTTTTTTTTGGGTGGTTGCGCTTTCGCTAATCAAGTGAACCGATTTCTTGTCTCAAATTCGCGGTTGCATGCATAATCTGTTTTGTTCATTTCTGCTATCACTATTTTCCATGTTGGGATTGGCCGAATTATATTTATATGCGCTGTTTACCTGCTATTCTGAAATGCTTACAAATAATAGATTTTGCAAACGGTGTAAAGTTTTACTGACCACATTTGTTTAATTGCTTATATCAGCGTATTATCTTTACCAGCTTGTGTCAGGGTTGTGCAATCTTACGTTAAGGCCAGCCGAAAATTTTGAAAATAATTGTACAAAATTGGGAATGAAAAAACATAAGTCTCCAATAAAAGGTGATCTTTGGCCTCTTTGTTTTAAAACATTTCATAGGGCTCAAGGGCGATAGTTCATGATGGTAGTTGCTCTTGATTGGAAGACTCGTTGTTTTCAGTGTACCCCAGCGTAGCAGGGCAGGTAGGCTTGAAAGACAGTGACTCGAGATATGAGTGACAACATTTTAAACTGTGTTGCAGGTAGTGTGGCGGTTTCGCCCCCCACTCCATCAAGAATGCGTGGTCGGCCGCGATCCAGACGTGGCAGAGGTGGTCGTCCTACAAGACAGCTGGGAATTCCATCAGACCCTGCCGCTGCTGTTATTTCATCTGACGTTGGGATATTTCAACCTCCGTCGCAGTGGCAGGGCAATACTTGCATCGCTCCAGCGGCTCCTACTTTCATTGGCCGTCGCCAACATCACCTCCCGGCGGCTGATATGAGTCCGCTGGATGTTGTCCAGCTGTTTTTGGACGACCGATTCTTTGACGAAGTTGTTGCTGCCACCAACGAGTACGCTTCTCAATGCCTGGCTGGATCCGGAAGACCTAGAAGTGGAATGCGGGAGTGGGAAGATGTGGACCGCCAAGAAATGGAAAAATTTTTTGGGCTCTTGTTTGCAATGGGGTTAGTCCAAAAACCCACATTGAAGGATTATTGGTCGACAGATGTCGTAGTGCGGTCAAGCCTTCATCGGGAGGTTATGTCTCGCAACCGATTTGAAGACATCTTGAGATACCTGCATGTCGTTGATAACAGGTCGTCTCCGGATTCTTCCGCGACACATGATCGCCTTTGGAAGATTAGGCCGTTTATCGATCGCCTTCTGTCGACATTCAAGACTATGTTTGAACCTGATAAACAGCTTAGTCTTGACGAGGCTACCTGTGCGTTCAAGGGCCGGGTGAGTTTTCGAACGTACAATCCCAACAAGCCACATAAGTGGGGCATCAAAATTTTGAGGTGTGTGATGCTGCAACAGGGTACTGACTTAGCTTCGATATCGCTACAGGGGAATCCCGTACTGTGTACAATATAGTACTCGACCTAATGCAAGACTACCTTGGAAAGGGTCATGAATTGTATGTAGATCGGTACTATACATCGATTCCGCTGTTTCGAGAGTTGTATGCTAAGCAGACTCTAGCAGTGGGAACATGCCAGATAAACAGACGAGGGATGCCAAAAACCTTTTTGATGCAGAACATTCCCCGAGGCGCAGTAGTGGCATGTCGACAAGGGCCTATTCTAGCTCTGAGGTGGCGTGATAAGCGCGATGTCATCGTGCTTTGTACGAAGCATACGCCAGCGATGACGACTGTTTCGATAAGAACGCGAGGAGGTCGCGTTTCAAAGGAGAAGCCCATGGCTGTCGACGATTACAACCGGCACATGGGAGGCGTTGACAAGAGTGACCAAATGTTAGGCTATTACCCCTTCACCCAAAAAACCGTGAAATGGTGGAAAAAAGTGTATTTCCTTTTGCTAAGTCTAGCGTTGGTCAACACCCATAAGGTTTACGTTATGCAGAATATTGAACCTAGCAACCAATCGATGCCCCTGAGCACATTCTTGATGGCGGTTGTTAGAGACCTTGTTGGAACGAGACTTCGTATTCAGGTGGAAGATGTTTCTCCCTCTCATTCTTCAGTCAGCATTAAACACTTCCTAGAGTACAGTGAGTCAACTTCCAGCAGGAACCATGCCCAACTTGAATGTAAGGTATGCTCAAAGAAAAAAAGGCTGGCTACTACTGAAGGGGGATCCTCTGAAGGCTCATCCCGGAAAATGACCGCGTTCAGGTGCAGAGCTTGTAAAGTTCCCTTATGCGCTGTCGGTTGCTTTGAAGCATACCACACAAAAGAGAATTACTTGGAGTAGTGGTAACCTACGCTTGTACCGGTACTTTCTCTTACGTGTGGCATGTTTTCAATCTCCAAATTTATTTTCTATCTTTGGTTTCTTCTTATCCTTCTAAAATAAACCTCATCTACTACGGTAGGCCCATTGCAAATAATGCGCTAAGGGTCATTCAAGCATTAGTGTCAATAGTAAATCAAAATTTTTTTGTAACTTGTTCACGTAAGAACATATTCTTGATACTGTAGATCGTTTTTGCTGCAATAAAATATTTGAATGACCTTTGTACCAATGTTAGATATTTTTGTTGACGTGTTGAATTTGCATCAGTGCCATAATGTTGTTCATGCTTGGTTTTAATGTTTGTGGTTGAAAAGACTATGTTTTTGATGATTTTGCCCTTTCGTTAAACCTTTACTTTTCCTTCAAAACTTTTTCAACACCAAAATCTTTCTCAACAAATTTTGCAATCTTCCTGCATTTGTGCTTGAAAATTTTTTATTTTGATTGCAATATACCCTCTTTTCACGGGATAACGCGAAAGCAAGTCCTCACTAGCAGAAATTGCACGATCACATTTGAGATAATCGCAGAAGTAAAGCCGGCCGGTTTCCTTCAAGTCTTTTGATACATATGTCTTGTTCTGTGCGGTTGGTTGCTGCTTTTCATGGGGATCTGGAGCAGCTGTTCATGATGGCAGTTACTCTGAAAGGAAGGATCCGTTGTATTCAGGGTACCCCAGCGTAGCAGGGCAGGTAGGCTTGAAAGATAGTGACTCGAGATATGAGTGACAACATTTTAAACTGCGTTGCAGGTATGTGGCGGTTTCGCCCCCCACTCCATCACAAGTGGGGACTATTTTTTCTTGACCATGAATAAAGTGTAGAAATCCTCTCTAACTTTACTCGCTGCTACAGAAAATGATCGCTATTATTGATTTCCATCCTGAAAGTTTCATCTTCTGTTTTTAAGTTATTCTCTATGAATTGCATTTTTTTGTGTTTCAGAAATTGGCACCTCTGTGGAAATAACTAAAAAGTTATTATTTTGCAAATGCATTGAATGACTGGTACCAGATAATTGTATTGATAATACAATTCAACAATAATACAATTGTATTGAAAGCTGGGTTACATGAGGTGTTGCCTATGATTTCGTTGCATTGCCACTTGACTTTATTTGACAGTAGTGCTAAGAAAAACGTTTTGAAACTCATTCAAACTGAAAGAACTTTATGCTCCCGCAAACCAGCAAGCTGGAGGCTAGGTTTGCAATGCTGAACGACCAAAAATAGGCGGAATGTAGCTTCAAAAAGCATAAACTGGCAGCACTGATTACATTGATAAGATAATGTTAAAGTAGTGGCTCTCAGTGAATGGTGGTAATCATTAGATACTATGTAATTCAATGTACTGTGACTAAGCAGAATCGTTGCGGTTTTAAAGTGAATGTAATGTGTTTTTATAATAGTATGTTGATGCGTTCTATGTTGGCGTTGACCGTAATGCACACAATAAAACTGTTGAAATTGGGAAGTATATTCTGTTTGTATGAGTGATAATTTACTTTTGAAAATGTGTTGCACTTGCGGTTGATGCATCATATAGTATTGTTCGTCGTAGTCGGTTTTTGCTTTTGGAATTATGTTGCAGTTGCCGGAATCCGGCCATCTCTGCTAAGGGGACAACACTGGATAAAAACGGAATAAATACTACTTCTACTTGTCAATGCCTGATATTTTATCACTCACCATAATGAGTAAATAAAGATTCATAAAATATATGTTTTTTTCTACAGTAGTCTTATTACTAATGTGACTTTTGTGAGCTTAGGTTTGTACGAGATTTACATATGGACATATTCTCTTTTACAGTATTATGATAAATATGCGAAACACGATATTCTAGTGCAGCCGTGCGTTCAAATAGACTATCTAAATCGTCCGCTATTATTGCTATCGAGCTGCTCTTGATGGCAAAAACAGCGAGCCGTGACGACAGTCGTTTACGTCGGCGTTTGACGATTGGGAGAAAGGCATAGCCGATAATAAAGTACATTTGTTCAGTAAGCGCAAACGCGTTTGACCTGATCATACCAAATGGCTAGCTGAGATTGAGTACGAAGGAAATAGTCTACTGTACAAGTTTCGAAACAATTTCAAAGCTAAGCTAATGAAAACGAAAAATTGTTACTCCCCAACAAAATAGTGGGGGGTAAAGATGCTTGTACTTTATCTTAAGCAACAAAATGATCTTTCCAAACCACGTGCCACGTGAATATTGAAGACAAATGCTTTTCAAAAACATGTAATGTTAGATAGTTTGGCTTACGCGTTTCTTTGCAACAACTGATCAAATCGTAGGCCTAAATGCAATATAAGTGATTTGGTAGCTGTGAAACTTGTTCAAAATTAGGGTGCCGGGCCTCAGAACAGTGCAATTTTTAGAAAAAGTACACCCGTTAAAAGTTTCAGAAAACTTTTCCACGGTTCAACGGCTCATTGACTTCAACTGTGTGAAGTTTGCAAGGAAATAGTCTACTGTACAAGTTTCGAAACAATTTCAAAGCTAAGCTAATGAAAACGAAAAATTGTTACTCCCCAACAAAATAGTGGGGGGTAAAGATGCTTGTACTTTATCTTTAGCAACAAAATGATCTTTCCAAACCACCTGCCACGTGAATATTGAAGACAAATGCTTTTCAAAAACATGTAATGTTAGATAGTTTGGCTTACGCGTTTCTTTGCAACAACTGATCAAATCGTAGGCCTAAATGCAATATAAGTGATTTGGTAGCTGTGAAACTTGTTCAAAATTAGGGTGCCGGGCCTCAGAACAGTGCAATTTTTAGAAAAAGTACACCCGTTAAAAGTTTCAGAAAACTTTTCCACGGTTCAACGGCTCATTGACTTCAACTGTGTGAAGTTTGCAAGGAAATAGTCTACTGTACAAGTTTCGAAACAATTTCAAAGCTAAGCTAATGAAAACGAAAAATTGTTACTCCCCAACAAAATAGTGGGGGGTAAAGATGCTTGTACTTTATCTTAAGCAACAAAATGATCTTTCCAAACCACGTGCCACGTGAATATTGAAGACAAATGCTTTTCAAAAACATGTAATGTTAGATAGTTTGGCTTACGCGTTTCTTTGCAACAACTGATCAAATCGTAGGCCTAAATGCAATATAAGTGATTTGGTAGCTGTGAAACTTGTTCAAAATTAGGGTGCCGGGCCTCAGAACAGTGCAATTTTTAGAAAAAGTACACCCGTTAAAAGTTTCAGAAAACTTTTCCACGGTTCAACGGCTCATTGACTTCAACTGTGTGAAGTTTGCAAGGAAATAGTCTACTGTACAAGTTTCGAAACAATTTCAAAGCTAAGCTAATGAAAACGAAAAATTGTTACTCCCCAACAAAATAGTGGGGGGTAAAGATGCTTGTACTTTATCTTTAGCAACAAAATGATCCTTCCAAACCACGTGTCACGTGAATATTAAAGACAAATGCTTTTCAAAAACATGTAATGTTAGATAGTTTGAGCTGAGAGTTGATTGATTATGATTGATGACAAATGTAAATGAAATACGTCCCAGCACCCCCAAAACTCTCCAAAATTAGTATGCTGGAAATCAAACTATTAGAAATTTTAGAAAAACAGAGATCTTTGCTACTTTTTGATTATTGTTTGTCGAAAGCTTGGTCTTTTGGCCTCATCTGGTGACCATTTTCAAAAAGATTTATCGAAAATTGCAATCTGTACCAAGGTTTGTAGATAGGGTACTCTAAGCAAAAATTGCTTCCCCCCCCAACAAAATAGTTGTGTGTAAAGATGCTTATGTTTTATTTTGAGCGAGAAAATCTTGTTTCTAAAATATATATCAAAAAATGTGGATGAAATTTCCTTTCCAATGATATCAAGCACTAGAGAATTTGATGAAGGCTTGGTTTCATGTTGATTGATCGAAAACGCAGTTCCAATACACATTTTTTCAATACAGGGCCAAACAATTTTTTACCACTTGGGTGATGGGTTTGAGAAAATTTCAAATTGTAGAAAAACGGACTGGTTTGGCGCTTTTTGACTATTTTTCCTCGGGAGTCTGGCTCTTTGGCATGATGTAACCGCCATTTCCAAAAAGATAAATTCAAAAATAAAGTCTGTGGAATTTTTTGAAGTTGAGTACTTTTATATCGAAGATATCTGGATACCAAAAAGGGGGGGGTTAATTTGCATAAATCATTTTTTTGAACAAAAAAATTTTTTTTGGAGGTTAGCATATTCTTAATCACAATGAAATTTCCTTTTCAGCGATATAACATAATCGATATAATAGCTAATGGCCTAAAACCAGTGAATGATAAAAGTAAACATGATTAATGGTTTTTTTATGCAAATTAGCCGTTTTTTGCATCTGTTACAAGGAATTTCAGGACTGCTTCGCGGGAGCGAAAGAGTTAAGCCCCCTTGCATTAGTGACAAATTTTCTCTGCTTGGTTTTTATTGCCTGACGTTTATCGAAAAAGCATTGCAACTGAGTGATGCTCTTGGAAAAAGCACCTTGCAGCTCCAGAGTGAACATAAACCGCTGGCGCAAGATTCCCTTCTTACAACGTTATTCCCTAGAATTTTAAAAACTCTGTATTCAGTACGCTCACTAGTAATAAGTGTTTTTCTAGAAGCCTAAAACAAATGCGTCATTAATTTGCAGGGGAAATTATTTCGCGTTGAAGCTTCGCCTCTATCGTTCTTGACCTGCAACTTTTTAAATATCCAAAAATTAAAAACAGGAAAACCATAAGTGGAAAGGCAGGAGCTTGGGGCTCCAGCCCCCTTGAATATTGGCAAAATAGTTAAGATGGATTTAGATGGTAACACTTTGAATGGGATTGGAACTAGCTACCACTGTTTTCGCTAACTGCACCTTTCCTAAATATCACAAAGTAGAAATTGCAAATAAAGTAAACAAGGCAGTGAAGGCTATGTAGTTGCATTCAAAAAGTTTCAAACCTTCAGTGTTTGATAAGGAGGTCGATTAAAAATCCCAGGCTTTAACCGGCAATAGGGACTTGAAGAAGAATTTTCACAATTTTCTGATTTTTCATAAGATGATTTCTACATGTTTGTGGTGCATCGATCTCAACTTCAGCCTTTTACCCTGTACTAACCACCAACTAACAAATACACACGCATTTTTTACTGCCGTTTTATTACTGCGGTACGCAGTTTCTCCACTGCGCGCATAAACCATTCGCACACAATTTATTAATTCAGACGGAAAACCAAATAACGACTAAAGACGGCTGTACACAATATGTTTTTGTTCGGTTTTGTACGTTTATTGGTCTCAAACATTTCGTACAGAAACTTTCATTCACTTGGATCTTTATGCGGTGTTATGTAATGCATCTTGTGCGAACGACTGCCTTTCTCACCAAAATGTTTTTGTACGTTTTTGTCCGCAAAAACTTACACGCTTTTGGTATGTACTAAACTGACAATATCGGAGGTTCAAACAACAAGATGTACTGTCAACCATATAAGTAGTTAAGCAGATGACAATTTTCGTTTAAAAATGCACGAGCAAAAAAGGTATAAAATCGGACAAAAAAGTATGGAGTACAGCGACCTTAACACAGCAAACCTTAATTTCTCTTCAAAACAGTAAAAAGCAATTTTACATGACACTTTTTCCGCAAGAGCAAAGTGTCTTTTAGCTTTCTTGTATAGTAGTAAGCTGACAAATTGCTCTTTAAAAGGTGAAGAAAGTTTTACCTTCTTTCCAAAGTCTACTAAAACAACAGATAAACACACCACCAAACAGCTATCAATAAAACTAGTAACTAATGTTAATATATATTAGCCATTAAAAAAATGACACTTTTGCCGTGTTTAAAACCTGACAGCAGGCTAAAACAGTAAATACCACGAATTTCAGTTTAACAATAATATACGTCACTAATAATTTCAACTTTTTTGAATACCAAAACAACTTCATTGGAAGCGACCATATATATTTTGTAAAAAGCACATTCTATGTCAATATCCTGTATATTCTCCGATCTACATTCATTTATGTCAGCATTGGTTCAAGTCAGGCATAGAAGGTTTGCTTTAAGTTTCTAGTTTTCTCTCAGCAAGCAATCTGAGCCTGTCTTTAATCTTTGCTGCAAACGATAAAGCAAACTTACACAAAATCGAAATATTAACGAAACTTTAGCACACATTCAACTTTACATTCAGTAGACACAATACCAATCTCATTGAATACTACTGTGCAGTATTTTTCACATTAGTCTTTTCAAATTTTCAAGATTTTTTTTTAACTTGCTTAAACGCCAGTAAGTCACAAATGCCGCCAACTTGCGGCAGTTATAACCCTCCATCTAAAATGGAGAACAAATGATGAGGTGCTTGAAAACACCGATACTTTAGCGCATTGGCCATAGGCTTAACGCTCAAACCTTACACTGCGTTAAACCCACAGTAGGTATAAGAAATGTAAAATGACAAAAATCTCGTCAATAAAATACGTAGAACTAGTGTTCCACACCGCCTTGGAACTTCCATCACTTCTGGTACAACCAACTTTACAAATATGGCTTGTTCACACAAAACGGCAAAATTTTAGTATACGACTGGAAACAACGCCAGCCGTATTTTTTCAAACAAGGTCTTATCAACTGCAAGAAACAAAGACCAATTTCATCATCGTTATATACATCATTAACACTATACACTGTACAAGTAAAGAAATTTAAATCGAACTTTGGTCTTCTTTTTTAACTACCTTAAATTCTTGAAACGCAAGACTGCCATTAGAACTTTTTAAAAAGCAAATAGTTGCAATTAACAAATACAAAAAAGTTCCAATAAAAAGGCTTTGGAAAAAAAAATTGACAACTAAGGCACTTTCAACAAAATATTTTTGCAATAAGCAGAAATATTTGTAACCATTGAGCAAGTTTATGCAAAGCTAGCTTCTAAGCAATAAAGATATTAATCGAATGCCTTTGGGGTCGCATGATCCTGTACCACTTTTTTAAGAGCAGCCTCTTTTCAGGAAGAAAAACCCGAAAAATGTATGCGTTTACTTCAACTTTGTTACGGTGATGTTAATCAAAATATATGAATTATACGCAATCTATATGAAATGCTGAAATTTTAAAGTACGACAAAGAGTAGAATGTTGTTACTGTTAATAATGGTGTTGAATTGAAATGCTTTGTCCATACGCCCACGAAAAGTAGTACTAGTGGTTACACTTTAGTTTTTTCAATTTGACACAAATTACCAAGGCATATTTAAGCCTCGTAAACTTTAATAACGTGCCCCTTTGCTGTTTTAAAATGCATAACTCTATACAATGTACAAGCATTAAGAAAAAGCAGAAATGTAAAGAAATAAAGAACAAATTGCGTAGCGAAAAACATGCGGTAACCGTGAATCCGTTTTACTGCTGGCGGGTCAGGTTAAATCCTAGTGGTAAAGGTGAAGCAAAGTAACAGCAAAACCAAGAGTTTGCTAGAGCCTTCTTTCATTTCGAAAGACCGTTCAACGGGGTGATATGACTGGGCACACTTCGAAAAACCGTTTTTTGTCATTTAAAGCTAGAAGTCTAGCGTCCCGCATGATGAGAAAATGATATAATAGTAGAGTGTGTAATATTAATAGTAGAGTGTTTCTCATACACACACCAACCACGGTTACAATTTTGCATGCCATAACTGGGAGACCCCGTTACAACATCCCAAAGCAACATTGTCAATATGAAGACAATTCAGCCCTACTTAAATCGGCATACTCAGGCTGCTGTTCGCCGGTATTTTGTTGTTAATATACATTAAACAAAAAATAGAACTTTCCAAAAGATTAGCAAATACCAAATTATGGGCCAATTGAGTTTAAATATGACTTGGAGGGGTGGTAGTTTTTGAGAAATGTGTTTGATCTGAAAATTGTTGAGCGAAAGGGGCGAAGAAGACTTGAAGTGAACGTGGAAGCAGCAGGTAGAGAAAAATATTAAAAGGTTGACTTACGACGGAAAAATGGCTTGTGAAATCAACTGCGTGTAGGCTAAACGACATGAATCCAGTCGCCTAGGCCAAAAAAAATATAAACAAAATTCAAGAGATGCCAGAAGAATGATAAAACATATTAAATGCAATTACAGTTTACGCAGTAGTGTAGGTAGGTGATGCGACGTTCATTTCATCACTTTTTATTATTGGTGCATTGGTAAAGCAAAGTTAGATGATGAGTTTGAAAAGCTTTCTTAAAAAGTAAACTGTGGCGCACTGCACTTAATAATATGTGATACCGTCATTGATCTATTTACGAATTTCTCTTAAAAACCTGAACCAAAAGTTTCCAACTGTATTCTCATTAGGTTTAAAATTTCTCGTAAAAGATGGAACACTATAGTTATAAATACAGTTGTACTTTGCTTGTAACTGCACCTGGTAAACATATGCATTGCACAAAACTTTTTTCATTCCAGCTTTCTAGCTGCATTACAACGGAAGGACGTGGGGTAAGAGTATGTCAACACATTCTTTGTGAAAAAAGGCTATGTCACATGAATACCATGTTAAGTCAATATCTGTAAGTTTTATGTTCTTTTTTCCTATTAAATGTGCAAGAGTTTTCGTTATTTAAAAATTTAGTGAATTGCTTAGAGTTTTTGATATTACAAAAAAACTTCATCAAATCTGTATGCTCAACATTATTTTAAACGTAAAAATATGACATAACGTAGTTATGCCCCAAGCCTTCAATTATATGACAGAAACAATCCATTAGCGCAACTGCTTCTTCATTGCTTTGCTAACAAATGCTTTTTAGAATTAATACTAAAAATGCTTCTACAGAAGGCAGCTTCTTTTCTGGCTTTTAATGACTAAAGTAAACCGCCATTGGTCAAAATGCTAAAATTTTATGTGATGCTTGCAATAACACTTGAGATAAAAAATAACAAGAAAAAGAATAGGAGCAAGAAATAACGAGGAAGAGGGGAAAGAGCAATAACTATTTACAAAGAGAATACAGACAAGTTTATACGTTGCTGGAGTTTGTAAAGTATTTAAACAGCAATGAATTCATTTAGATCATATTTAAAATAGTCCTCAAGACTGCTGCCAAGAGTTCCCAAAGTGTTAATAAACATAATCCATGCAAAAGTATGCCTGGTGACAGTATTTACACCAATGCATAGGCTAAACTCGTAATTCAAAAGATTATAAATGTTGATATTAGTCAGGACAAGACAATTAGGATAACCTGATCTTTATGAAGGCGTTACATGCAAAAATTATTTTCGTAACGTTCAATAAACATTGAATTTTTAGGCACTGTTTCGATTTTAAATAGTTATAGATCAGGGTAACAAAAACAACATCTCCTCATCTCTTGTGTTATGTGTCGTCATTCGTGAAAAACGCCTTCAGTACGTTAAACCGCGGCCATCTATATGAACCTTTAACCCTACGTTAGTACCCTGGGGTGTTTCAGCACCCCACAAAAAACTTTTTTAATATAATTTTGAGTTGGCAACAATGACATGGACTATCTTCCAAGTACCTTCCTAAATAAGTGAAAAGATAAATCACTGAGAATTTCATAATCCCATACCTTACACAGTAGGAGATTAGAGACATTTGTTGTGGTTTGGGGTGTGACGTCACCCCACGATACTAAGCAGGCCATTCATTAGTTTCCTGGATTTCGGCGTTAGTTTTTTCTCTTCTGCTTTTTTTGGACAAATTCATATTTATTAATAATTGTTAAATAATATTACTTTTGTTGATATGAAGAAAATAAACATGCTTAATTTATAATTTTTATTTTTTTATTCTTGTAAAGGTATAATGCAAGTCAAAATTTAACTATTTTCTGTGGTTGACCTGATGTGATACAAAAGCATTCTTCAGTATCAGTAAATGAAAATTTTTTTACTCATTGGTAACTATAAAAACTTACAAAAGAAGCTGAATGAACATCATGCAATGATAAGCAAGAGGACATGAATTTTAAGAATGGGGTGTTCAAACACCCCAGGGTACTAACAGTGTGACAAACTGTGAGAGTACTAACGTAGGGTTAACAAGAACACAACATTAAAAAATAGTTTTGTTCCTAAATCTTTGAATGTTTTTCAGTAACTTTAAATCCAACTTTTTGAATGAAAGCCAATTTTTGAACTAATGCACATACACAAAATAGTCTCAGGGAAGGTTACCTGTCTTCAACAGCAGCTTGCCTGAAACTAGAGACAAAATGAATAAAGCTGCGTTAAAAGACATTAACTGACACAATTTTTTAGTTAAAAACTCCAACAACGTCTAAACAAATAATACATCTAAAAAAGTAAACTATTGGAATGTACTTACAAAGATCACACTTCTTTTACAATCTTTGTGAGTTAACACTGATCAGCTATTATTAAATATAAGCTAAATTACAAAATGCTAAAAACAGTTTACATGTAAGAGTTTTACAAGAATAATTAGAAAGTCGTCTATTGAATCCATTTATCCAATACAAAGACCATACTTGGATTCTTAGTCTGGTATTCAATATTTACAGCTACTCCTCATCTATGAAAGTATAAACCAGTGTACGGTAAAAATATTTGTGTAGAAAATGTTCAAATAACTACTTGTTAATCAAAGAATTATTTCCCAAGAAAAGCTAGTTAACTTGTTTCGGACAGGAAAAAGAAATGGCTCTAATTCGACTACGATTACAAAATGCTTTTAAAATATCCGATTCTAAAACTTCCGAATATACTAACAAGAAGTCATTTGGTGAAAATAGTTTGAAAGTCAATTTGATTGTTTGATGCAAAATTAGTAATACAACGTCACACCCAGAAACTCGGCTTAGATAGATTTTACTGTGTTTAAACTGCCAATTTCATATTTTATTTTTGTGGTGTCACATGCTGACTGCAGTAAATCATATAAACAGTGTTTTAGCGTAAAAAAGCGTGCTTTTGTTTTGGCTGAAATAGACATCACTGTTGTGCAACAATCGAGTTTGCCAGCAATAATTTGAAGAAAGATAATACAGTATATCAGGCCAAGCCTAGGTATTAATGTTCAAATGCATACTTCATGATTATTCAGCGCTATATAAACTACATAAAAAATGCCTATTTCTGTACGCAATATACACATAGCAAAAATCATAGCATATTACCATCGATAAACTGGTGCTAAAATTTAAACAGTAGCTATTCTGCCGTTTACGCTTCTCAATGGTCAGTCGGTCAAGGTTGGTGGCTCACAGCTTTTGCTCAAAATAGCAATCTAACGCGAAAGATGCTACAAAACAGATTGGTAGTTACCTTCAATGTACCAGCTGGCGCTATGACTCTGTAAGCTATTTAAATAAAACAGCTTTCGGTCGGAATCGGAGCTTCACTGTGAATACTAAACGAAAATTCTCTTACAAACTTATTATTTACAGTAAAGTGAGCAAAACTTATTTATACTGCGCGCTAATAATACAGGGTGTCCAAAAAGTTTCGCCCGATTTTATGTTAATAACAATCGTAAGTTTTACATGAATTTAAAACTTTTTTTATGGGGTGTTTTTAAAGACATGGTATACAAATAGAAACCACAAACTATTCCTGACAATCGCAGAGTTATTCCTGACAAAATTGCCACAATTGATGTGGAACTATGCCAAAAGGTTGGTATCGGTGCTGCTGCACGATTGGTTCCCTGTATTAAATACAACGGGAAACAATTTGAACTGTCTGAATGACCTGTTTGAGCATTGTTGTGACCTTACCTCTTTCCTTTGGATTATTGTTTCATGTTTGATTGACTCACTGTTGTCATTGTGCTTGTAGTTCTCATTTATCATACAATAAAATTATTTAAAACTTACAATTGCTAGTAATATAAAATTTTGGACACCCTGTATATGCAACATCGTAGATAGGGTTTGGATCTTCACGTTTGCCTCCAATTTCACTCCACAATTTCTAGCCTCCAGGCTACAATCAGCTGGACATAAGCTACTGGTAGTGATTTTCAATCGAGAATTTCACTTTTTCTGTTTTGGAAATGAAATTACAACGATAGAAGCTACTCACATAAACTGCAATCCTGATCCTTTCAACAGAGGAAAAACTGCAAGCCACCAACCGTGTTCAATCAAAAGCAGTAAACGGCGAAATAGCCTTCAAGGACAACACGATACGTCGGCAAAATACTCACTTTTTAAAATTTAACACTCATTATGTCATTGGTCAGAAAAAAATTCGAAATGGTAAAAAACCCTGATAACTATTTATTTAAATATCACTCTTTATCCCACACCATTAATTAAAATAAGCAGTTATTCCACTAGAAATTAGAGAAGCAAAAACAAAGCGGACAATTTTCAAATCACACTGAAGCAAAATAGAGCGGTTAATTTAATTTAAAACATTTTAAACTCGCATCAAAAACTTCATAGTTTCTAAAAGAGAATTCACAACATTATACATGTAAAAAAAATTAGAGTTACAAATTACGCTTTTCGTTGGCATTTCTATTTTATTACATAATAATGCGGATTTCACTTTGTATCCAAATCACCTGCAACGCGTTTTGACACAATAACTATTAATGGCACGGCTTTTAATTTTCCATAGTTCATAGCAGTAAATGCAGAAATGCGCTTCAGGAATCACTGAAAAAAAAAAGATTTTTGTAAGGACGATCTAAACTTTCTCAATATTTTTTTATTCGATAGTCATGGGAAAAAGGACAGTAGTTCAATGTTTTTTCAACGTGTATTAGTTATAGCCAGGTTATTTAAAACCAAGATTCTACTTTACTCAATGAATTTACAGTAATCAACTTAATTATTGGAGTATCATGAGAGTTATGATTAGTTTAACTGTAGTCTATATCTTACTACTTCTAGCACATTGCTGTAAAGAATGCTGGGATGGATTCAAACCAGACCTTCAATAATCAATCGACTATCGGTGAATGCATTTTAGCTGTAGTTCTCAACCTTTTTAACGTCACGAAAACTACAAAAATCTAATCAATTTTTCGGCATAAATTTCACGTAATCAATGCAAATGCGGTGCGCTTGAGAATTTCAATGTCGATGCGAAGCTACGCTTGCTTTCGAGAGCATATCTATCTGTGCAGAGGATCAAATAACGTCAAGCAAACTTGCGTTCTATCGTAAATACTAAGTTTTTTTTTTACTTCGTATTTCAGTCAATGTTGAAAAACCCCACTTAAACTTTGAGATGCAAATGGTGAAATAATATTCACAGCTTTTGAGCTGAACTTTGGAAAAGTTCTTGCGTAGACCGCCAAAGTTCAACTAAGCTCTTTGGGCAGTTGAATAATACAAAATGTTATTTCCCAAGTCATGAATTGTTGTTTTCTTCTTCTTTGTTGAGTGTTTTCCGAAGGGAATAATAACGCATTTGTAATCATTCATGCCAAATACCGAAAACTAATTTCGAAGTAGTAACTGTAGCTTTGTCAATTTGTTCAACACTTCTGAAATAATTTTCTTTTTGAGGTATCATAAACTTCGTTGCAAATTTCACTTTTCCTCTAATTCGATTTTATATAAAAAGACAAGCGCGTAATGCTGCGTAAATTGAGTGATGTAGAACAGAGCAAGTAAGTTTATTCAGTTCCTGTCGTTTTTCGTGAAAACAGCCAAAACAAAATTACATGCAACGCAATAAAAAGTACAGGTATTGAATTAGATGTTTTGTATATTTAATACGAGAAACTTGGCGGCGCACACGAAAAACTCTCGCGACTCGCAGGTTGAAAACCACTGCTTTACAAAAATACAGCTTAACTGAACATTAGAAGGGCTAGTAAGCGTTAATGTCATCGGCGACAGCACATTTAGCCGATACTTCTGTTAAAAAGTAGCGGAGTTTTGGCTCGCATCTTTTCAAAGTCACCAAAAGTATAAGCCAAAAGCTCGAGAAATAGCGGTTCTTTTCGGCCCTGTCAAATACTTGTACAGAAGCCTGGGGTTTGCAATAACAGGGATATGAGCAGCAGTAGTTTTTGCTTTTCGATATTTTAAAGCAATGTTGTTCCTAGGTTTGTTTAAAGTTGAGGTTCTAATTCAGCAAGACAAGCCTATGTAAGACAAGGTAATTGAACTAAATGTTGGCAATTAGTCTAAGTACGGTAGGCTTATATGGCTGTTGAGTCAATATTTGGCGACCCTACAAACAAATTTAAAAAATAACTGTTGACGTATTGACTTAGTGGCCCAGCCTATACGGTATTTTAGCAGTACTGGTATAACAGCATAGCCTAACAGCATCTGGGTCAAGATATTGGTATTGATTTATTAGGATATTGAACTTTACCTTGAATGATTATATTTACCAAATGTTGTTGTTGTTGATTATCCGACCCCTTCCGAGGGATGGGGGCATGGCGGAAGACCATGAAGCCCCAGAAGCCGGGCAACTCCCCAAAGTCTGGACCAGAGGTCATAGAGAGTCGCCAAAGAGTGAGTGGCGCAAAGAGTCCGTAGCTGGACAGTGCAGAATGAGATGAGAGGTGTCCTGGGACGAGTGTCCACAGGCGCTGGAAGAAGAATTCTCGATTCTGCCAATCTTAGAGAGATAAGAACCTAAAAGAAGGCTGTGTCCATTGCAGCGAAGACGAGAGAGAACACAGCGAGCATGACGAGGGAGCACAAGTTCCTCAGTGGAAATTGAGGGAGCCTGTGTGTCAAAATACTTTGAGGAGACAGTACGCCTCCAGTCCGAGAAAAGACGAGAGTAGATACGAGAGGTAAGAGGACAGAGACTACATGGAATTGCGGAGGGCGCAAGTAGCGCTCCTCGTTTGGCAAGCTCATCAGCTGTGTCGTTCCCTGGGAGAAACGAGTGTGCGGGGACCCATTGTAGCCTGATAGAACAGGAGGAGAGAGAGGACAGTTCCTGCCAGATCTGCCACAGAGTTTGAGATAAGAGGAAAGATGGAGACAGGGTGGCGAGGACAGAACGAGAGTCAGATTGGAGAAGAAGAGAAGAGAAATGGCAGATTTTATGGTGCTGCCGAGACCAGCAAAGAGCTTGCAGAATGGCGCAGGCTTCAGCGGAAAAACTTGAGCATACTGGGCCTGCCAAAAGAAAAGAGTGGCCTCAACGCCACAGAGAGAGCAGTTGGCAAGAACGCCGGAGCCGCCCTTGGCAAAAGGAAAAGGAACAGAGCCGTCTGTCCAGAGTACCAGGTCATGAGGGGGGAGAGAGTCAAGATGGGGCAAGAGCCGCACCTTGGCGAGAAAAAGAGGGATCAAAGCGAGAGAATGAAGAGGAAAGGGTGGACTCCACCGTGAAGGAAGGAAGGCAGATTCCAAGGAGGACAGGGAGGACAAGCAAGAAAAGCCTCCCTAAAACAAGTAGAAGGAAGCATGAGCGGGTGAGTGGACGCAAAAGCTCTCCAGAACGATCTGCAGAGTCTTGGTTTCACTCCTAGTCTGGCCAAACCTGAAATAAGAAAAGAGGTTGGGAGACGAAGAGCCCGCTCATAAGAAAAAAGAGTGAACTGAGTCAGAGTGACTCGTAGGGGAGGTAGAGAAGCCTCGGTGAGTAGTACAGGGATAGGGAAGGACGAGAGGCAGCCGGTGATGGCGCGACTGGCCGCTCGATCAAGGCGTTCCAATTTGGTGATATTGGTAACGCTTAGGAAAGGAAACCATCCGGGTGAAGCATAAGTGAGAAGGGGCCGAGGAAAAGATTTATACAGAAGAGAGAGGGACTCCTCAGAGGGGCCCCATGATGAAGCAGAGATACAGCGTAAGGCCTGGAGACGTGGGAAAAACCTGGCCTTCAGCGAAGATACATGTTTAGAAAAGGAAAGAGTGCGGTCGAAGGTGACCCCAAGAAAAGTTGGAGTTGGATTGAAACGGAGGCGGGAGCCGAGTAGGAGGAGGTTGGGCTGGAGGTTAGCCTGGTGGGGATCCACTGAGAAGATGGAGGCCTCACATTTGCTCGGATTGAGAGGAAGACACCAGTACTCAGACCAGCGATCCAATCGAAACAGAGTTCCTTGTGTGGCCTCCACCGCAGTAGGGACCGAGGGGGAGGAGGACCAAATGGCCAGATCGTCAGCGTAAAGAGAGCAGCTGACGGAAGAAGGCAGAAAAGCCCGAAGATCATTAATGAAGAGAGAGAAAGGTACAGGGCCAAGAACGGATCCTTGCGCAACACCTCGACGGACTCGAAAGGAACGGCTTTTGTGATTTTGAAAGACCACAGAAGCGCGCCTATCAGAAACGAAAGATTCAGTCCAACGAGCAAAGCAAGGAGAGAGGCCAGCCGAAATAAGTTTGTGGAAAAGAGCGGGATGCCAGACAGAGTCAAAAGCTTTCAAAAAATCGATAGTAGACAGGATCGTCGGAGAGCCCGGCCTGGGTTTGTTAAACCCATCCAAAATGGACTGAGAAAGGTACAGAATTTGATCAAGTGTAGACCGTCCAGGGCGGAAACCGGCCTGGCGGGGAGAGAGAATGGAATTAGATTCCAGAAAGAAGAGTAGACGGGATAGAATGATGCGTTCAAACAGCTTTGATACGCATGAGGTGAGAGAGATAGGCCGGAAGGAAGCAGGAGAGTCAAGAGGTTTTTCCATCTTATGTATGGGAATAATAGAAGATGTCTTCCAGATGGAAGGAAAAGAATGTGAAGACCAAGAAAGATTGAAGATGTGGAGAAGAAAATCCATGCCAGAGCGAGGAAGATGCTTTAGCATGGGATAGGCAACTTTGTCTGGATCAGTGGCAGTGGATGAGGAGAGGTTGGAGGCAGCCGCAAGAAATTCAGCGGGAGAGAAAAGAAAGCAAAAGGACGAGTGAGACTCCACAGAGCACGTGGCTCGGCGGAGCTCAGTGAGGTAGCCTCTGGCTCTGCTACGCAGGGCCTTTGGCTGAGAAACGGAAAAGTGAGATCTCAGGTAAGCGGCATAAACCGAAGCCGATTCCCTGGGAGAAGAACAGTTAGGAAAGTTAGGAGAGGAGGAAGACGAGGAAGGAGAGCCAGCGATAGAGCGAAGAAGAGAGTGCACAGATTTAGGATTAGATTTAGGTGAAAGGGAAGTGCAGGTCGTCTGCCATGCCTCCTCCTTGGCTTTGGCAATGACTTGACGAGGCACGTCGAGAAGCGGAGATGTAAGCCTGGCGATCTTCATCACTTCTGTGAGCGGTAGCGAAAGCCCTGCGTCTTTTGCTAACCACTTGTTCCACCTCAGCAGACCACCAGGCTTTAGGAGGGCGTTTGATGCGGCCGAAAGGAATGGACGATTTGGCCGCATTCAGTGCCAGAGAGGTAAAGAGAGCAGCTGCAGAGGAAAGAGAAAGAGACGAGTATTCCTCTGCAGAAGGACAGTGAGAGTCAAAGTAGGAGGCAAAGCCATCCCAGCAAGCTTTCTGAAAATTGAAGGAAGGGGTACGCTCGTTGGGGCGAAAGACCGGAGAGAGAGGGATAGATAGAAGAATTGGTAGATGGTCAGAACCCAGCTCCTGAAGCACCTCCCAGGAGCATGAAAAAGCAAGAGTAGAAGGAGCAAAGGAGATGTCAGGAAAGGAGCGACTGCCAGAGGAGCGATGGAGAAGGGTGGGTGTGTCAGGGTCATTGAGGGGGAGGAGGTCTGAGGAGATGACCCAGTCGAATACTTCCTCCCCGCGGGGTCGGAAGTAACTCTTGAGTCCCAAAGAGGATGATGGCAATTGAAGTCCCCCAGAATGAAGAAATTTCTGGAGGAGGGAAGAATGGAGGGAGAGAAGGAATCGGTTCTGCCATCCGTTGGGGAGGAGCGAATAGGGGGGGCATACACATTCAGACATGACACCGAGGAGGATTTGTTTAGAGAGATGTTGACTCCCACATAATCAGAGTAGGGATCGAGCGAAGAAAGAGAGGTGGTAGAAAGTTCAGAAAAGGATAGGCCCTGTCTGATGAAAATGACAACGCCGCCACTGGCATGCGTGGCATCAGAAGAGAGAATGCCAGACCGGGAGTGGGTGCGATCAGAACGCAGAACAGAGAATCCAGGAATACGGAAAAAGGAAGATGAGTTAAGATTGGATTCCTGAATGCAGATAAGGTCGACAGAATGGGATGAAAAAAAGTGAAGTAGTTCAGTGCTCCTGGCTCGAAGACCTCCAGCATTCCATTGAAGAACCCTGAGAGAGTCAGGGGGAGGAGAGGAGGCAGGAGGTGCAGAAGTATAGCCAGGAGCAAGGGACGGTGGTGGGAGGGCAAGGGAAGGAGATATAAGATGGGCAGATGGGAGATAAGAAGTTTGGAGACGAGGGTGGGGCAAGAGTGCAGTATTAGCAGAGGGGGGGCCGGATTCCACAGTGGAGGTATACGTGTCGGAGGAGTCCGAGGAGGGGGAGTTACAGTGTTACAGCAGGGGGGCAGCTCCAAGAGTGAGAGCTGTCAAGAGCTCTGAAATTAGATAAGGAAAGTTGTGAGCACCTTAGATGAACCCATTTGGAGCAAGTGCAGCATTGCACTGACTTGCCCCGCCAGGTCACATTTCCAGCGCACACAGAGCAAGGAAAGATGGGGTATTTTTTAAAAATATATTTACCAAATCGCAATCATCTATTGGATTAGTAATAAGGAAATTTTATTTGTTGCTGCAAAAGGAATAGGGTAACACGGAAAGGTAATATCGATATTTCATGAATCTAAAACTACCTAAAACCTATTTGCATTTTGCAGTAATTTGCAATGCTAGCAATTGATATATAATTAAAAACACCTCTTATATGAAAAACTTTGTTTATTATAAAAAAGTACTATTTTTCATCTCTTAGAAATAGAAAAGTCTAGGCTTTTGTATGCTATTTTAGACATGCAAACGCAAATGTAAAAACCAAAACGTTTTTTAGTCTGGGTCTCGCTAAAAATGCCTTTGGACATACAGATCGGCTTATTGAAAATTCAATTCCACTAAGCACACCAATTTGGTTCAGTCGAAAATACTAAGATGAGAATAAATACGTATGAGTGTAAAACATAGACTTCCGTAAAAAAGACGAGAAAAATATATGTCAAAACGTACTTTTGGCCATATTCTCCGACAACATCATCAGTACAGGCTCGTACAAAACCTCCAGCCTCATCATCATCATCAATGAAAGCTCCGTTTTGGTCCAAAAAATATCCAATGTCATCGTCATCATATTCAACGAAAGCTCTGACGGCATCGTCAATATCGAGTGCTTGAGCATCATTACCACCGACAAATGCCCTGCCCCGGCCAACATTGACTTCTTGAACATCATTCATTTCAACAAATGCCCTGCCCCGGCCAACATTGACTTCTTGAACATCATTCATTTCAACAAATGCCCTGGGATATTCGCCAACATTCAATTGCCCATTAATGACTCCAATATTCATAGCTCTGGCTTCATTATCAGAAGCTCTTTCATCCCCACTGGCATTACGGTCTTCGTCAACGTCATTTGCATCGCCACTAAAAGGTAAAGAATGATCACCAAATCGCAGGTCCGGCGAAGCAGTAGTAGACGACGTCGAACTCTCATTTACTCTCAACTCGACGTCACTTTGCCGACTTTGCTGAGCAGACAAATGGGATCTACAAAAAAAACGAAACGTTCTGCGCATCTATGTTCTAGTAGCATCACAAAGACGCCAGCATACTAACGCTAACAACAGCTTCAAAAATTTAATAAAATTACTAGATTTAGATTTATTATTATACCAAGTCGACAGGGCTACGAAAAAAATACGGTCATCGAGTCAGCTACCTCCTACCACGTACATAAACAGACACAAACACGCGCACGCAAATAATATAACCGTAAAAATATTAGATCACTCAGATATCGCTTCCCACAGATTCACTTCTTGATAAAACTGGTAAAGCACACAAAATCATTGTAGAGTAAAGCCTTTGGGAGAGGTGTCTTAATACCACATTGGTAGAGGACATCCAAAAGACAACTAAAACTTCATGGCAACATTTTTAGTAATTTTGTGTATCAATCATTTAGTATTGATATGCCAGTACAATTCAAATAATTTAAGCAGAAAACAATCGTATGATTGAAATCAATGTACGATATTCACCGAGAAAAAGCTTTATAATAACTGAAAGATGTGTCTAAACTAAGCTAACTTTTATCTATACAGGAGTAGGAAGTAATGTTTATCCTACTCTTTCTAGAGGTGAAGGAAGTACATGAAAGTATTGTATTCCAATCCACATCGAAAACTTAATAAAGAGCGGTCAAGGGAAAAAGCGGCAGTCTATTTTGAACCATTTCCAATAGTTGCAGATTGGTAGCCCCACCACCAAGGCAGACTGCATAGGCGGGATATCAAACGTTATCTGTTGCAACTTGCTGGATGAGCAGCTTGACTACTAGTAACTAAGCCCCGGTTAAACATGGATAATCCATTATCAATAAAGGGTTGTTTTATACTTAAATAGTTTGAGGTAAGCCCGAATACCACATAATTTATCAAAAATAAATACTAGCTTAAATATACCAGCTCGTTTTAGCCTACATCACAAGTGGGCAACTTGCTGGTCGCAAGGCATAATTTTGCGGTCCAAGAAACGACGTAGTTTTTAATCCGCACTCCCCAGCTGATCTTCGCCCCCAAAAAGATCTTCATTGTAAAAGCTGGGCCGTGCACTCTGGCCTGCATTTTAATCCAGCTAAACTTGGCCCACTCGTGAAAAGTTCAAGAAACTGAAAGTAAACGATCGCTGTCACTGAAGTATGGGGTGCCGTTTGGAAAAAATTACTTGTTTTGTGCGAGTGCTTTTCGTGCACTTTATTGTAAAACAATCTATAATATCAGCTGCAAATAATGTCGGAAATTTCCGGTATGTAAATCGGACAAAAAACAGTTGCAAAATATATCGAAAATTTCTGATATAAACAGGGTGTCCATAAAGTCCGTGCGCACTTTAAAAAATGTATAACTTCATTTGTATTTGCGATAGAAATAATCTATAAAAAGAATTAAAAGAAAATCTATATTTTTTAAGGTTTCAATGAAATTTTATTTAAGTTTCCACAAGTCCTCCATCCTTAGCAAGACAATAAACAATACCATTTTGCAATTCACGGAAGCGCCGTTATCTGTTAAGTTATGATCTAAAAATTGTTACTAACTTAGTGGTGAAGAATTTTATTCAATAACTATACTAAAAACCAGGTGCATGAAACTTTATGACACTTTTTACAGATTATTTCTATCGCAAATACAATTAATGTTATAAATTTTTTATAGTGCACACGGGCCTTATGGACACCCGGTATTATTGGACAAAATAGACCTTAAATAAGACAAAAATCAGCCGTAAAATATGTCGGACAAAATCCACCTTAAATGAGACAAAAAACAGACGCATAATACATCAGACAAAATCTACTTTAAATATAACAAAAAAGCAGCCGAAAAACATATCGGAAATTTCCGATATATCCATTGGACAAAACACACTTTAAACAAGACAAAAAAACAGCAGCAAAATGCATCGAAAATTTCTGATATAGATTATATGGCCTATATCAAACCGGCGCGATGGCGTAGTGGTTGGAGCGTCCGCTTGGCAGTTGGTAGACCTGGCGTTCATTTCCCCATATCGAGTCATACGAAAAGACTTTAAAAAATGGTATTTACAGCTTCCCTGCTTGGCGCTCAGCACAAAAGGGGTAGTGTGGAGAACAAGCCGGCAACCTTGCTTGTTGTGGCCTTAAGCAAGACACTTAACGGGATGCCTCCGTCTTCATGTGGCAGACAGGTGGCGGGGCCAAACCGTCTAATTGTCGTGGTGGCCCAGTCCAACTAAAGACTAGCGAAATGGGCTAGTAAGAAGCTCATAATCTGAGAAGCTTCTCCAAAATAAAAGATCGTGCACATATGAAAAAGAAGCTATTTCAAAAATTAACATGTAATTTCACGTAATTTCGTGACCTTGGTGCAATTATGACATCATTTTAATGCAGAAGGCATAGTGTGTCGTATTATGAAAAAAGCCGACAACTGCTAAAAATCACCCGCGTAAGCTCTGGACCAGTGCTTTTAAAATTTATACTCGTGGCCTCCAGAAATTGTTATATGCTAGATCAATGCTTCTCAAACTATGGATCGCGACCGCATTTGGGATTGCAAGATGCAATTTCGAGGTCGCCAAATAAATTCAAAACCAATTGGCTTGATACATCAAAAATAGGTTTTCGTAACCTTTACAAAATTTTGAAAGTAGGTCTGTAGTACAATTATTTGGTAGTGCAATTTTACTGGCAAACCCGTATTTCACGCGGTCAGTTTTTTACTATAATGTCTGTCTGAGCTATCATATGAAAGTGATAAACCAATCACAAGTTATGCGTTGTTACGTCGTGATTGTTGTAACATGATGGCCGACTTTGATCTTGTTGCGAGGGCTTTCATTTAGGAGAAAATGACCCTAAGAGTCATGAAAGGGAAAATTTAGGAGGAAATGATCCAAAGCAAATAATATTCGCAAGAAAATCTAAATTATTTACCAAACAAAAAGGTTAAAAAATAGAGGTTCTAAGTTGCCATGTAGAAACACAGAAATTGTGGAGAAAAACGGCCAAGTTTATTTTGCATGATTCTAGCCCAGTAACAGATAAGAAATGGTTTTACACCGTCTTATCTGTAATTTCAGATTAATTTCTAGGCCTAAGGCGCTCTGGACTAGTTATTTTGATAGCTTGGGATTGTTGGCGTATTTCAGCAAAAGGGGTTGAAAAAGGGAGGTGTCCCCCAAATGGTGTGATAGAAGTAAAACAAGAAAAAAACGAGTTGTCTTGGTGACCAAAATAAGCAAACTTTTTGCTTTAAAAAGATTCTCTTCGTTTAATGTTCCGCTTTCGAAAGAAGACTGAGCTGACTTATTTAATATAATCGCTTGATAATAATATTACACTTACTTAATGCTACACTCCTCACCCAATAAATCTGTTTTCAAAAACGCCAGTGTTTGCAATGGAACGTATTGTTTTAATGTCATTAAAGTGCAGGCAGCCAATCAAAAGTCGCATAAAAATTTCTTTTTTAAAATGGGGTCGCAAAACAAAAAAGCTTGAGAAGCGCTGTGCTAAACGATTAGAGCTTTGGTGGAAGTTGTTTCCGCCTGCTTTAAATTCGAAGTGAGATTTATTTTATGAGTTTTTGTGGGTTCAATTTGTGGCATTTTTCCAAAAGCCTAGAGTGGTTTAGCAGTTTCATTCGTAATGTATTTGCCTCTTTGGTCGACCGTAACTCCATGATAATCAATTTTTCCATGGTGATGTCGCGTTGCACCTTATACACCAAAATTAATACCTGCGAAACCGAAGGTTTCAAGTATTTTGTCGTTCCACTGAGATCTTAAAATCATGTGAAATTACTTCCAATGTAGCTCATATGATTTACACCGTAAATTTTCGATATATATTTTCCTTCTGATTTTCTATCTGGTTTAAGTTTCCGATATACTGTATATATCAGACATTTCACATATAATTTGTAGCTGTTTTTGTCTTATTTAAAGTGGATTTTGTCCGATGTATATAGGAAATTTCCGACTTATTTTTTAGTTCTTTTTGTCATATTTAAGGTCAATCTTTTCCGACATATATATGTATCGAAAATTTCCAATATATTTTGCAGCTGACTTTACTGCCTGGTTTATGATACTATTAATTAGAAATGGTATCACAAGCAACGCTATCTTGTAAGAAACGTGTCATGTTAATTAAGTTGATAGGACGAAAGCGAGAGTCACTTCGAAACATCTACAAAACTGGTAGCACACCACCTACATAGAAAATCGCTCTTGATGAAATTCTACAACACGCTGACTGATTAGCTTCATTAATCTAGGTCAGCGAAACACAAACGAGTGTGACTTAAGAAAGCAATCAAAACGTTGCATCAATTCCTCAGAGGAAGCTAAAACTAGGGATAGACCGGGGCCCCAGCCCCGGCCGGGGATGCCAATTTTTGCCCCAGACCGGCCCCGGCCGGAGTGACTATCAAAAGTGGCCGGGGCCGGGTATAACTAAACAAACAATAAATTTAACAATTCTTGACTTTTGACTGGAAATTTAATATGCTTTTGACTGAGGATAAAAGGCAATTTACTCCATATGCTGATGAAAAGCAAACAAATATTGTCTTTTATCAGCTTCAAGTTGACTGTCTTTGGGATTGAGAGTATGGTCATTATGCAGCTTATGAATGGCCACAGCATGATTTGCTGACTAAATGTATTTTTCAGCTATCTTTCATTGTAAACTTCTTATTTTTCTTTTATCTCCAGTCAGCTCTGCTTCTAGTGAGCGTGAATTTAAAGTCGCAAGTTATATTGCTAATGGAAACAGAGTTCGACTGAGGCCACAAAATGTCCAAAAACTCTTGCTTTTGAAATACAACTTAAAAGCAATATCGTACAATTCTGTCACTCTCCCAGAGGGTGAAATACTTGACTGTAATCGAGATTGTCAGCAGTTACAGACTGAAGTTGAGGAATGGTTTATTGATGAAGATTTATAAACAGTGAAACATTTGAAAATTATATGCCAGGAATTTGCCCGTTGGCATGGATTTGCCCATTTCATTCTAGGAGGCCCGGTTTACTGCGAAGTGAGATAGAGTGAAAATTCGTTGGCATGGATTTACTCGACACGTCTATCAAAGGTCGCCCGGCTTCCACCTTGTGAATTGTCAACGCACTCGCCGCGAGCGTGATGGCATTGCAAAGACAAGGCGCTAGGCTATATATGCAGCATTTAATCTTCTTTTTCAGATCAGTGTGTAAACTGATCTCCCAGTGGATATGCAGCCAAAATCAACCAATCTGTCAACCCGCCCTGTTAACCAACGAAATACGTCGTTGGTTAAAGTCTCAGTGCTTCTGCATGTGCATAGTTGGATTTTTTTTTGTTAAGGATAACGTTAATGAGGGGGTTACTTTTGCTTGTGACGGAACGGGCCCTGCTGATGAGTCCAAAAGGACGAAACGCATCCCGGGATGGTCTTCTCTAAATTGGTTGGGTGGTGTACTCATTATTGCTTCCTGGCCTATTCATTTTAATAAAGTGAAACATTTCTAAACTTGCTTTTTTTTGCCATAGGGTGTAGCCTATTAAACAATGCAGATTTGTGAGGCATTTTGTTTTCCTTATTTTTTCTATTTTGGAGTAGTTCAAAATGTTTTTGTTAGCAATTGCAAAATTTTGTAATAGTGCTCAAATATTTTTGTAAGCAAATAGTAGGCTTGTTATTAAAGTTTGCATGATTTTTGAGAATTGTCTCACGATTTAAAATCAAAAATAGAATAAAATTTTTACTTCTTACAAAATATGGCTAATTCTTTATTTCAGATTATGGTAGAAATTAGTCCATTACAGCACTTCCGTAGATACGGCAAACTTAAAAGTATGATAAACGGGTATTTAATATTACATCTAAAGGATAACACTGAAGTGTTGTGTTTTTAAATAACTTTTAATGGGAATATTTTGTGCATCAAGTCTTTTTAAATGTACATATAGTACTGTAGTACCTTCATAAACCCCGGCCCCGGCCAAAATTGTTGCCCCGGTCGTTCCCTAGTTAAAACCATAGCAAACAAGCTCTTATGAAACGCTTTCCTAAAAACCTTCATCCATATTGACCAACCCGAACAAAATTAAATAAATAACACATCACGTAAGCTGTTGTCAATTTTTATTTTCCCTTACCTTGGAGCTACGACTGGATTTGATTCCCAGTTTGGCGACGCATCAACCGAAGACGTTTTAATTGCTTCCCCGGATCTTTCCACGGAAGTTGAAGGGTAAATTCCAGAATCAAGCCTGCACAATGAAAAAAGTGCGTTTACACATTTTTTAAGATTACATAGTTTCGACTGTTGAACATGTTGTTGTTGCTGTTAAATACCCGACCCCTTCTGAGGGATGGGAGCATAGCGGAAGACCATGGAGCCCTAGAAGCCGGGCAACCCCCCAGGGTCTGGAGCAGAGGTCGTAAAGGGACAGAGAGTCGCCAAAGAGTGAGTGGCGCAAAGAGTCCGTAGCTGGACAGTGCAGAATGAGATGAGAGGTGTCCTGGGACGGGTGTCCACAGGCGCTGCAGGAAGGATTCTCGATTCTGTCAATCCTAGAGAGATAAGAACCTAAAAGAAGACTGTGTCCGTTGCAGCGAAGACGAGAGAGGACACAGCGAGCAAGACAAGGGAGCACAAGCTTCTCGGTGGAATCGAGGGAACCTGTGTGTCAAAATACTTCGATGAAACAGAACGCCTCCAGTCCAAGAAAAGAGAAGAGTGGATACGGGAGATAAGAGGACAGAGACTACAAGAGATTGCGGAGGGCGCAAGCAGCGCTCCTCGTTTGGCCAGCTCATCAGCCGCGTCGTTCCCCAGGAGAAACGAGTGTGCAGGGTACCATTGTAGTCTGATAAAACAGGAGGAGAGGACAGGGTGGCGAGGACAGAACGAGAGTTAGATAGTAAAAGAACAGAAGAGAAATGACAGACTTGTTGGTGCTGCCCAGACTAGCAAAGAGCGTGCACGATGGCGCAGGCTTCAGCGGAAAAACTTGAGCATACTGGGCCTGCCAAAAAGGAAAGGGTGGCCTCAGTGCCAGAGAGAGCAGTTGGCAAGAACGCCAGAGCCGCCTTTGGCAAAAGGAAAAGGAACAGAGCCGTCAGTCCAGAGTACCAGATCATGAGAGGGGAAGAGACTCAAGCTGGGCGAGAGCCGCACCTTGGCGAGAGAAAGAGGGATCAAAACGAGAGCATGAAAAGGAAAGGGTGGACCCCACCGTGAAGGAAGGAAGGCAGATTCCAAGGAGGAAAGCAAGGGCAAGCAAAAAGAGCTTCCCTAGGAGAAGTAGAAGATAGCATCAGCGGGTGAGTGGACGCAAAAGCTCTCCAGAACGATCTGCAGAGTCTTGGTTTCACTGGAAGTCTGGTAAAACCTGAAATAAGAAAGGAGGTTGGGAGACGAAGAGTCCGCTCATGAGATGAAAGAATGAAATGAATCAGGGTGACTCGTAGGGGAGGTAAAGAAGCCTCGGATAGAAGAAGTGGGACAGGGAAAGACGAGAGGCAGCCGGTGATGGCGCGACTGGCCGCTCGATCAAGGCGTTCCAATTTGGTGATATTGGTAGCGCTTAAGAAAGGAAACCATCTGGGTGAAGCATAAGTGAGAAGGGGCCGAGGAAAAGATTTATACAAAAGAGAGGGACTCTTTAGAGGGGCCCCATGAGGAAGCAGAGATACAGTGTAAGGCCTGGAGACGTGGGAAAAACTTGGCCTTCAGCGAAGATACATGTTTAGAAAAGGAAAGAGTGCGGTCGAAGGTGACCCCATGAAAAGTTGGAGTGGGATTGAAACGGAGGCGGGAGCCGAGTAGGAGGAGGTTGGGCTGGAGGTTAGCCTGGTGGGGATCCACTGAGAAGATGGAGGCCTCACATTTGCTCGGATTGAGAGGAAGACACCAGTACTCAGACCAGCGTTCAATCAAAACAGAGCTCCTTGTGTGGCCTCCACCGCTGTGGGGACTGAGGAAGAGAAAAACCAAACGGCCAGATCGTCAGCGTAAAGAGAGAGCAGCTGATGGAAGAAGGCAGAAAAGCCCGAAGATCATTAATGAAGAGAGAGAAAGGTACAGGGCCAAGAACGGATCCTTGCGCAACACCTCGACGGACTCGAAAGGAACGGCTTTTGTGATTTTGAAAGACCACAGAAGCGCGCCTATCAGAACGAAAAAACTCAGTCCAACGAGTAAAACAAAGAAAGAGGCCAGCCGAAATAAGTTTGTGGAAAAGAGCGGGATGCCAGACAGAGTCAAAAGCTTTCAAAAAATCGATATTAGGGAGAATCGTCGGAGAGCCCGGCATGGGTTTGTTAAACCCATCCGAAATGGACTGAGAAAGGAACAGATTTTGATGAAGAGTAGACCGTCCAGGGCGGAAACCGGCCTGGTTGGGAGAGAGAACAGAATTAGATTCCAAAAACAAGAGTAGACGGGATGGAATGATGCATTCAAAAAGTTTTGATATGCAGGAGGTGAGAGAGATAGGCCGAAAAGAAGCAGGAGAGTCGAGAGGCTTTCCCATCTTGTGGATGGGAATAATAGAAGATGTCTTCCAGATGGAAGGAATGGAATGCGAAAACCAGGAGAGATTAAAAATGTGAAGAAGAAAATCCATGCCAGAGCGAGGAAGATGCTTTACCATAGAATAGGCAACTTTGTCTGGGCCAGTGGCAGTTGCCGAAGAGAAGTTGGAGGTAGCCGCAAGAAATTCAGCGGGAGAGAAAGGAGAGCAGAAGGACGAATGAGACTCCACAGAGCACGTGGCTGGGCGGAGTTCAGAGAGGTAGCCTCTGGCTCTGCTACGCAGGGCCTTTGGCTGAGAAACAGAATAGTGAGATCTCAGATAATCGGCGTAGACCGAAGCCGATTCCCTGGGAAAAGAACAGTTGGGAAAGTTAGGAGAGAAGGAAGACGAAAGAGAGCCAGCGATAGAGCGAAGAAGAAAGTGTACAGATTTAAAGTTTGATTTGAGTGAAAGAAAAGAGTATGCCGTCGGCCATATCTCAGCCTTGGCATTGGCGATGACTGACGAGGCGCGTCGAGAAGCGGAGATGAAAGCCTGGCGATCTTCATCACTTCTGCGAGCGGCAGCAAAAGCCTTGCGTCTTTTGCTAACCGCACTTTCCACCTCAGCAGACCACCAGGCTTTAGGAGGGCGTTTGATGCAGCCGAAAGGAATGGAAGATTAGGCCGCATTCAGTGCCAGAGAGGTAAAGAGAGCAACAGCAGAGGAAAGAGAAGAGTATTCCTCTGCAGAAGGACAGTGAAAGTCAAAGTAGGAGGCAGTCATCCCAGCGAGCTTTCTGAAAGTTGAAGGAAGGGGACGCTCGTTGGTAGGCAATAGGTTGGCGATAAGCCGGAGAGAGAGAACGGATAGAAGAATTGGTAGGTGGTCAGAACCCAGCTCCTGAAGCACCTCCCAGAAGCAAGAAAGGGCAAGAGAGGAGGGAGCAAAGGAGATGTCAGGAGAGGAGTGACTGCCAGTAGAGCGATGGAGAAGGGTGGGTGTGTCAGGGTCATTGAGGGGAAGGAGTCAGAGGAGATGACCCAGTCGAATACTTCCTCCCCGCGGGGGGCAAAGTACCTCTTGAGTCCCAGAGGGGGTGATGGCAATTGAAATCTCCCAGAACGAAGAGATTTCTGGAGGAGGAAAGAATTGAGGGGGAAAAGGAGTCGGTTCTGCCATCCGTCGGAGGCAGTAAATGGGGGGGCATACACATTAAGGAGGAGTTCCTAAGAGAAATGTTGACCCCTACATAATCCGAGTAGGGGTCAAGCAAAGAGTGGAGGTAAAAACTTCAGAAAAGGATAGACCTTGCCTGACGAAAATGACGATGCCGCCGCTAGTGTGAGTGGCATCAGGAGAGAGAATGCCAGACCAGGAGTAAGTGCAATCAGAACGCAGAGCAGAAAATCCAGGAATCCGGAAAGAGGAAGATGAGTTAAGATTGTATTCCTGGATATAGATAAGGTCGACAGGATGGGACGAGAGAAAGTGAAGTAGTTCAGTGCTCCTGGCTCGAAGACCTCCAACATTCCATTGAAGAACCCTCAGAGAGTCAGGGGGGAGAGGAGGCGCAGAAGGAAAACCAGGAGCAAGGGACGGTGGTGAGGGGGCAGAAGGAGAAGATACAAAATGGGAAGATGGGGGATAAGAGGTTTGGAGACGAGGGTGGGGCGGGAGTGCAGCATTAGCAGAAGGGGAGGCAGATTGTACAGTGGAGGTAAACATGTCAGAGGAGTCCGGGGAAGGAGTCACAGTGTTACGGCAGGGGGGGGGGCAGCTCCAAGAGTGAGAGCTGCCAAGAGCTCTGAATTTGGAGGGAAAGTTGTGAGCACCTTAGATAAACCCATTTGAAGCAGGTGCAGCATTGCAGACTTGCCCCGCCAGGTCACATTTCCAGCGCACACAGAGCAAGGAAAAATGGGGCCAGGGTTGGGATGACCGTTACCGCTCATCAAGAGAAGGAGAAAAATGAGGAGACGAAGAAGGGCAAGAGAAGGGCAGGAGAAAAGAAAGAGAAAACAGGCGACCGATTTTGAAGAAGCTGTGTGCTGCCTTACAGCGGTCGTTCAGGGGGCAGCATAGCAAAAAAATGAAGGGGAGTGCCCGGGGTAACTGGGACCCTCGGAAAGGCCCGCAGCCATTTCGACCCAGCCCAAACGGGGTCGGGACCGCACCACCACGTTGAGGCGGCTGTTGACTGGTGCAGACTGTTGAACATCGCTGATGCGATGTGTTTATTCAATTCCAAAACGTTCTACTGATTCACCGAATCTGGCAGTGATCCATCCACTTTCTATAGCTTTATTTTGTTTTGAATGTTTCGTTTTATGCTAGGTCTCATCTAATCCAGAGATAAAAACAAGTCTATCCTAATGAGCGATGATCACATAACATTAGCTTACCGTGTCTTGGGTACGAGAATTTCTTCATCAACACAAACGTCAGCACGTGATGTTGTAGGCTGGTCAAGAATATAAAAAAAATTTTGATAGTATACCAGATTGTAATTTTTGGAAAATACTTAGCAAAGATATTTTGAAGGTACTATATATCTGAAACTAACAAGCTTAGCGATGTAGTGGTAAGAGTGTACCAATCAAAGTTGGTAGACCAGGGTTTAACTTATTAGTTGAGTTTTGCCAAAGACTTTAGAAACTGGCGGATGGAGCACGGGTTCATGCATCAAATGCTTTAATTAATTCATCTCTACTGTCAATTTTGACACGGAGTTAACTCAGTCATGATTAAAAAAGAAAGCAATGGAACTAAAATTACCGAAGCACGTATTTGCAAAAACAACTGTCTAAAGGATCTACATGTTGTGAATATAAGTTTCCACTTTGCAACCGACATTGTTGTTCTACTGACTGGTCCAACAGCCTGCCCATTCAATTATTCCATAACCATTTGCCCTAACCCAAACTTCTATCTGATAGAAAGCAAAACTTAGGTCTACCGGTAAAATGAACCAGCGCATTCTTCAGCAAACTAAATCCCGCAACTTTTGAATATCCACAAACATTTCAAAACATGTGTTACAAATCGCGCTCTTTTATAAACAGCACCATTTTACAAACGGTAGTTTATCGTTTTATCGCTGCAATGCGACTTCTCTCGGCGAAGCAACACAGCTTCTAATGCAGTATGAGTTGTCTTGGCGAAGCAACATGGGCTTCGGTGCAGTATGCTTAAACTTTTCAAAGCAACAATGTCAAGTAGGTCAGCCCAATATATAGGGCTACTTACAATGGCCTCATGTCTGCAGTGGGTTAAAATTCGCTGATTTGTCAACCTATATAGCTGATTGATGAAATTATTTTCAATTTTATTATTTCTGCATGCAGCGTTGCAAATAATTTTCTTCACGTCGTTCGGTGTCATATCCTAATGTCAGCATTGTTTTTTTTTAAACATGTGCAAAGTTAAAAACACTATATTCTGCGCTACAAATTGGGAATAACGTCCGCTTTTCTTGCAAAGTAACAATAGCGCACAAGAATAATTTTTAACTATTTTCGGCGGGAAAAATTAGTTTATTCAAGTTTACCATCATAGAAATCTTGTGATTTTTCGCAGATTTCGTGCCGTTAGCAATAATGCAGATTTTAAAAAGCCAGCAGAGCAAAAATGTGAAACTCTTAACCCAAATCTTCAAATCGAAGCTGTTAGCCGAAGCTTACATCTTCTTAAGCAACAGAATAAAAACTTCAACTTTCCGCCGCCCTGAATGATAGATTTTCTCGCCTAAGTACAGTTTGCGACGAAATCGTTGTGACCAGATCAGTGGCTACCTGATCAGCAGCATTGTGAAAAATTCGCCCTTCATCTCTACCTACGGACTTCCCTATTGGTTGCATTGGCTACACTTTTCTATATAACCGGTTCCCCTTTGACAATTTCCAACTATGGTAAATATGACACTTTTTCGGCATTTCGTAAAATGTTATTACCTCTACTTCAAGATATTTTGATCTGAACTAGTCGGGTTGTATTTCTTTCGATTTGATTTAGCTATTTGATGATCTTATCTTTCAATTTCAGGTTCAACCAATGATTACGCCAGCCACAAAATTTCCGCTCTGGGACCGCAGGTTGTACACCCCCGATTCAAGATATTGGTTTGTACGAAAGGCAGCAAAGATCTTTTACTTTGGATGTCGAGAAAATCTTTTGTTTTAATTTCTAGTAGATTTTGTTCAACTCACAAAAAATTCAATTGAAATTGATATTACTTGAAATTTGATCCGATATTTTATGTCAAAATTATAGCATAGGCCTACGTAGAACAAAAATCAATTTTGTTCATGACATCATAACTTGTGGTTAATAGCTAAACGCTCACCTAAACAGAACTTATCATGCAAAAGAGATCCTAATCTTTGAGTGAAAAGAGCTAATCACGGGGAAAGCTTAGCGTAAAGCCTACGTTTTATGGAAAGGTACAATCGCTAAAAGCTGACTTGAGCTGCGTTTCAAATTTCTCCAAACTAAATGTATCCTTAAAGAAAAAATGCTGCGTACTGAACAAATAAATAATAATAGTAATCACCTCGTTTTCAGTTGCTGCTTTAAATGGCGGAGGCAAATGTGATGGCTTCCCCCATTCACCTATTTCTTCTTCCTGTTTTTCTTTCAGGACTGAACTTGAACCCTCCGTGTCATTTGATAATCTGAAAATTCAGCAATAAAGGCAAAGCCCAACAACAACTCTTCCCCCAAAAATTCAAATATGCTACTGTTTTTTTCAAATGCATGAAGAAAATTGTTTAGAATATAATCTATCATTGATTTTAGCCATTATCTTACATTATTATATAAGGCCTTTTTGGTCACTAGCATCTTACAGTTTTCCATAAATTTTATATTCTTTTTATTATTTTCTTGTTGCTGTCAATAAGTCATTTACTTTCCTTCAGTTCCGCTTTGGAGTAGTCAGCACTGCTAGCACTCAAAAACCAAAACTCTCAGTACAAAAATTTTCCAAAGATGCAACAACGCAAACATCATGAGACCTGAGCATGTGTTCCCAATTCACCTTAAAACTACCACGTTTTCCAGAAATACAATAAACAGCTTTAAATTTTATAAAATATAAATGTATTTGAAATAGAGAAAGAAGATTCCAACTCACCCGACATGCATGTTTGAGTTTATAGCTTCGGCATTATCTGAACACTTTATTAGGACTGCGGGAGCAGAAACAAATGCGTTCTGAAAACCTTCTCCTTGCTCAACGCTCACTGGTGGAGAAAAGGAATGCAATAAACTGCTGTAAATTACACAGTTTGGATAATGACAAGTTTGATTTCATTAAACAGCAATGTTTATAATCTTTATATACTTACTTTGCGCTATTTTCTGCAAGCATTTGATCTTGAAAATCTTGATAAGCACGTAATTTCGTTAGCTCACTGAGATCTGTACCATGCTAAATGAATAAATAATCAAGGTATTACGAACTAAGCCAGGAAATTTTTCAGTTGTTTAATGATTATTATTTACAATTTCAGTTTACAATATGGCATCATTTTAAGCTTGTTTCCACTTCGTCTTTAAGTACGACAACAGAAGTTACGTTATTCCGTTTAGACGTGGACAGCCATTACATAGTATTTACGTCAAACTATGGGTGCTACTATAGCGTGAGGTCTACCGACATAAATCATCTACCGAGATGCAGAGTGAGGCTTACCGCTTGACTCGCACTTACCGAGGTTTGGATGAGGGTTAGAGCCACTGCCCTAACCCTAATCTTAACCCCAACCAATGATTTATCTGTGTCATTCTTTGAAGATGAACGAAGTGTGTATCGTTAGAATAAATTTACCTTTGAGTGTGGAATGTATGTGTGGTGTTGGGAATTATCATAGCTATAGTAGTAAGTGTGTAGCTATAGAGGGGTGAGGGATAAATAATTCAGTGGAAGACCTCACGCTATAGTAGCACCAAACTATGTACAGTCCACATTTATGTTTCGAGTTCAACGTAAATCTGGCAGTTATCATCTAAGGATCTAAGCCGCATAAGCACGATATTCTCATCTACATAGAACTTGCACAGACGATCTGGACTGTGTGAAATTTTTAAAAGTTAAAAACAACAACTCGTAAAAAGACTAAACAGTGAATCTCAGCCTAATAAATACTTTCAAGATATTTGTGTAAATCAAAACGTTTTTGCAATTTTGTTTGTTAAATATTGTATAGTCTTTAATTTAATACACTGAACGTTGTACAGGGTGTTTGACAATTCATCAAGGTCTCAAAAATTTTAATAAAACAAGCCGTGACATATCAAAATTTTAACGCATTTTCATCAGAAAAATCCTACAATTTTGGAATAATAAATCAAGAACATATTCTGTGCAAGTTTTTTGTAATTCACAATTTCGGCCCTGAAATTTCAGTTTGCGCTAGCACTGATGTAAACAGCGATGTTTTCAATAACACGACATGAATTGTGACTGCTTTTAAAATTTTGTGTGTATACTTCAAGAGATAGCTTGTTGAAAAAGCAAGGCTTTTTTCTGCTAACTTTTCCTTAAGTAGGTTTGAAAGTTTTTTTGAGCTTTATTAGAGCGCCCTTGAAATTCTTGAACAGAACGTCGGCAAACATTTGTTCAGCGTTTCGACTAAAACCACCATTCGACAATTTTGATTATTTGCTCTTTAGAAGAGACCATGCTTAATTTATGACAATTAGATAGCTACAATGTCTAATCACAGCACATTTATGATATAATCTAAAACAGACGAGAATAATAGTATCACATTACTGATTTCACAGCTCATGCAAACCCATTGAGAATGGCGGAACACCCAGGTATCGGTAAATGAAATACCTTAACTAGACTCTTGGAAGTCGGCTGATTTGATTTCGACGTCAACGATCCTGACATTGGACTGGTTTCAGCCTTAGCAAGAGGCACGTCACAATGACCCTCAATAGCATCTGGCAACCTGAAACAACTGTTGAGTTAGATCCAAATGCATGGTGCGGGATTCCCACTCATCAAGTAGAACCGACCATTGATCAAAGCGAAATAAATCCCTAATATAAACCATTCTACTTAGTTTCATACTCTTGTGTTTTAAAATAAACTCACGGCATGAAACTTAGCCGCAAATCACAAAAACAACCAGCAAGTAGGATTGGAGTAAGCTCGGTAAATCACCCTAACTTCGGTTCAAAACATTCACTTTTGACGACAATCTGGGTAGTCTCTAAAAAAAAAGGCTATTTGCCTTGGTTGGCCATGGTTAGCACCTCAACGCAATGCTGAGTGGGTAATAGAAAGAAAAAGAACTTATGATGATTAAAACATTTTTTAATGTGCAGTGCACGCCCTACCGAATGAATTGTGGAAAAATCAAGATAGTACCGGTATAAGTTTTATGAAGTTTGGTCAACATTTTTCACTGCCCCAATGACGGACCTTGTTTGATAGAAAACTTTGCTTACGACTGTATTTTACAAAATTTGCATATAACACATAGATCAAATTTTTACGGTAATTTGCATAGAACAATAGTTTAAAATAGCCTACTCTGTGTCTAAGTAACTCAATGACAATATCCATTTTTCTTGTTTACTTTCCATTTTTTAGGTTACCTTTAGTCCAAAACTTGAGAGAGATATGTCCTCTCAGAAAGAAAATTCATGGCCTATATTTAACATACGTAGTAGACTGCCACAAAGTTGATGTGAGAATAAAAAATTTACTCTGGATAAATATACATTACAAACTGTCAGTTAGAAAAGAATGCTAAACTTGGCAACATTTTTCATACTTTCGAAGTGTGATGACGATTACTTACTGTTAGATTTATATTTGACTGATTTAGCGTATCAATTGCTTATTCGCTCATCTGCGACAACTGCTTTACCAACACGTTTACAAAATTTACAAAGCAGAAATATTTTTTCATTCTATGTTTTATTAAAAATTCGTGCGATCCAGAGTTTACAAAAGCAACATAACTTTTACTTCAAGTAGTCAATAGATATTGATATTAGGATAGGCTAGTTATCGGTAGCTAATCCGCTGCATTTGTCATTGAAATAAAATGTCGGTGTGTGCCTAGAGAGTATGTATCAGGTCATCCCATAAGTTCTGTCCGATTTTCACTTTTTTAACATGGAACAAAACATATTGAATATTTTATTGCGTGTAACGGAGTTAAAATACATAAACTGATTAACTTTTATTTTACAGAACAATAAAATTAAAATTTCTTGATTAAAACCCTGCTAACATGGAAATACCCAAGAATCATTTGAGGCACATAACGCTTTATTAGGTGTTCAAGAACGGAAACTCAGCAGCTGAAGCGGCTAGATACATTCACTCAGTTTGTGGAAAAGAATGAGTGAATGAAAGAACTTGCAGAAGATGAAATCTACATTTCTGAATTTCGTAAACCATGTTTAGCAAGTTCTTTCATTTACACATTCCTTTCCACAAACTTAGTGAATGTTTCCAGACGCTTTAGCTGCTGAGTTTCCGTTCTTGAACTCATAAAGTATTGTGTGCCTCAAGTGATTCTTTATTACAATCATGTTAGCAGGGTTTTAATCAAGAAATTTTAATTTTATTGCCTGTAAAATAAAATTTAATCAGTTTAAATGTATCTAAACATAAAAATAATATTTTAACTCCATTACACATAATAAAATATTCAATGTTTTGTTCAATGTTAAAAAAGTAAAAATCGGACCGAACTTATGGGATGACTTGATAACCATCAGTAGCAAATCTTTTGTAGGCATAATTGGTTAAATATTTTAACTACATACTAAAGCAGTATTTGCTAAACTTCCTAAACAACAACGCATTTATAGACGATCAAAATTATTGTTTTAATTCCTCTTAGTTGTTTTCTAAACAAGCTTCAAATCTTCAGCCATCCTAGATTAAATGTCATAGCACATCAGAAAAGTCAGTTTGGTAAAACTGAATTTTTGCTAAATAGTAAAAGTATTTGAGACCTAAAGCCTATCGTGTTTAGTGACTTTGTAGCAGGACTGATTGAAATGCCAGCTTGACACCAGTGGGGTGCCATTGTAAAATGAGTAAGCTAGACTAGTATCCATAAACCGGTTGTTCTAATTAAAACACGTCCGCGTTTGCATTGTCCCGCAATGTCCACTTTGTGCAAAGGTAAAGTTAAAAGTAAAAGCTAGGGTTGGAGGATAGGATTACTTGCTTCGCAAGACATTGTCACCACATCGTGGGCATGTACTATTTGGTAGGACCCTCAAATACTAATGTAGAAATTAATCTTTTTAGTCGAACATTACGTTGTGCTATCAAACTGGAAAAGCTGTCCAGTTAATAAAGCATGAACTTTATGCCGCTACCTGCTCCCATTTTGTGGTGTCAACAAGTTTTTATTTGCTTCTATATTTACATTGTTTTAAGGTAACTCGTCAAAGGTACGTTTAAGTTAATAATGTCTTGGAAACAATAGATGGTTTGCAAACCAATTTTGATGAATTTTTCAAGTGCCGACGATAAGCATGATTTTACTGATGTTGATGACAAAGATGAAAGCTGCCCCAGTAGTAATGATGAATTTGATTCTTACGATGATGATGATGCTCCCTCTCAAAGAGACAAAAACAGCATCAGATCTATCAACAAAACGAAGTCCGAATTCAAAAAAATCTAATTACAAGTTTGACCAGCGCAGACCATTTAATCCGCCTTCAAACACAAATTTTGATGCTCTTGATCTTCAGCCAGAACCAGTTGATGCTACACCTTAAGAATATTCTAAAAGACTTGTGACTGATAATATGTTTTTACACTTGTCCAATAAATCTAACAAATATGCTTAACAACAACCAGGAATAGCCTTGCAGTCTTCCGCACAAGAGCTGAAAACTTTTGCAGGAACGTTTTTTCAGATGGGTTTAGTGCAAATGCCTGCAATAAGATGTTACTAGGAAACAGAGACCCGTTATCCTCCAGTAGCTGATATGACGGCAAGAAATCGCTTTCAAAAAATAACTACCTATTTACATATCAAAGATAAGTTGCCAGCAACAGAATCAGAAAAATAAGACAGACCTTGGAAAATTAAACGTAAGCTCAATGCTTTAAATTGAACGTTTGTAACAGTTAGCCCGTAAGAGCAACAGTTAGTAGATGGGATAATGGCGGCTCATAAAGAGAGAGCCCTCTTAAAGCAATACCTTTAAAAAAAAGCACAAAAATGGGGATTCAAACCTAAGGCTGAAAATTACAACTAAAGTTACTTGCATATCCTAGATCTTTAACAAGGAAAGAAAATAGATTATGAAGATGGGGATCTTCCAGATTGCGGTCTTGGTGGGAATGTAGCTTTGAAGCTATGCTCTATTTTGCCACAAAACCACACTTCAAAGTATTTGCAGATAACTTTTTTCAATTTCACAGTGGTAAAAGAACTACAATAAAAGAGATTATGTTACGTTGGAACAATAAATAGTAATAACTTCATGAAGCCCCCTCAAGTCAGGAAAGGGCTAAAGAAGGAGAGCATTTCATAATGTGGTAGAAACCACGGACAATATTTTGTTGGTTCGTTGGTTGGAAACAAGTGTGACTGTCGTGTCTTCGCATCTTGAAGGTGAACCACATGATATTGTGCGTAGGGACAACAGAAAACGTAGAGTAAATCAATGTTTAAAGACCACACGTGATTGGTGTTTACTATAAATCAATGAGTGATGTTGACTTGTCTAAGATGAGGTGTTGAGTTGTACCAATACCAGCTCAAGTCAAACACTCGCGTATATTTTTTTTGTCATTTTTGGCAATCGCTCTTGTAATCGCTTGGTTTGTCTACAAACGAGATCGCGCTGTGTTGGGCATTGCCGAACCCATACATGCAGCAACTGCATTATGTAAATCTGGTAAGCCCTTACAAGGAAGATCGTCGCTTAGCGCTGTAAACAAAAAAGTGATAGCCAATTCTCAAGCAAAAAAGTTCGACGGTTTGGATCATTTTCCAACTTGCGAGAGCAAACGACAATAATGCAAAAGGTGCCCTAATGGTTTCGCTCATGTGAAATGTGTCAAATGCCGAGTACACCTATGCTTAATAATAAAACTGTTTCTCTGCTTATCATGGGCTGCAAATCACTTGATTTAACAATATGGTTCTTTCCATGTGAAATTTGCTTTTCTATACGACTACAAACTTGTGCAGGGTGAAAAAAAACATTAAATCTCTTTCTTTTCCAATATTTCTCTTTTTCTATGAGGTACCAGTCGGCTCTGCCGGCGTTGCCTGAAGAGCCCCGATCAGAAATGTCGAAGTTAAGTGCACCGGTTAAGCTGGCCCGGCCGGCTTCACCCAATGGATAGTAGTATAAACAGAAATAGTTTATTTTTTTAACATAGTCATCTCTCGTTCCAAAACAAAGTTATCGTTTGTTCAAACGCATTTGATTAAAAAAATTATGTGGGAATGAGCATCGCCACTACATGCCTGTCAGATTCTTCGAGTTTCTGGCTACGTCTTATTTACCCTGTTATCACCGTAAACGTCCTTAAATTTCACAGTCTTTTGTCTGTTCAATTAAGCGAGTGCTTGAAAGCATATCAAAGTTGTGGAAGAACGCCTAAGTGAATGATTGTATTTTCAAGATTAAGCTATTAAATATCAGGCCCACTAATTACGACTTTTTCGTAATCGTATGCCTATTTACGCGACCTAAGGCTCTGGCTGCCGCATGCGGCTTGGTCCTGGCATAAACATACGCGGACAAAAAGCAAACTAAAGCGAAGCTATTCACCTACAGTTATTACAATAGAAGTGCCACCACCAACAATGTCGAAGTTGAGAATATTACATTAGCTGGCTGCTTCCGTTATACCCAATTGCAAAGAAGCCTGCTTCAACAATAGAATAATATCTGGCTCAACCTTTATGCAAAAGATATAACAGGGCCATGTAATTTTTGTAGCGAGATCACCGATCTTTTTGCTTCGAGTAGGGTACTTTTTAAAATGTTTAGTCTTCATTTTTGATGAATCTTTTTCAAAATTTTAATAGACAATGCCAAAGAACCTTGTTTTCGAAGAAGAATAGTCAAAATGTACCAAAGAACTAGGTTTTTCGAAAAGTTGAAATTTTGTGAAGTCCAGGCTCAAAAATATTTGAATGTTTTTGATCGGTGGGTAACATTTCAAAACTTCTAAAGATTTTATTTTTTGATAAACCGTTTTGAAAATTTTGACAAATTATGCCAAACATCCATGCTTTCAAGAAAAAATACTCAAAACGAACCAACAAACTCGATTTTTCTTAAAATTGCAAGTTTCTTAGGTCTAGTAAGAAATCTCTTCAACTAAAACAAAAAATGATGGGTGGCAATTTTAGGGGTATTATTCAATTTTCGTACCGGTGCCGGTACGCAAGCACTTGACTGCCGGTACGCGGTTAGTTAGAAAATAAGTATGATGAGTACTATTTACACTGATCAGAGCATGCTTTCACACAGCCTGAGTATTTTTTGTTCTAAGCGTGATTTCACGTACTTTCTTAGACTTTCATGACTATATCGCATTTCATTTACATTCACTGACATGACAATCTTTACTGGAATACAGGACAACGTTCAATCTGCTCTCGCAGCTGGAACCCGACTAGTGTGAAAGAAAAAAATGCGTTGGCTAAGATGAAAAATCTATTGTTAAAACGCAAAAAATTTTTATTCTGCAACTGTTATCGTTTGTCTTCCAACAGCTAGCTATAGTTAAACGCAACAAATAAATGTAGTTTAGAATACAGTGTGGTTTAGCAGTGAGTTGTAAGTGCGTTTGTTAGTAGTTTTGTTGAAAGCAAACTTTGAAGATACTAATTTTAATTTATCTTGCAAAAGTTTCTTGATAGTAAACCAACCGTACTAACCAAAAACAACAAAGTTAGTAATTAGTAAAACAATAGCTAATTTTGCTAGTCTTCTATCAGCTGGTAGAAAGTATTTGATAAGTCAGCTTATAGAAAACATAATACGTTCTTATTAGCAAAACATGCAACAGGCACTGGTACTTTGTTTTTCTTTAGAACAGCGGTTCTCAATTGGGGGTGCGAGAAGAGACTTCTTGGGGTGCGAATTTCTCTTCTCTAACTATTGATATCAGCGATGTTAATACAAAAAACATTACATCAAATGATGCAAGGGGTGCGAAAATGATTTCTCCATCAGGACGGGGTGCGGGCTTCAAAATGAATTGAGAACCGCTGCTTTAGAATTTAAATTACCAAGACAACCTCACTTGCAAACTTTTGGATTAAAGTGAAAGCAGAATTTCCGAGGTTAAGTGATATGACCAATAAAACACCACTTCCATTTCCTTCCACATATCTTTGCGAAGCTGGCTTTCGACTATGACTTACTTAAAGGGAAAGTGCAAAAATGCACTCAATATCCATGCTCCTCTTCGAGTAGCACTGTCTTCCACTGAACCGCAATTGGATAAGCTAATAGAAAAGAAGCAAGCCCATACCTTACATTAGAGAATTAAAATAAAAGCACTTTTGTCTTTATCGTACAGTTGTTGTTTATTAAATAATACTTGCTTTTGTCTATTTTTCCCGTTTGAAATACATAGCTAGTACGTCGAATGACAGAAAGTGCGCTGCCGATACACTACATCAAAAAGTTTGAGTAGCACTGCCCAAAGAGATTAGAGTCACATATAGATGAAAAGCAAATTTCCTAACCTTTGAAACGGCATTAAGTGTTAGTCGAATATTATAACTTTTATATATCAAACTAACTGCTTTTACTCAGCTTACCACTTTTTAGGGGGACTAAGATTACACCACAGGTGTTACAGTTCAATTTTTATAGTATAAAAACTAATAGTAAAGATACATATCATGCATATCATCCAAAATGCAGAAAAGCATGCATCTAGTCTTTTGACACAAGTACCTCGCCTGTTATGCCAGAAGATAACAAGAAAGCGTGGATAATCTCTAAAATTTATCAAGCATGGTTTCAAAAATATGACAGAATGATACAAAAAAAGTTGTCAAGTTCTACTCCACCTGAGCAATGCACTAAGCTACCCAAAGAATGTAAACGAGTCAAACCTGATAGCTAAGTTCCTACCAGCCAATACAACGTGCAAGGTTTAACCACTAGACCAGAGACCAATCAAGGCTATAAAAACAATCTAAAGAAAACGAAATCCGCAATCTGTATTGGCTAAAATGGGTAGAGGTGACGTGGTGAAGAGTGTGTCAAAACACAAACTCTAAAGATATATGATCACGTTGGGGAAAGCGGTATTTCCTCTCATGTAGACTGGTAGCCCAAGTATCAAGTCGGACTGTCAAAGACTTGTCGCAATGATTTTTCATTGCACCTAATGTCTAAACATAAACTGAAACAGAATTACTAAATTCAGTAGCTCAATTATGCAAACAGTTATAGCATATTCTAAAATAGTTTTAAACAGAGCTTTATAGAACTGCACTTTAAAGCAATCCGTTAAAACGTAAAAACTTGTAACGTAAAACGTAAATACTCGTAAAATGTTTTCGTCTGGATCTCTACAATTTATTCTGACCATAAGTTCTGATGAAAGCCAGATGAAAATGTTTAAGTTTCCACTTATTGCTTTAAAAGAATGCTTCCTCGTCTCCTTCCTCGTTTTCCTCCTCTCCTAACTTCCTTAACTGTTCTTCACCCAGGGAATCGGCTTCGATCTACACCGATTACCCAAGATCTCACTTTTTTGTTTCTCAGCCAAACGCCCTGCGTAGCAGAGCCAGAGGCTACCTCTCTGAGCTCCACCGAGTCACGTGCCCGGAGGGGTTTCATTCGTCCTTCTGCTTTCCTTTCTCTCCTGCTGAATTTCTTGCGGCTACCTCCAACCTTTCCTCATCCACTGCCACTGGCCCAAACAAAGTTGCCTATCCTAAGATAAAGCATCTTCCTCGCTCTGGCATGGATTTTCTTCTTCACATTTTTAAACTTTTCTGGACTTTGCATTCCTTTTCTTCCACCTGGAAGACATCTTCTATTATTCCCATCCACAAGATGGAAAAGCCTCTTGACTCTCCTGCTTCTTTCCGGCCTATTTCTCTCACCTCCTGCATATCAAAACTTTTTGAATGCATCATTCCATCCCGTCTACTCTTCTTTCTGGAATCTAATTCTGTTCTCTCTCCCCGCCAGGCCGGTTTCCGCCCTGGACGGTCTACTCTTCATCAAAATCTGTTCCTTTCTCAGTCCATTTCGGATGGGTTTAACAAACCCATGCCGGGCTCTCCGACGATTCTCCCTAATATCGATTTTTTGAAAGCTTTTGACTCTGTCTGGCATCCCGCTCTTTTCCACAAACTTATTTCGGCTGGCCTCTTTCTTTGTTTTACTCGTTGGACTGAGTTTTTTCGTTCTGATAGGCGTGCTTGTGTGGTTTATCAAAATCACAAAAGTCGCTCCTTTCGAGTCAGTCGAGGTATTCTGCAAGAATCCGTTCTTGGCCCTGTACCTTTCTCTCTCTTTATCAATGATCTTCGGGCTTTTCTGCCTTCTTCCATCAGCTGCTCTCTCTTTACGCTGACGATCTGGCCGTTTGGTTTTTCTCTTCCTCAGTCCCCACAGCGGTGGAGGCCACACAAGGAGCTCTGTTTTGATTGAACGTTGGTCTGAGTACTGGTGTCTTCCTCCCAATCTGAACAAATGTGAGGCCTCCTTCTTCTCAGTGGATCCCCACCAGGCTAACCTCCAGCCCAACCTCCTCCTACTCGGCTCCCGCCTCCGTTTCAATCCAACTCCAACTTTTCTTGGGGTCACCTTCGACTGCACTCTTTCCTTTTCTAAACATGTATCTTCGCTGAAGGCCAGGTTTTTCCCACGTCTCCAGGCCTTACGCTGTATCTCTGCTTCCTCATGGGGCCCCTCTAAGGAGTCCCTCTCTCTTCTGTATAAATCTTTTCCTCGGCCCCTTCTCACTTATGCTTCACCCAGATGGTTTCCTTTCTTAAGCGCTACCAATATCACCAAATTGGAACGCCTTGATCGAGCGGCTAGTCGCGCCATCACCGGCTGCCTCTCGTCTTTCCCTGTCCCACTTCTTCTATCCGAGGCTTCTTTACCTCCCCTACGAGTCACCCTGATTCATTTCATTCTTTCATCTTATGAGCAGGCTCTTCATCTCCCAACCTCCTTTCTTATTTCAGGTTTGGCCAGACTTGGAGTGAAGCCAAGACTCTGCAGATCGTCCTGGAGATATTTTGCATCCACTCACCCGCTCATGCTATCTTCTACTTCTCCTAGGGAAGCTCTTTTTGCTTGCCCTTGCTTTCCTCCCTGGAATCTGCCTTCCTTCACTGTGGAGTCCACCCTTTCCTTTTCATGCTCCCACTCTGATCCCTCTTTCTCTCGCCAAGGTGCGGCTCTCGCCCACCTTGAGTCTCTTCCCCTCTCATGATCTGGTACTCTGGACTGACGGATCTTTTCCTTTTGGCAAGGGGGTTCCGGCACACTCGCCAACTGCTCTCTCTGTGGCATTGAGGCCACCCTTTCCTTTTTGGCAGGCCCAGTATGCTTAAGTTTTTCCGCTGAAGCCTGCGCCATCCTGCATGCTCTTTGCTGGTATCGGCAGCACCAACAAGTCTGCCACTTCTCTTCTCTTCTCCTACTGACTCTTAGTTTTGTCCTCGCCACCCTGTCCTCTCCTCCATCTTTCCTTTTATCTCAAACTCTGTGGCAGATCTGCAGGAACTGTCTTCTCTCTCCTCCTGTTCCATCAGGCTACAATGGGTCTTCGCACACTCGTTTCTCCCAGGGAACGACACGGCTGATGAGCTGGCCAGACGGGGAGCACTACTTGCGCTCTCTGCAATTCCTAGTAGTCTCTTTCCTCCCATCTCTCGTATCTACTCTTCTCTTTTCTTGGACTGTAGGCGTACTGCCTCATCTAAATTCTTCGACACACAGGTTCCCTCGATTTCCACCGAGAAACTTGTGCTCCTTCGTCATGCTCACTGTGTTCTCTCTTGTCTTCGCTGCAACGGACACAGCCTTCTTTTAGGTTCTTATCTCTTGAGGATTGGCAGAATTGAGAATCCTTCCTGCAGCGCCTGTGGACACTCGTCCCAGGACACCTCTTATCTCATTCTGCACTGTCCAGCTACGGACTCTTTGCGCCACACACTCTTTGGCGACTCTCTGTCTCTTTACGACCTCTGCTTCAGGCCCTGGGGAGTTGCCCGGCTTCTAGGGCTCCATGGTCTTCCGCTATGCTCCCATCCCTCGGAAGAGGTCGGGTAATCAACAACCACAGCTTTAATGCAAACGCCGATTCCGTTCGACCATGCCGCATGTAACGTAACACTCTGGGCGCTTTATCTGAGATCTTTAGATGACGAGTCTCACACGTAGTCATCACGCCACACTGATGACATGGAGTCAAGTTTTGCAGTTATTTTGCAATCACTACATATTTGAAAATGCTTTTCGAGGAAAATTTTAAAGGCGTCTGCAATGCTCGCTCCACAAAAAACATTCAAAAATCTCTACTAATAGTAGGGGAAGGTGGATTAAGTTGAGTGTTACGAATAAGTAAATTTGCTTCGTTAGAATAGATATTGTATGCATAATCTCTGTAATTTATTGCTTTCGTTCTGCTGTAATTATTTTATTTGTAAATCTAGAATTGTCTGGAATCTAAACTTGCTTCTATATCTCAGTTTTTTTGCAAAAACCATTTTTCTTTGCTGTTGTTACCCGACCCCTTCCGAAAGATGGGGGCATGGCGCAAGACCATGGAGCCCCAGAAGCCGGCCAACTCCCAAGGGTCTAGACCAGAAGTCGTACAGAAACCAGAGAGTCGCCAAAGAGAGCGCCGCAAAGAGTTTGTAGCTGCACCAATTAACAACCGCCTCTACGTGATGGCGCGGTCCCCGACCCCGTTTGGGTTGAATGAAAATGGCTGTTGGCCCTCACGAGGGTCCCAGTACCCAGGGCACTCCTTCTTTTTTCTTTTGCATTAAAACTTGTATCGTAACATGCCCTCTTGATGACGTAATTATGGTAGATTATACGATTACGTTACGTTGTTCTTGAATTTTCTAGATTGCGTTACATCTACATATTTAAGGCGACGAGATTTTTACACATCCTGAGAGAGAGAGAAAAAAAGTACAGAGATTGAAGAGAGCGCGAGATAGTCTAGAGCAGTCATTCTCAACCGGGGCGATATCGCCCCCAAGTGGGCGAATGTTCAGCTGAGGGGGGCGATAAACTGTCACAAACAAGGCTACAAATTTTAACAAAAATTAATTAATACCAATTGCGCAAAATATGTTACTATAGTGCTGCAAGCACTACAGCTTTCAGTAGCCGAGAACTGACGTAGCCAGTGCCACCTATGCAGTAATCTGCGCGCACATGTGCACGTGTATATAGCTGCGTTTGTGTGTTCTGCCACGGTCGATGACAAGAGGTGTTGTTTGTTGTCTTCCATCCTCCTCTCTTAACTCCTCCTCTTAACTCCTATTCTCCAATCCATCCTCCTCTTAACTCCTATTCTCTCACTTCTCTGTGTTTTTGATGTTCACTGACCAAGTTACTACATATACATAAAATACGTTTTTGGACATGAAGAAGATATTATCTGCTATTAAATTGATGCAGTTTCATATCGTTTTGTACATTTTGAAAAGAACAGATTGAGCACTATAACATAAAATCTAGCGGTAAGCCTAAAGTAGCTGATTTGTTGTACTTTTGTAATTGCCTAAGTAAGGGTGTTGTTAGAAACAACAATTGCTTTGTTTATTCATTAATTATATTACTAGGCGCCTGCTTGTAGAATAATCCAGCAGGGTAGTCATGTGATCTGACAACCTTGTTTCATTATCTTGCGCCTGTTTGTAGATTAATTCAGCGTAATAATCACTCTATTTGGTCGCTTTGTTTATCTTTTCTGATGGAGAGGAAAGAGTAAATGCTTGTTGCATTGGTGGGGTTATCCGTATAAATAAGTTTGTTGTTTTGAATAAGGTAAAATAGAAAATTTTGCTCAAAAATGATCACCAACATCATACGATACCATACACTAGTTATATAAGAGTGTTTGAGTGATGTGCTGAGCATGCTAAGTAATTTCATTTATTTGAGCATTTAACTTCATCAATAAAGCCATTTAGTTGGACCTTTGCAGTGATTTAAGATCCTGCTTATCAGTTCTGCTCGTTACTTTCTAACCGCTAAAGGGGGTGGACTTAAAAAGAATCGACCCGTATTTTTGCAGGTGTGATCTTGTGCTTTCTCATTTGCATAGCAATTCATTACTTATAGTACGTCGTTCAACGCTGTGTGAAAATTATCAAATATTTTCAGCCTCAGATTAGTGTATTTTGTAATGATTACACATAATTTATTACTATTAGCCAATTAGTTTATTTTGTAGTTTAATGGATTCTGTACATTTAGGTTAAAATTTAGTATTGCAATCTGATGTTTTTGAAGTAGTACTACTAAACATCAACTTACTGTGACAAGTGTCGTTGTGATATTATAAAGTTCTTCTCCCCTCGTTATGACGAGTAAAAAGAAATGTAAACAGTATAGAGAAGAGTACAGTATTCAGCTTTTGGCTTCGAAGAAAGCCGCATGATCAGAAACAGCCAATGTGTCTTATTTGTAACAACTCGTTTTCCAATGAAACTATGAAACCATCAAGGCTTTCAGAGCATTTGAAAAGAAAACATTCCGATAAAGTGAACAGAACCAGAGCTTATTTTGAAAATTTGAGGAAAAACTTCGACCAACGTAATACTCGGTCAGCTTATTTGAAAAAAGCTCACAGATAAATGAACTGGGTTGACCGCATCACATGAGATAGCAAAAACTGGGAGCGCACATACAGTTGCTGAAAATGTTATTAAGCCTTCTTTTGAAATTTTCATGAAAACTATGTTACAGCAAGATTCAGTAAATGTTTTAAAAGCATTGCCGTTAAGCAATGACTCAATCCGAAAAAGAATAGACGAAATGTCCTCAGATGTAGAAAGTAGGCTCACCATACGTCCCGTTTTAGCCGGGACAGTCCCGATTTTTAAGGCTTTGTCACGGTCAGAAAATTATCTAAAGTCCCGTTTTTTTGCACTCAGTCAGCCAGCATAGCCAGACCTATCATGCGTCCCGATTTAAACGTCCGTCTCCATTCCGACGATGATTTGGATTGGGAGTGACACAATAGCTGCAGTAATACCGGTGTTGACCTTTTTTTTTTTTTAATTGGAGAACACCTCGATTAAGGGTATAAACTATAAGGTTAACACCTGATCTGCTACCGCTAAGTGCCGCACCTTACCTGATCAGTTACAGCAAAACCCTTCGATCATGCCTGTTGTTCTGGAGCGTCCCGTTTTTCAATCACCAAAATATGGTAAGCCTAGTAGAAGCCTACTAGTTGAAAAATGAAAAACCAGTAAATTTTCAATTTAACTAGACGAGTCGACAGTAAGTGATAATAGAGCTATTCTTATGGAGTATGCTCGTTTTATAGATGACAGGTGCAAATTTTGCGAAGAGATGTTGTTTGCAAAATTATTAGAAACTGATACGACTGGATTATCCATTTTTGAAGCTAGAAAATCTTGGTTTGACGAGAATCAAATAACATTTGAAAAGCTAGTATCCTGCGCAACGGATGGTGTTTCATCCATGCTTGGTAAGTAGAATGGCTTTATTGCTCATATGACGGAATTATGTCCATCAATCCTTGTAGTTCATTGTGTGGTACATCGGCATCTTTTAGTAGCTCAAAAAATCAGTTTTGACCTTCATGCATCATTGATAGTTATTCAGAATACAAATACAAATAAAATCGCAACTAAATACGATAGATTTTTTCGAAAGTTTTGCATTGATACTGGACAAGAGCATGGAAAACTCATCCTCCACACAAAAGTCCGCTGGCTTTCAAAAGGAAACTGCCTGGCAAGATTTGTGAAGTTATTTGATACAATTGTTAATTTCTTAGAAAATTCAAACGAAAACAATTTTGCAAAAGAAATTAAACTCCACAAGTGCGACATTTTCTTCTAAGCATGGATTTTTTGTAAGTTCAATGAAGTGTCACTTCAGGTTTAGGGTAAATTATGTACACTGCTGGGTTGTAAACGTGTTTTAAAAGTCTTTGCTGAAAAATTACATTTGTTTCAAATAAATCTACAAAAGAAAAATTTTGAAGACATGCCCGAGTTAACAGAAGTAAGTGAGCAGCTCTCAGAACCAACTAAAAAATAAATTCAATATTTAATAAAATTGAGAGAAAATTTAATTCGCCGATTGGTTATAATACTCCTATACTTTCCAACCTCTCATTTGGTTGAATGTGGCTTCAGTGCAGTCAATAAAATTTTGACGAAGGAAAGACATAAAATAAATATATACATTCGAGGAGCCATCAGACTAAAACTTACAAATTTTAAGCCAAATGTGGAAGGTTTAATGGCAAAGCATCAATCACAGGGATCTCATTAAAACAACGAGAGCAAAGCATTTTAATTAAGCTGTTTATTATTACTGCAATAAATATTGGTCATTATTTTAAACAAATGGGAAAGGGGGGCAATACGATGAAAAAGGTTGAGAAACCCTGGTGTAGAGCGTAAAGAGACGGATAGAGTATTATTCTGTGGTGGTTTGATGTGAATATTGTGTGGAATATTAGCCAGGCAAGAATCAAGTAATTAATTGATCGATTGATAGTTTTCTGCCTTCGATATTAGAGTATATTGATTTTGTGCGATCGGCAACTGAAGAAATTTTGAAGTCTCGAAGTATTTTGTAAATATATCAGTTTTATTCTTCATCGAAAAGTGCATGGTTTAAAGTATTGTGATTAAGTATCTAATAGAAGCCAATTTTCATCTAGCTGTTAAGTTGCAGTCAGAATTAATTATTCAAGCGATGCTGTAAGTGGCCACAATTTTAAGAAAAAATTAAAGTTGAGGTAGAACCAAAACTCTATTTACGCGACATTAAGCCAGTGTCCATATTGAGCCACCCCCTATATTACGGAAAAGAAGTTTTTTCACTGTTCTAGCGACATGTGTTTGCTGCTTGTAATAAGATTACAACTTCAGTATCATAATTAAAGTTCTCTGTTTCTTTGTTTAGTTTTGAGAAAAGATTTTAGTAAAAATCGGCACTTTTTATAAAATTTTTGACATGAGAAGTTTTTCAGTTGTAAGGAAGGATTTTGCTTTTTAAAACAAGTGTTGTTTCTTGCTTGGCATTGTAAATAAATTATTGTATTGTTAATTTATGCTGTGTATTTTGGGGAAGGAAATGTTTAAATCAGGGTTGAATAATGTGGATCAACTTAGGGGAAGGTGGGGTATGTTGAGCCATTGTCCAAGTTGAGCCACCCCCTGTATTATGGAAAAGTATAGTTTTTTACTGTTCCAGCGACATGTGTTCGTTGCTTATAATGAAAGTACAACTTTGGTATCGAAACTAAAGATCTTTCTTTGTTTGGTTTTAAGAGAATTAAATTTTAGTGAAAATCAGCACTTTTTGTAAAACTTTTGACATAAATAGTGTTTTAGTTGAAAGAAAGAGTTTTGGCTCTTTAAAACAATTGTTTCTTGCTCAACATTGTAAATAAACTATTGTACTGAAAAATCACCAGGAGTATTTTGGTGAAAAAATGTTTAAGCCAGAGTTGAATAATGTAGATCAACTTACCCCATCGCCTGGCTCACTAACTCCAATAAAAAGGTAAGTTGAGCCATTGGAGATTTTAATTTCAATTCCGCATAACTTGTTCATTTTTAACATAAGTGAACAAAACTTTGTATAAGTTGAAGAAAAATAAATATACAGTGTTCCCTCGCTTATCGCGGTTAATGCGTTCCAGACCCCACCGCGATAAGTGAAAAACCGCGAAGTGGCGGTACTACAGATTCCCGGCACCTTTGGGCTAATACAGGTATACACGACATGAACGCTTACTTTTCGACACATATTCATGTGCATCAGTATTCATGAACGCTTACTCTTCTGAAAGCTGAACGATAAAGAACACGGAAAATTAGAAATGCTTTCTGTTTTGTTCATTCTGAACACAATCCGCTGTCATTGTGAGGGTTAACAGTACACTACTGCAATCACAAATAATGTGCTGTACAACACTTACAACCCTAAAATACACGAGACACAGTTAACAAGGTGAACGAGAATGGCGTGATTATGCGCAGACAATCAGCGATGGGATACGCAGCCAACCAAAACAAATCTTTTTTAAAAAATATCGCGATGCACTAAAGCCGCGAAACTTAAACCGCGAAGTAACGAAGGAACACTGTATTTTAAAAAGAAATTTAAAAAATGATCAAAACACAATACATTCCTTGAAAAAAGCTTTTGTTACAAAAATGGCTAACTTACACCACCTTCCCCTGCAGAACAGTTTAACAATGAACATTTTCTATCGAAGAGTGAGTAAGAAAGTTTCGATACCATAAAAATTTAAACGGCTCTGATGCGGTCCCCTTGAAATGAACAAATGTTTTAAAATCCCAATTGATCTCTTAGCGTCGTTGCAAGTCCTCCTCAACCCACAGAAGAACCTTCGTCTCAAGCCATCAAAATTAATCACTATCTCTTACCAAGAGTCGTTGTTACCGTGTAGATCTTCTTCATGCAACCGTAGTGTATTTGCGTTTGATGAAGAAGGCTGACCGTGATCAGTAACGTGCTAAAACAACAAAATAATGTAGGTTAGCTTGCGATCGTCGTCGAGACCAAGATGTTGCAAAATACGCTAATGCTATGTATCATGTCCACCAAAAACGCTAAAATTATTTCCTTCCGAGTCAAAGTTTGATAAGCATGCAAGCACTTTCAGTTTCTATTACGCAGTTTAGAGCTACAGCACAAAAGTTCCCAAGCAAAAGACTGCGATTATAATACATTTTATCTCAGACTTGTGTTGGTGCGGCTTTTGGACAGACACGTTATAGCCTTTCCAGCTTTGTTTGCAGTGCTGTGGTTGCGTTGCGCCGACAGCAACAAACAGATCTCTAACTCCAAGTAGGTCCCCACCCAAGCTAATTCGTAACAGGGTTTTTCACGGTAAGAAATATAGCGATATTAAATACAAGATCCGCTACCTACCTACCTCGCTTACCATAAACTGCAAAACGCAGACTAAGCGCTTTGAAATATTTTTACAGCATCAATATGAGCAAGCAAGATCAGCTTATCTTACCTCAAATTCTTGCTGTAGCTGCGGCGATCTGGTAGACTGAGTGTTACCGGATTTGTCTAGAAATCGCATTAAATATTATTAACTTTAAAAACCTAAAAAGTTATGTATCATTGACGTTAAAAATGAGTAAACTGTTGGGTAAATAAACCGCAACCAGTAAAAGAACTCTATAACAAAATTAAGGTTACTGCTGGAGATTACCAGATAGAACTTTCACCAATAGATTGGCACAAAGTTTTGTCACAGTGATATGAAACGTGTCAAAATCTACTGTAGACAGCATAACAACAGTTGTGCCAAATAGCACAATAACGTCTAGAAACCAGACAGCTAATTTTTGCGTAAATCTTTTCACCAGCCGTAAATCTTTCCACCAGCCATTTTTATACTCCTAGTACTACGTCGGCTTAGTACTTAGTATTGCGTTGTGTTTGATACTTGGTTAGATTTCTAATTTATATGATGATCCCCTTACAGGCAGAACTAGCTACATGCGAAATTACACATCATTGTGCTGCTGTACCGTGGTGTGAGTTGCTCTCAGTTTGGATTTCTATCCAATGGCATAGCGTCCGTGGAGCACTTGGGGTCACCTTTAACTGCAGTCTTTCTTTTTTTAAACATGTACCTTCACTAAAGGCGTCCGCTTAGCAGTTAACAGGCGAGATTACGCAGTGGTTAGAACGTCCGCTTCGCAGTTGGTAGACCTGGAGTTCATTTCCCAAGTCAAGTCATACCAAAAGACTTTAAAAAATGGTATTCACAGCTTCCCTACTTGACGTTTAGCAAATAGGGATAGTGTGGAAAACAAGCCCGCAAGCTTGCTTGTTGTGTCTTTGGGCAAGGCACTTAACGGCATGCTTCCACCTTTATGTGGCAGACAGGTGGTGGTGTCAAGCAGTCTACCCGTCCGTGGTGGCCCCAATTTAACTGAAGACATGCAAACCGAGAGTGAGCGCTAACGTAGTGTAACCTGCATATGCATCTTCCTGCATAATGCTCACAACTAATAGCTCGTACGATAAAGAAGACCAAAGACCAAGTTTTTTTCTTATCTCAAGGCCTTATGACGTGTCACTACTACCTCTTGGGATCTCTCCGAGCAGTTTCCATCTTTTCCGTACAAAGCTATTCTTTGGCTCCTTCTCACATACGCTTCACCCATATGGTTTCCATTTCTCAGCGTTATCAACATTATCAACTTGGAACGCTTTTATCGAGCCGCGAGCCACACCATCACTGGCTTCCTCTCGTTCTCCCCCATTCCCCTACTCTAAGGCATCCTTGTTTTGCTTATAAGTCACCAAGATTCATTTACGCTCTGCATTCTTATAATTGGGCTTTCGTCTTCCACTCTGCTTTTTTGATTCAGCTTTGAGAGACACAAAGTGAAACCAAGGTTTTCCAGGTCTTCATAAAAAGACTTTGCGGCCTATTATCAGCGCATGCTTTCTCCTTCTTTCACCGTAAAGGTGTATCTTGCTTGCCCTCCTTGTCCTTAGAAGCTGCCTTCTCTTCAGTGTGGAGCTCACTCTTTCTCCACGCTCTCGCTCTGAACTTCGTCTATATCGGAAAGGTGCAATTTTTACCCACCAGGAGTCTCTCCCATCTCTTAATCTCATGCTTTGGACTTTCCTCTTGGCAATAAAGGCTTCGGCATCATTGCAAATAGCTTATTTAGTAGTGCAGAGGTCACCTTTACCTATTCGGCAAGCCCATTTTGGTCAAGCTTTCCCATTGAAACATGTGCCATTCTGCAAGCTCTCGGTGGTCTTGGCAGCACTATTAAATCTACCCCATTTCTTCCCTTTTCCTCTCAGACTTTCACACTATTCTCGCTGCATTTTCCTCTCCTCGGTCCATTCTTCTATATCACAACCTCTAGCACATCTCACAGAAATCGTCCTTTCCCTTCTCATCCTTTTCTATCAGGCTACAATAGGTACCGGGACACTCATATCTTCCTGGCAATGACACAGCCGATAAGTTGGTCAGTCGAGATGCACTGCTGCAGCTATCTACAGTCCAGACAGTCTTCTACTTTATCTCGTATTCAGTCATCTCATCTATCAGACTGAAAGCATACTGTCTCATTCATATTCTTCAACACACAGGCCCCATCAGTATCCACCGAGAAACTTGTGCTGTCTCGTCCCGCTCGATGTGTTCTTTCTTGTTTTCAATAAAACGGACACAGTTCTATTTTATTAAAGTCCTATTCCTCTGCCATTGGCAGAATCGACAATTCTTCATTCAGCTCTTGCAGTCATTTTACTCCGGAGATTTCTCATCTCATTTTGTCCTGTTCTGCTAAGGACTCTTTGGGCCTATCGCTCTTTAGCAACTCCTTTTTTAACTAACTTTGGTCCAGGCCCTGCACAGTTGCCCGGCTTCTGGCCCTCCATCACCCCATGCCATGGAAGGGGGCAAGTATAAACAACCGCAGATATCGCTAGCTCAATATCCATACACGTAATGCCTTGCTGTACTCTGACAAAATGTCAATTTATCCTGCTTGATTACAGTGTTTGTAGTAGAAAGCCAATATTCCAGCATTACCGGCAATCAAAAACTAAACAAGTTCCATGATTATTGTACCAATAAATGATCATGAGACTAAGAATAAAGATATGTGACAAAAGAATACCAAGCTGTATACAAACAAGAACAATCTACAAAATAGGAAGACTTGTTGATTTGCCAAGTTTATAGTCTTATCCACAAAACCACACGTTATTTCGACGAATAACTTATACAATTAACGATTCGCTACCTCAGTATCAGGAAGCATCATCAGAATACGGTAAAATGTAGTACTGTAACTTTCTAGTACATAATTGTCAAAAGAAACTTGTGGATCTGTTGAAAAAATAACAATCTTACCGATTGGAACATTGCGAGGATCCTCATTGTGCCTCATCAAGCATTTTTTAGTGTGGTAACTGTCAGAATATAGATCTCCATTACCAGTCATGTCAACATTACAAGTTCCACAACTGAAACATCGAATAGTCCGCGAATCCGTGACCAAGAAACCAGCTTTTGCCAGAGCATTTGGACTAAATGCAGAGACATGACGGTTTTTGAAAGTGCTCAATCTATATGATTCCTCGTATTCCCGACCTCGTAAAATGCTTTCATCGCCACAACTCTGAGGCCTACAAAAATTTGATTCCTCAGTCAATTCTTGAAGTTATTACAGATTAAAAAATTGTTTGATGCGGTCCACTTGAAATGAACAAATGTTTTAAAATCCCAATGGATGATTAGCATGACCAGTTAGGATTACCAGTTATTAGCATGATGCTAGGTCAATGCTTGATAAAATTTTTTGCGTCGTTGCAAGTCCTCCTCAACCCACAGAAGAACCTTCGTCTCAAGCCATCAAAATTAATCACTATCTCTTACCAAGAGTCGTTGTTACCGTGTAGATCTTCTTCATGCAACCGTAGTATATTTGCGTTTGATGAAGAAGGCTGACCGTGATCAGTAACGTGCTAAAACAACAAAATAATGTAGGTTAGCTTGCGATCGTCGTCGAGACCAAGATGTTGCAAAATACGCTAATGCTATGTATCATGTCCACCAAAAACGCTAAAATTATTTCCTTCCGAGTCAAAGTTTGATAAGCATGCAAGCACTTTCAGTTTCTATTACGCAGTTTAGAGCTACAGCACAAAAGTTCCCAAGCAAAAGACTGCGATTATAATACATTTTATCTCAGACTTGTGTTGGTGCGGCTTTTGGACAGACACGTTATAGCCTTTCCAGCTTTGTTTGCAGTGCTGTGGTTGCGTTGCGCCGACAGCAACAAACAGATCTCTAACTCCAAGTAGGTCCCCACCCAAGCTAATTCGTAACAGGGTTTTTCACGGTAAGAAATATAGCGATATTAAATACAAGATCCGCTACCTACCTACCTCGCTTACCATAAACTGCAAAACGCAGACTAAGCGCTTTGAAATATTTTTACAGCATCAATATGAGCAAGCAAGATCAGCTTATCTTACCTCAAATTCTTGCTGTAGCTGCGGCGATCTGGTAGACTGAGTGTTACCGGATTTGTCTAGAAATCGCATTAAATATTATTAACTTTAAAAACCTAAAAAGTTATGTATCATTGACGTTAAAAATGAGTAAACTGTTGGGTAAATAAACCGCAACCAGTAAAAGAACTCTATAACAAAATTAAGGTTACTGCTGGAGATTACCAGATAGAACTTTCACCAATAGATTGGCACAAAGTTTTGTCACAGTGATATGAAACGTGTCAAAATCTACTGTAGACAGCATAACAACAGTTGTGCCAAATAGCACAATAACGTCTAGAAACCAGACAGCTAATTTTTGCGTAAATCTTTTCACCAGCCGTAAATCTTTCCACCAGCCATTTTTATACTCCTAGTACTACGTCGGCTTAGTACTTAGTATTGCGTTGTGTTTGATACTTGGTTAGATTTCTAATTTATATGATGATCCCCTTACAGGCAGAACTAGCTACATGCGAAATTACACATCATTGTGCTGCTGTACCGTGGTGTGAGTTGCTCTCAGTTTGGATTTCTATCCAATGGCATAGCGTCCGTGGAGCACTTGGGGTCACCTTTAACTGCAGTCTTTCTTTTTTTAAACATGTACCTTCACTAAAGGCGTCCGCTTAGCAGTTAACAGGCGAGATTACGCAGTGGTTAGAACGTCCGCTTCGCAGTTGGTAGACCTGGAGTTCATTTCCCAAGTCAAGTCATACCAAAAGACTTTAAAAAATGGTATTCACAGCTTCCCTACTTGACGTTTAGCAAATAGGGATAGTGTGGAAAACAAGCCCGCAAGCTTGCTTGTTGTGTCTTTGGGCAAGGCACTTAACGGCATGCTTCCACCTTTATGTGGCAGACAGGTGGTGGTGTCAAGCAGTCTACCCGTCCGTGGTGGCCCCAATTTAACTGAAGACATGCAAACCGAGAGTGAGCGCTAACGTAGTGTAACCTGCATATGCATCTTCCTGCATAATGCTCACAACTAATAGCTCGTACGATAAAGAAAACCAAAGACCAAGTTTTTTTCTTATCTCAAGGCCTTATGACGTGTCACTACTACCTCTTGGGATCTCTCCGAGCAGTTTCCATCTTTTCCGTACAAAGCTATTCTTTGGCTCCTTCTCACATACGCTTCACCCATATGGTTTCCATTTCTCAGCGTTATCAACATTATCAACTTGGAACGCTTTTATCGAGCCGCGAGCCACACCATCACTGGCTTCCTCTCGTTCTCCCCCATTCCCCTACTCTAAGGCATCCTTGTTTTGCTTATAAGTCACCAAGATTCATTTACGCTCTGCATTCTTATAATTGGGCTTTCGTCTTCCACTCTGCTTTTTTGATTCAGCTTTGAGAGACACAAAGTGAAACCAAGGTTTTCCAGGTCTTCATAAAAAGACTTTGCGGCCTATTATCAGCGCATGCTTTCTCCTTCTTTCACCGTAAAGGTGTATCTTGCTTGCCCTCCTTGTCCTTAGAAGCTGCCTTCTCTTCAGTGTGGAGCTCACTCTTTCTCCACGCTCTCGCTCTGAACTTCGTCTATATCGGAAAGGTGCAATTTTTACCCACCAGGAGTCTCTCCCATCTCTTAATCTCATGCTTTGGACTTTCCTCTTGGCAATAAAGGCTTCGGCATCATTGCAAATAGCTTATTTAGTAGTGCAGAGGTCACCTTTACCTATTCGGCAAGCCCATTTTGGTCAAGCTTTCCCATTGAAACATGTGCCATTCTGCAAGCTCTCGGTTGTCTTGGCAGCACTATTAAATCTACCCCATTTCTTCCCTTTTCCTCTCAGACTTTCACACTATTCTCGCTGCATTTTCCTCTCCTCGGTCCATTCTTCTATATCACAACCTCTAGCACATCTCACAGAAATCGTCCTTTCCCTTCTCATCCTTTTCTATCAGGCTACAATAGGTACCGGGACACTCATATCTTCCTGGCAATGACACAGCCGATAAGTTGGTCAGTCGAGATGCACTGCTGCAGCTATCTACAGTCCAGACAGTCTTCTACTTTATCTCGTATTCAGTCATCTCATCTATCAGACTGAAAGCATACTGTCTCATTCATATTCTTCAACACACAGGCCCCATCAGTATCCACCGAGAAACTTGTGCTGTCTCGTCCCGCTCGATGTGTTCTTTCTTGTTTTCAATAAAACGGACACAGTTCTATTTTATTAAAGTCCTATTCCTCTGCCATTGGCAGAATCGACAATTCTTCATTCAGCTCTTGCAGTCATTTTACTCCGGAGATTTCTCATCTCATTTTGTCCTGTTCTGCTAAGGACTCTTTGGGCCTATCGCTCTTTAGCAACTCCTTTTTTAACTAACTTTGGTCCAGGCCCTGCACAGTTGCCCGGCTTCTGGCCCTCCATCACCCCATGCCATGGAAGGGGGCAAGTATAAACAACCGCAGATATCGCTAGCTCAATATCCATACACGTAATGCCTTGCTGTACTCTGACAAAATGTCAATTTATCCTGCTTGATTACAGTGTTTGTAGTAGAAAGCCAATATTCCAGCATTACCGGCAATCAAAAACTAAACAAGTTCCATGATTATTGTACCAATAAATGATCATGAGACTAAGAATAAAGATATGTGACAAAAGAATACCAAGCTGTATACAAACAAGAACAATCTACAAAATAGGAAGACTTGTTGATTTGCCAAGTTTATAGTCTTATCCACAAAACCACACGTTATTTCGACGAATAACTTATACAATTAACGATTCGCTACCTCAGTATCAGGAAGCATCATCAGAATACGGTAAAATGTAGTACTGTAACTTTCTAGTACATAATTGTCAAAAGAAACTTGTGGATCTGTTGAAAAAATAACAATCTTACCGATTGGAACATTGCGAGGATCCTCATTGTGCCTCATCAAGCATTTTTTAGTGTGGTAACTGTCAGAATATAGATCTCCATTACCAGTCATGTCAACATTACAAGTTCCACAACTGAAACATCGAATAGTCCGCGAATCCGTGACCAAGAAACCAGCTTTTGCCAGAGCATTTGGACTAAATGCAGAGACATGACGGTTTTTGAAAGTGCTCAATCTATATGATTCCTCGTATTCCCGACCTCGTAAAATGCTTTCATCGCCACAACTCTGAGGCCTACAAAAATTTGATTCCTCAGTCAATTCTTGAAGTTATTACAGATTAAAAAATTGTTTGATGCGGTCCACTTGAAATGAACAAATGTTTTAAAATCCCAATGGATTACCAGTTATTAGCATGATGCTAGGTCAATGCTTGATAAAATTTTTTTGCGTCGTTGCAAGTCCTCCTCAGCCCACAGAAGAACCTTCGTCTCAAGCCATCAAAATTAATCACTATCTCTTACCAAGAGTCGTTGTTACCGTGTAGATCTTCTTCATGCAACCGTAGTGTATTTGCGTTTGATGAAGAAGGCTGACCGTGATCAGTAACGTGCTAAAACAACAAAATAATGTAGGTTAGCTTGCGATCGTCGTCGAGACCAAGATGTTGCAAAATACGCTAATGCTATGTATCATGTCCACCAAAAACGCTAAAATTATTTCCTTCCGAGTCAAAGTTTGATAAGCATGCAAGCACTTTCAGTTTCTATTACGCAGTTTAGAGCTACAGCACAAAAGTTCCCAAGCAAAAGACTGCGATTATAATACATTTTATCTCAGACTTGTGTTGGTGCGGCTTTTGGACAGACACGTTATAGCCCAGTGGTTCTTAAACGTTTTTGAGCGCGACCCAAATCTGAGTTTTATGATTTTCTCGCGACCCAAACCTTAAAGCTTAAAGGTAGAAAAAATGGTTTTTTAATGTTAGCACTCTGCTATTTATTCAGATAAGACACAGACAACCAGTTATAGTACACAATATTTTGACACAACAATTAATTAAGGACAGATCATTGGTTCAGTGTGATTGATGAAACTGATATTTTCCTTTCATAATTTCTTCTATGCATGGCTCTATTTTACTGAGCGCAACGCGCAAATCGTTACCAGGACTGAGGCGATTGCGAGCCTTGGTTTTAACAACTGTTAGTGCCGAAAATCCTTGTTCGCAGAGATACGTGGTCGAAAATGGGAGCAGAAAAGTCATTGCTTCGTTACCAATTATTGGCTTTTCCTTTTTAACTGAGGTCCAGAACTCTACAAGTGACGCTGTGGATAAAAGTTGTCGATGGAACTGGTCATGATGCAAGTCGATAAGCTCTTCCTGCAGCCCTGCAACATCTTCTGATAAGTTGTCAACCTTTGCCAGAAACGGATTTCTGACCCACAGGTGAGCTTCCAAATTTACGTCGGGAAGGTAGCGATCGAAGTCCGTGATTAGGTTTTCCAAATGCTCCACTAGAATGGGTTTGATGACATCAAATCTGCTACTATCAGTCTGATTCCATTCCTCCAGATACTCGTTCAGGGATGAAAACGCTGCTGTTTGTCCATGCTCCAGTTTATTCATCCAGAGTTGCAGCTTTTCTTTGAAGGCAGACAGTTTCTCGGAGAGAGTAATGATGTTTTGATTTCTGCCTTGCATTGATGTGTTAAGCTCGTTCAGTGTGGTGAAGATGTCGTTTAGGTAACATACTTTGAGCATCCACTCTTTATCTTGAAACCGAATGGCATGTCGATGATTTTTTTCATTGAGAAAAACCTGCACTTCTGTTCGTAGATCTATAAGACGGCGCAAGAGCTTTCCACGAGAAAGCCATCTAACATTAGAGTGAAATAGGAGATGTTGGAATTGAGACCCGTGGTCAACACACAACTGCTCGAAAAGACGAGAATTAACAGCACTGGCTTTGATAAAGTTGACTACACCTACAACCTCCTTCATCACTGTACAAAGATCCAGAGACAAATGTTGCGCAGCAAGGTTTTCACGGTGCAGAAGACAGTGGACGACTTGGACACTAGAATTGATTTGCCTGACTCGTGCAGTAAACCCGTGTCGAGCACCAAGCATTGCGGTAGCGCCGTCAGTGCATAAGCTGACACAGTTTTCCCAGTTAATGCCTTCTTCTTGTTGGAAGTGGTCCACAACGTTAAAGATGTCGGCGCCAGTTGCCGTTGTTGTTAGCGGTGTGCAAAACAGAAATTCTTCTTCGAGGTCCATGTCACCCTCGTACCTCACATAAACCATTAGCTGCGCGTTTTTTCCAGTGTCGGTTGACTCATCAAGTTGATAGCTCTACTTTCCTGCTTTCTTCATTCGAGCAACCACTTGGTTTTTTATGTTCAATGAAAGGTCTGCAATGCGACTTTTGACTGTGTCGTTCGATAGCGAGACACACTGCAGTTTCGAGGCCACGTTGTCGCCGCACATGAGTCTGGCCATGTCAATGGCTGCAGGCTTTACGAGCCTTTCTCCAATCGTATGCGGTTTCATTTCTCTACCTATGCGTAGCGAGACAACATACGATGCCAGCGTGGCTTGCTTGGAGACTAAAAGCGCTGGATTCGTTTCTGAGCAAATTCTGCTTCGTTTCAGTTCCGTTTCTCGGTGCTGAAAAAAGATGCGATTCTTTTTCACATGTTGCGGGTGCTTCGTTTCCAAATGTCTCTTCAATTTATTTTTCTTCAGAGATTCGTTGGATAGCACTTTATAACACAGTACACATTGCGGTTTTTCAGCACCATGATCTTCGATAAAAATGAATCCCAAGTCCAAAAATTCTTGCTTGTAGGAATACTTATTCATTCTCAGACGCTAATTACAGTATAATGCTAATTTTTAACAATAATACCTGCAATTTAATGAGCTATTTTAGGAAATTGTTTCAAACTACTCCACCACTATAAAAAGCTAAATTTTCATATTTTCAAACCTTACTACCAACCCTTGTACTCCACTGACCTATTCACTGAATTATTCAGCTCCAACATACTTCCGCAATCAACATAACATAACTTAGACTTAGCTACTAGTAGGCTAAGTAATTTCGGCAAGTTCTGCAGCAGCTGGTCTGCCACTAAAACTTTTAGAAGACTACTTATGATGAAATCATCTTATTCTATTGAGATGAAGCCAACTAACTGCGTATGATACAATGATTTTGAAAGACTTAATAAACGGAAAAAAAAATCTGTAGATTTTGAAACTTCTTATCTTGCAAAAAATCGTTTTGACGGATTTGAATCACCTTGCCGCGACCCATTTTTTAAGTCTTCGCGACCCATACTTTAAGAACCACTGTTATAGCCTTTCCAGCTTTGTTTGCAGTGCTGTGGTTGCGTTGCGCCGACAGCAACAAACAGATCTCTAACTCCAAGTAGATCCCCACCCAAGCTAATTCGTAACAGGGTTTTTCACGGTAAGAAATATAGCGATATTAAATACAAGATCCGCTACCTACCTACCTCGCTTACCATAAACTGCAAAACGCAGACTAAGCGCTTTGAAATATTTTTACAGCATCAATATGAGCAAGCAAGATCAGCTTATCTTACCTCAAATTCTTGCTGTAGCTGCGGCGATCTGGTAGACTGAGTGTTACCGGATTTGTCTAGAAATCGCATTAAATATTATTAACTTTAAAAACCTAAAAAGTTATGTATCATTGACGTTAAAAATGAGTAAACTGTTGGGTAAATAAACCGCAATCAGTAAAAGAACTCTATAGCAAAATTAAGGTTACTGCTGGAGATTACCAGATAGAACTTTCACCAATGATTGGCACAAAGTTTTGTCACAGTGATATGAAACGTGTCAAAATCTACTGTAGACAGCATAACAACAGTTGTGCCAAATAGCACAATAACGTCTAGAAACCAGACAGCTAATTTTTGCGTAAATCTTTTCACCAGCCGTAAATCTTTCCACCAGCCATTTTTATACTCCTAGTACTACGTCGGCTTAGTACTTAGTATTGCGTTGTGTTTGATACTTGGTTAGATTTCTAATTTATATGATGATCCCCTTACAGGCAGAACTAGCTACATGCGAAATTACACATCATTGTGCTGCTGTACCGTGGTGTGAGTTGCTCTCAGTTTGGATTTCTATCTAATGGCATAGCGTCCGTGGAGCACTTGGGGTCACCTTTAACTGCAGTCTTTCTTTTTTTAAACATGTACCTTCACTAAAGGCGTCCGCTTAGCAGTTAACAGGCGAGATAGCGCAGTGGTTAGAACGTCTGCTTCGCAGTTGGTAGACCTGGAGTTCATTTCCCAAGTCAAGTCATACCAAAAGACTTTAAAAAATGGTATTCACAGCTTCCCTACTTGACGTTTAGCAAATAGGGATAGTGTGGAAAACAAGCCCGCAAGCTTGCTTGTTGTGTCTTTGGGCAAGGCACTTAACGGCATGCTTCCACCTTTATGTGGCAGACAGGTGGTGGTGTCAAGCAGTCTACCCGTCCGTGGTGGCCCCAATTTAACTGAAGACATGCAAACCGAGAGTGAGCGCTAACGTAGTGTAACCTGCATATGCATCTTCCTGCATAATGCTCACAACTAATAGCTCGTACGATAAAGAAGACCAAAGACCAAGTTTTTTTCTTATCTCAAGGCCTTATGACGTGTCACTACTACCTCTTGGGATCTCTCCGAGCAGTTTCCATCTTTTCCGTACAAAGCTATTCTTTGGCTCCTTCTCACATACGCTTCACCCATATGGTTTCCATTTCTCAGCGTTACCAACATTATCAACTTGGAACGCTTTTATCGAGCCGCGAGCCACACCATCACTGGCTTCCTCTCGTTCTCCCCCATTCCCCTACTCTAAGGCATCCTTGTTTTGCTTATAAGTCACCAAGATTCATTTACGCTCTGCATTCTTATAATTGGGCTTTCGTCTTCCACTCTGCTTTTCTGATTCAGCTTTGAGAGACACAAAGTGAAACCAAGGTTAAAAAGACTTTGCGGCCTATTATCAGCGCATGCTTTCTCCTTCTTTCACCGTAAAGGTGTATCTTGCTTGCCCTCCTTGTCCCTAGAAGCTGCCTTCTCTTCAGTGTGGAGCTCACTCTTTCTCCACGCTCTCGCTCTGAACTTCGTCTATATCGGAAAGGTGCAATTTTTACCCACCAGGAGTCTCTCCCATCTCTTAATCTCATGCTTTGGACTTTCCTCTTGGCAATAAAGGCTTCGGCATCATTGCAAATAGCTTATTTAGTAGTGCAGAGGTCACCTTTACCTATTCGGCAAGCCCATTTTGGTCAAGCTTTCCCATTGAAACATGTGCCATTCTGCAAGCTCTCGGTGGTCTTGGCAGCACTATTAAATCTACCCCATTTCTTCCCTTTTCCTCTCAGACTTTCACACTATTCTCGCTGCATTTTCCTCTCCTCGGTCCATTCTTCTATATCACAACCTCTAGCACATCTCACAGAAATCGTCCTTTCCCTTCTCATCCTTTTCTATCAGGCTACAATAGGTACCGGGACACTCATATCTTCCTGGCAATGACACAGCCGATAAGTTGGTCAGTCGAGATGCACTGCTGCAGCTATCTACAGTCCAGACAGTCTTCTACTTTATCTCGTATTCAGTCATCTCATCTATCAGACTGAAAGCATACTGTCTCATTCATATTCTTCAACACACAGGCCCCATCAGTATCCACCGAGAAACTTGTGCTGTCTCGTCCCGCTCGATGTGTTCTTTCTTGTTTTCAATAAAACGGACACAGTTCTATTTTATTAAAGTCCTATTCCTCTGCCATTGGCAGAATCGACAATTCTTCATTCAGCTCTTGCAGTCATTTTACTCCGGAGATTTCTCATCTCATTTTGTCCTGTTCTGCTAAGGACTCTTTGGGCCTATCGCTCTTTAGCAACTCCTTTTTTAACTAACTTTGGTCCAGGCCCTGCACAGTTGCCCGGCTTCTGGCCCTCCATCACCCCATGCCATGGAAGGGGGCAAGTATAAACAACCGCAGATATCGCTAGCTCAATATCCATACAGGTATTGCCTTGCTGTACTCTGACAAAATGTCAATTTATCCTGCTTGATTACAGTGTTTGTAGTAGAAAGCCAATATTCCAGCATTACCGGCAATCAAAAACTAAACAAGTTCCATGATTATTGTACCAATAAATGATCATGAGACTAAGAATAAAGATATGTGACAAAAGAATACCAAGCTGTATACAAACAAGAACAATCTACAAAATAGGAAGACTTGTTGATTTGCCAAGTTTATAGTCTTATCCACAAAACCACACGTTATTTCGACGAATAACTTATACAATTAACGATTTGTGATTTAAAGATTGTGGAAGACAGCCGTGCTGGGCAGAGGTACGCCATTCTCTTTGGTTGTGATAACTTTTTTCTGTGACCATGTTCTTCGTGAATAAATTTTTTGTTTTTTTGTTTTGTTTTTGTTTTGTTAACTTATATTTTGAAGAGATGAAAGAACAAACTCCTCGTATCCTTGTGAGAATAATAAAAGACAATTAATTAATAACTTTACCGTTATGCAAATAACCAGTCCCTCGCTGGGCTCCGACCAGCATAGTACCAGGTGGGGTCCGTCCAAGGGGAATCACCACACTGGAAAGCAATCGTTGGATCTTAGCCATCGCCTGCTGTGCTTGCAAGGTACCAGATAGTAGTCTGGCGGTGTTTTGATATTCAGAGCTCTGATATAAATGACAACATAGTCAACACAAAGATACAGTACGATAAAAGTAATCCATAGTAAGCACTGAAAATAAGTGGTTTCACAAAAACAATTTCGAGATACGCCGCGATGACAAACAGCATGTCCGCTAAAACTGTTCCTTAGACGCCATTACACTACTGATGAAAAAGTAAATCATTCTTTGGGTCAAATTGCTTTGATCAAAGCTACTACAGTCTACTATAATAAAAGCATATCTGGTAATAACAGATCGCAGGGCCGGTCACGCTTTCTCCGAAGCTAAATTTTGACACTACAAACATCACACCTTACCCGTGTACTGGCAAAAGACGGATCGTTGTTCAGAAAAGTCACCATTTGATTAATAAATGGCTTCAGTCGACGCTGCCCTTGCAGCATTCGTGAGTAGTAAGTTCCACGCTCAGCAAAAGACGGATGTCTGCAAATGGAACGACATAAATCACACTTAATATGTTCTGAACAGTGATGAGTTACCGTACAATGCTGGCATTTAGATTATTAGGTTTAAAGCTCGTAAAATAAGTATCGACAGTATTCGTTAAGAAAAGCACACAAAATTTCAAGTTTGTTTTAATCAAAACCGGACAAAAAATATTAAGTAGAGGTAGGCACAATCAGCAAAATGTGACTTTGCATAAGTAGAATTGCACGTAAAACACATTTGCATTACGTTACATTACAATGTACACATTAGCGCCAAGAACAGCTATGGCGTGATCTTGAGCTGATAGTAATGTGAAGTTATGGTAACTGCAATAGTCAGGTTTTAGGATTTTTACCAAGAACAATGTGATCGCAATATAGGGTCTACACGTGATCGATACTTTTAAATAGACTACCTTACTTTTATAGACACACAAAATGACGCATCCGTTAGCAGGTAGCTAAATTGACTGATCACATTTTATAGAGTTCTTAATCTTCACACATAACAATTGTAACATTGGTATGGTCCATAATTGTCAAACTTGAAGAAATGATTGAACTTTAGGCGTTCGATAGAGAGCATGTTTCTAGCATGCAAGCATTAGGACAAAGTGGGTCTTAGTCCAGGTCTAGCAGTTAGCACCAATGGTCGAGGTGCCTACAATAGCATGTAATGCACTTTGAAAGAACCTTACTTTGCACACGTTGAAACGCTACCAGCAGACGGACTTGAACCAGCTGAAGATTCAGCACGAGCATCCTCCTGATTGTCACTTTGGGTAGCAGTAGATGGAGTTCGTTCTACAGAATAAGATGGAAATTAGAAATAAAATCGTAGCCACCAAGTAACTTGATTACCACGCCCATCTTAAACTGTCAGTAAAATCATAAACTTTCCTGATAATTTCCTGCAGGCACTTGATTACCACGCTCATATTAATAATTAACTCAAATCAATTTTTGATGGTTCAAAATGGACTGTAGCTTTTCCAAGGCTGATAGGTTTACGGTGTGAACCGAAAAAACATTTTTTGCCGCACTTCTATCTCAAAAAAAGAAGGGTAAACACAGCAAAAGACTAAGTGCCATTAAATTAGTATTCATCACAAACGAAACAAATTAAGTTCTCTCAGGATTTAGTTAAGATTTATGTAAAAGTAGATGAATACAGCGGTAGACACAATTCGTCTGACTATGACAATTACCGGACCAACCACCTAAATCTCAAGTTGCTGTATCTAAATCTAACTCCCATATACAAGAAAAATGACTTAAATTTTCATTGCTATCTGGCTTCCCAACCTGCTCCAGTATCCATTGGTTTTTCAGGTCGACTTGAACTTGCAATTGATCCCGTCGCAAAAATATCGCCACTAGCATCAGCATCACCAGCAGATGACGTAAGAGGAGGAGAAACCGCTTCAGGAGAATTATCACTTAGAGACTAAAAAATAACAATTTTAAAGTTTTCGTAGACATGAATCGGCACTACGAAAAACATTTCATTATTTCATTTGGGTTATGGCAGCAGCTTTAAAGTCAAGTCAGATTTCTTCTCGTAAGCAAGTAATGCAAGACCAACACTTTAAAAGTACATAAAAAAATGTTCGCTTCTTTCTCGATAATGAAATTATAAACGACACCAATCGCCGCAAAGAATTAGGCATTTCACTCGAGATTGCAACAGAATTTTTTTTATCTTGTAGTGACCCCTCGAAAACAACTTGTTTACTTCCAACTGATCGAGAATAGATTCTAAACCAACGAAGCTTCGTTCCTCCATACAAAGTTGCTGACGGGGTGCACTGAAGTCTGCAACGAAAATTTTCTAGCAAATCATTCCATAGAAACCAAATATCGATTAATTGTACTAAAATGAATTAATCGTTGCAATCGGTATTGAGAAACAACAGAAAGTCATCTATGTATCCGGTAAGTGAAGCTATATTACAAACACGAGAACTCTATACAGTTATACTGGGACCCACTTTGTGTTCACCCCACTATAGAATTGCCTGTAGTGCTGGCGCAGTGAATATCTGTTACAAACACTGCCTCAAGGCAATTTTGAAAACGTACTTAAGTTTTTCTTTTAAAAATGGACAATGCCTGGGTGAATAGTCATTATTGCTCTGAGTCAAATACCAAAAATTTTATCCTTTTCTTACTCGCATGTCTGTGCTCATAAAAATGCGTTCTTGTACTTAAGCTTGCTGGGCTGCCAGACAAGGTGGTAGTTGTAGCACTTAGGCTGCCAGACGAGATGGTAGTTGCAGCAGCCGTTGATGGTCCAGTACCTGGATTAGGTCCGTTCAAATCAACTTGAATGTTCATAATTTGTTCGTTAAAAGAAGATGGATTGGGAACCTGAAAATCAAGTACTTTCGTATCTTTGCAGTCTCTTTGTTTTCAAAAGATCAGTTCTTGTGGCATCTCTATTTCACTCTGAGTTTTGAGTTGCTACTTTTGTTGAAAAAGCAACCAAAATAAATATCTAGCTGGCTTTGCTTACAGTTTGAATTTAAAAGCAGATGGTTAGGTGGTATATCTGCGGAGGATCACTTTCTCATCTCATGCAAACAACAAAAATCTTGTGTTCAACGCTTCTAATTTAATGCCATTTCGAAACAAGTTTGAATGTCACAACTATGGTGAATTTATAAATCATAAAAACGAAATTTTGTTGACTAGTTTTTAAAATAACGACTTTTTGAATTACCTAACTTATTTTGTGCAGTCAATTCAATGCGAACAAATCTAGTCGCAATAATGAACAAATTTAATTGCAATTATGCCATCAGAAACGGTTGAATGCAAGTTTAGTCTAGTTACTTTAGCCAGGTCGTACATGGTTATAAACAGTTTTTGAATCTTTAAAGAGATAGTAAAATTGAAAACGATATCTGTGAAATATAGTAAAGCATGACAGTTGCTGTAAGGCCTGTCATACGTTTGATTCGAGCCAATTACAGCCGGTAGTCTTGAGGACACGGGTTTCAGCCGTTCTGTCGACAGTCGTTGTGGCTGTGTATGAGCACAAGGAGATAGTTGTTCTTCTACTAACAATCTAATCGGCTATAAATGGCAAGTTACATACACTGCACATCGTGACTATATTTTGCGTAGCAACCAAATAACAATGGCACTAAAGAGCGGTATAAAATGATATATTGAGGCCAAACCGAAAGCATTATCACAAAAACGATTTGAGTATGATTCATATGAGTATGATAATAGAGCATTTACAGTAACAGTTTTAACTTCATTGACACTTTAAAATCTCGTCATTTCGTGTAATGAACATAAGCCAAAACAACAAAATATATACCATATTTCCTGAGGTTGAACCACCCACTAAAAAATTTCCGAGACCACTTACAGCTTGCTGGAGAATTATCTGAGACTAAACAAATTGTCGAGATGTACAAATGAAATGATAAATTCAGCACAAAATGTGGTCGAAAAGCGTTCAAAGACCACAAAACTCGGTAATCTCAAATTTATGAATTATTTAATCATATTTTAAATTAAACTTTCTACGATTCTATCATAATTTATGTAAAACAGGCTGAGTGATCTCCAGCCACAAATTTTTCTTAAAGCTTGGGCGTTACGCCTTTTGGTTGATATAACTTAACCGATAGCAACAGTCTCAAGATATCATACCAGTTGTCCAGGGTTGAATGCACAATCAGCAGTGGTAACAGTAATGGATGGTGATGCTACATTGGCAGTCGGTCTTGTGTTTGATGAAGTAACAACAGGCATTGATGGCACCAAATGCAACACTTTACCATCATGTTCTTAAAAAATGCAAGTAATTTTATAATACCTTCTATATCACAATTCTATTAAAAGTGCATTATTTACTAATGAGCTTTTCCGCAGTAACATTAAACAAAACAATCAAAATAAGAATGACAGACAATGGTAGGCGTTGTACTTTTTTTAAGACATTTATCGCTTATAACATATTTTTCGGTCTCAGTGTAGGTGGCACTAACAATAAAAGCAACGCAATGATAAATCTAACATGAAGCAATTGTATTTCGGTCAAGGTAGTCTAAGTAAATAAATTTCACCAAATACTCACATAACATCGTGGTAAACAACAATGCTTTAAATATTACGATTCATTCACGCGTATGAGCTCATGCTCGGTTTGCATGTCTTTCGTCACACTGGGCCACCACGACGGGTAGACTGCTTGGCCCCACCATCTGTCTGCCACATAAAGATGGAGGCATCCCATTAAGTGCCTTGCCCAAGGACACAACAAATAAGCTTGCCGACTTGTTCTCCACACTATCCCTTATGTGCTGAGCGCCAAGCAGGGAAGCTGTGAATACCATTTTTTAAAGTCTTTTGGTATGACTGGACAAGGGAAATGAACTCCAGGTCTACCGACTGCAAAGCGGCTGCTCTAACCACTACACCATCGCGAGGGTTAAATATTACGATAAAAATTATATACACAGTAAATGGTATGATCACACTAATTGCAATTATATGACTAGGTCTATGTCTTAAGCCAGCGAAAAGATAACTTTACAGAATAGGTGGAGCAACTGACAACTATCTGCACATTGTTGCTTTAACAAGCTGGTAGAAAGACCCAAAAGTGATGGCTTTTAGCCTTTTTGATGTGATTGCCCACTAAGCCTGACAAAAACATCAAAATTTTTTCGTTTGGTTTTTTCATGCATCCATCACATTTTAACTCTTTCGCTCCCGCGATCATCGATTGATGATCTCGTGTTTTCAGTGTTTCCCTCAAATTTTGTTAAATTGAGTTACAAAATTAGTTTACTAAAAAATCGATTTGTGACTTTATTTTTCCTCCGATTTTCATACAATTTTTAAAAGATCACGCTTATTTCCTCACGCATCGGAACATGTATAATTTGTGCCCTAATTCTTGGATTTTTATACCCAAAAACGGTTAAAAAGACCAACAACCCAGTTGCAGACAACAAAATCGGCCAAATTCTCAGCACGTGCCAACTACACTAAAATCAAATTGAGATTACATCTTTACCAGAACACCAAACCCTTTATCATTGACACAGTCTGAAAACTACTCTTTTGGGGCATCATTTCACAAAATTTCAAGCGATAATAATAAATTTTACTTTTTTAATCCAAGAGTATGGGCTAATCTCCCAAATAAACTTGCTGAATTTCTCAGCAAAAAAAAACAGAAAGGTCTATCCAATCATTACCATTTAATTCTCTTGATGCAGTGTTACAGCATAACGAATTGAATCTCACCTTGCGTTAGCAAAAAGTCATCTTGCAAAACTCTACCATGAAAAATGAGGCGTTGATTACCAGCAGGAACGTTGACTTCAGCTGCAATTTGTTCTTTGAAGTCTTTTATTTTGGTCTGAAAACGAAAAACATTTATTAAGCAACGAACCAAAACGTTAACTTGCACAACAAAGCCAAATGAACGCGATAAGCACCTATCGAGCAGTGGCCTACAGTGCAGGGCGTGTGGGTGCAACACCTTATAGTATTGTGGCCTGTGAAGTCATTTTTTAGACTCCAGATTAGAATAAATTTTCAAATTGTTTCCACAATAATTTTTCAAATACCACAACACTTTGTCACATGATTGAATATGCGGCTTTGACAGTTTTCACGTAATCGTGTGCTGTTTCAAATTTTTACACACACTTTAAGCAAGCTCTACTGGCGTCGCCAGCACGGCCCCCATCAGTAAAGCCACCAAACATGAATATCAGTGTAGCAGGCTTCATTTACTGGGTAGCTGTGAAAACAGTAATGAAACCTAGATGTTTTTTTCACAGCCAATTCTCGTTCCAAAATCAAAAGTACCAATTTTTGAAAAGAAATCGCGTAAAAAACCATTATGAATATCGCGCATAGCTGCTCTGTTTTTCCCAAAGTTTCTTTAGTCCCTGGCAACGTCTTGTTTGCCCTCTTTCCAACATAGACGAACTTAGAACCTGGACTTGCTCACAATTGAAACAGCCAATAGTCTAACAATTTTTGTCCGTTTATAGCATGAAGGGCATGGAAGTACAAATTCAATGTTGTGGGCGAGCGCCACAGTGACTGATATGTACTTACAGGAATCAGGTATAAAATAGGAGATACACGATTTGCTGCTTTTCCGTAACTGCAAGCCCAATGCTATCACCTAAAGACTCTGATTGCATGTATGTTGCATGATGCTGAAATAAACGAGGCCAGATAAAGACAAGCCAACCAGAAGTCAAGCATTTACAGTTAAGTTATTAGAATAACAGGGTCCCCATCAGTGATGTCAAGGTTAAGAGTAAGAATATCAGTTCAGCCAACTGCTTCACCATATAGATAGTTGTGAAAACAATAATAAAAAGTTAGCGTCTATTTTGACATAGCCAATTCTTGTTCCAAAATCAAACGTAAAGTTTTTGGTACAGGGAATTGAGTAAAAGAATATGGAAATTTGCGCATATCATCCATATTTTCCTTAAAGTTTTTGGAGTCCCAAGCAATGTCTTGTTTACCCTGTTTCCAGCACAGGCGTACCAAAGAACTGGACTTGCTTACAGTTGAAGCAGCCAATAACTTCATACCAGTCCAACACTAATTAAAGTAAAATTATAACAGAATTTGTTTCCTTAAAACCACCTCGCTAATGTCTCCCAACAAAAGCTTGTAACTGTGTTTCTACGGTGAGCACTTTTTGAGAAAACAAATAAGAACAAAATCTGCAATCAAGCGTTCATTGTGGCGTCATCTTACACCCTAAAAACATCAAATTTTTGCAAGTTGGTAAGCTGGGAGGTAGCTTTTGTTTGACCAAAAAACTTTTTTCCTCTGCAAAAAATCCTAATTGAAAAGAATTTAATCATAACATCATCATGACACCAACAACCCCTTTATGATACTCGCCCCAGGGCGATGATCAGTCATGCTTACTTTGATAGTTGTACGTACAGCAGTTTCGGAGAAGTTCACACAAACACACAAACACACACACACACACAGAGAGAGAGAGAGAGAGAGAGAGAGAGAAAGAGAAATTGTGCTTCTTAGTGCAAGTGCTATATCAATGACATCATAATTTATCACCTATAACTAGGTTCTGTTGAGCTTATGACTTTTGCACAAATTGTAAAAGTTTGAAATTACTGAAAGAAGTTATTAAAAGCAAAAAAAACATGTCGAGGTCTCCAAGGATATTAAAAGGTTTGCCAAAAGAAACAATTTAAGAACCACTGTGGTATTATCAACTATAGAAATTGAAGATGTGTCTAACTGGCGTATTTTATTCAATCGTCAATGCAGTATTGTTATAATCTGCTTGCATGCAATGTGCAACAGCAAGCTATAACAGTTTGTTACTGACTGGACCAAAGGAAAAAACTTTATTTTATTCAGCCAGCAACAATTAAAGCAACGAAAACAAAATTTTTATACAAATTTATCAATGAAACATCCAGTAAAACCATTTATGAAGGCAACGCATGTCTGTATTTACATAAAAAGAAAAGTTAAAACTAAAGAAATGAAAGTTCACATTAATAGAAACAAATCAGACAGATAAACATCTAACTGTATTATCAATTTGCCTTTCATCTCTTAACTCTTTTGCTCCAGCGATTATTAGTTGATAATATCGTGTTTTCAGTGTTTCCCTCAAGTTTTTTTAAATTGAGTTACAAAATGAGTTTATTAAAAAATGGATTTGTGACTTTATTTCTCATCTGATTTTCATAAAATTTTCAAAAGATCACGCTTAATTCCTCACACATCGGAAGATGTAAAATTTGTGCCCAAACTCTCGGATTTTCTTACCCAAAAAAGGTTAAAAACACCAAGAGCCCAGTTGCAGACAACAAAAATAGCCAAATTCTCAGCAAGAGCCAACTACCTTAAAATCAAATTGAGATTACATGTTTACCACGAAACCAAAGCCTTTATCATTAACACAGTCTGAAAACTACTCTTTATCTTGTCCTCAGCGAGGTGATTTTAGCTGAGTGAAGTGCCACAGTGATATGCAATGACACTCAAAGAAGACCTTGACCTTGTTTTCTACCATCTACTACTGCCTGTCTCATCTTTGAATTGACTTGCTTTCAAAGTGGTCGTTAGTCATTGGATGCACCAAGGTATGGTGCAACTGACCAAATAATGTCAACAATACTCCAGAGCAACAATTTTATGTAACAACGTTGGCCCTTCAAAATGCTCACTTTTCCTTGTCTGGATCATTTTACAGGTCTTTTTATTCATCGTTTTAGCTATTTGTTGTGAGCATTATGCAGGAAGATGTATATACACTGTGTTAGCGCTCATGCTCGGTTTGTGAGTCTTCTGTTAGAATGGGGCCACCACGACGGGTAGACTGCTTGGCCCCACCATCTGTCTGCCACATAAAGATGGAGGCATCCCGTTAAGTGTCTTGCCCAAGAACACAACAAATAAGCTTGCCGGTTTGTTCTATACACTATCCCTATTTTGCTGAGTGCCAAGCAGGGAAGCTGCAAATACCATTCTTTAAAGACTTTTGGTATGACTTGACTTGGGAAATGAACCCCAAATCTAACAACAGCAAAGCAGATGCTCTAACCACTTTGCCATGGCACCAGTTTTACAGGTGTGTATGAGGATTTAACAAGCCCTTTTAACAACAGCAAAGGGCATAGCCATTTTAAGGTTGTATTGCATTTTGTCAGAGATAATCTGCATTTTTATGATTGAGATATGGATTCTAAATTTCTATTGCAGGTTATCCACGGGTACAGTAAGTTTGAAGCTAGTTTTTGCCAAATTAATAGAGCCATGACTAAGTTTTTCCACAAGTGAGAAAAAATATGGTGATAAAACTACAACACAAATCCTCCATTGTGGTTACTGGTATGGAAAAATCATAATATAATTTTAACACCATATGTTTGCTCACCAGTGAAAAAACTTGATATGAGGTAAAAAAAATAACTATCGTGATTTCCAATTTAGGGGTGCATACTATACACAGAGATAAGAGTTTTTACCATGCCATTCTGAAAACGGAGTGCAGATTATCTCTGAAAAAATAGAGCATTTGACAAATTTTAAAGATTTTTTAGGCAGTGCCTCTAGCAAGCATCACCACAAAGGAACACATAGCTTTATTTGTGCATTGCTGGACAGCATGCTTTAACCATCTGAAATATATTTGTTTGTTGTGATAGGGAGCTCTATTTATTAGTATGACTTGGAAATTAAAGTACGTGGTATCATAAGTTGCTGCATTTATCACTCCACTGCATACCATCCACAATCTCAAAAGAACAGTAGCACACATTACTGTGTTACTGAAAATGGCATCAAGACGTTACAAGAACCCTGGGGAACAGTGTCCTTAGCTCTTAGGAAACTTTATTGATGCCAGCTCTTATGAACACCCAGAAATGACAGCAAAAGTAAATATACTACCAGGAATCTACCCGTGAAGTAACTTGCTCGAAGCGATCCAGGTTGATAATCATATAATAGATAAAATCAAGGTACACTAGATCAGCTGAGCTACTTTATTATAAGAAATATCGATTTCGCCTTATACAGGCATTTTCAATTTCTTATTCAAATAGAATCAATAGAACACCCAGAAAAAAAGACTGGGATTTTTCAACACAAACAGATCTTATATTTGGGCAGCCTGTTAAATTCTAGGTGATTTTTTGACCAGTTGTCAACCAGCTTTTCAACAGGGCCTCTTTTGCCTTTATCAAATAATTAGGCCAAGTATTCTGCCTCATTTAATTTCTCTGCTCAGAAAAGATTCAAAAGACAACATTACATTGACCCACAACTTTTGAACTACATTAGAATACATGCTTAATGCTCATCACACTGCATTGTGTATCATCACTCAAAGTATTTAGCTCTCAATCTTGGCACACATATTGAAACACCAGCATTGAGAGATTGCAAACTGTCTGCTCATTCTCTGCTCAACTAGTTCAAGCTAAATGTTCAAGCTAATTCTCTGCCCAATTAGCTTGAACATTCTCTGCTCAACAATTTGCTCCCACTATTGGCCCTCACACAAACCCATTTTTCATCCTAAATAGCACCTAGATTCTGAACACACTGACATTTCAGTGCCTGACATTCCCCTCTTGCCAGACATTGTACCTGCTCGTTTTTATTCTCCCACATTTTTACAAACTGGTAGGCAAGCCAACAAGCTCCAATGCTTTTAACATTTTAACATATTTGGTTCTCCTGATTGAATGCACAATCACATAGATTGAGAATATTTTAACTTATCCTGCTTCCTCTGTGTGTATGCTGTACTACATGTTTTGTTTCACTCTTTTATATGTTGTTAAAGGGGAAAAGGGACAAAAGTGTAGCACTGGCAAATTATTGCATAATGCTACTAAACAATTCACCACTTCTAAATTCTCTTCAAGCAACCAAATAGTTAACCAAGTTTACCTTAGTTACAAACAACCAATCAAAAAATTCATCTTTTTTAATTCTTAATCAGAAATCAACTTTGTCATTATGTCGTAACATGTGAAAACAAATGCCTGATCAGGAAATAGTTTCTTAAGAAGAAATTGTTTCACAGTCAAAACAGTGATCCCTGTAATTATTAGCATTAGTCCATGAAACTTCTGAATTTTAGAAGTATATCGCAATATATTCATCTAATTTAGAACACAAAGTAAGCAGAACTATAAGCCCAGAATGAACATATTATAAAATTTATACATACAGACAAATCATATAAGTAGTGATGGGGTTTCAGGGGGTTCACGCAAACCCATTGTTGGAATGTCATGATAACAGCAAATGGTTTACTGAACCCGTTCTTGTTTTTTGTTATAAACCAGGGATGTCAAACATACAGCCCATGCAGCAATTTTGTGCTGCAGTGCAAATGCCTGGTCTCCAAAGTTGGACGGCGAAAGTTAAGTGAAAATAGCTGACAACTTGTAGAAATTGCAGCTGGTGTGACAAGTTGTGGTGAGAGAGATGATGACCTTTTTTCTGGAGATCAACTTCATTTTGGGTTTGATCACAGTTTAAGGACCACTGAAATACAGTCTTGCCTGCTTAAATTGTTATTTACCCTGACTCTGGCCCATGTAAAATCCACATATGTGAACAAGCCTGCAGCACTGAATGAACTTGACACCCCTGTTATTGACGTTGGAGATATACAGATAAATTATAAAGCTATAATGTCGGCATGACTTTCTGAAATGAGGAAACTTGTTGTTAGTGAGTTCAATACGATACAAAAGAGAATTTGTTCTTTCAAATTTTGAATCCCATCACTGCATATAAGCCAAGAACACAAACAATAAGCTATGACTTATACCAAACTTACAGAAGATGGAGTTTCAAACTGCCTGCATTGTGAATCCATGGTTCTCACTGTTATTGACAGCATATTACAACAGCTTCAAATTATTTTAATTAAACTAGCTAATAAATCTACAGGTTATATCAATATCACCAGTCACAGGCTCTTATCTGAGTACAGTACACTTTATCCATTTTATCTAAATGACATGCAACAATGTACCGATAAAGCACGTTATTAAACAAGCTTACCACATTAAATTATACCACTATGCCTTGTGCAGAGTGGACAGCACTAATACCAGTGTAAAAGAATTTTAGAAAAATTTATTTTGTACTATGGAATCACTGAACCATGGAAATGGTCTACAGAAATTCATATTCAACATGAAATAGGAAGGTTGCATGTGACGTCACGGATTTCGCGCCAAAAAAAGTGGATGACCAAAAGCTCTAATTTATGCTGGAGAGGTATAGGGCCAACACCAACTTTTGGGGTTATTTTGAAAACTAATGACAAATTAATTAAAATTTGGAATGAATTATTGCTAGTTGGATTCTCGGAAACAAATAAATTTGACCAAAAGCAATTTGGTTGAGATTTGGTCTTTCAGTTGGCTAGTATAAGCCTAGCATAGTGGGCTAATTTTTAAAAAAATGCCCCTAAGAGAAGTGTCATCTAACTACCATTTGCTCCTCACTTAAAAATAAACAATACCAATTAGATACCAGTCGGTACATTAGCAAAAACAACCATTATTTGATCATTACTACCGGTACGGTAAGCTTGCCGGTAAGCTTACTTGCTGTCTCCATGAGCAAGGCATTTAACGGTATGCCTCCATCTTTATGTGGCAAACAGGTGGTGGGGCCAAGCAGTCTACCCGTCGCGGTGATCCAGTGTGACAAAAGACAGGCAAACAGAGCATGAACTCTACGCATGAATCAATAAATCGGTACCGTAATTTTTGTATTACCCTTGGTCCAGCAGCCTAAGTAATAGCCCAAACAATTGTTTAAAGAGTGGTTAAGGTCACACAATTACATCTGACATATCAATATGACTGGCCTGCGATTGCTATTGACAAAAAATTTCAAAAACTTACTGATTTTATCCAACAATAACTAATCCAGCATATGTCAAACGGTACAGAAGTCTGCCCTGTCATTTAGGCTACAGTATACCTTAAGTTTTCAACTTTTCAGAATGCTTATGCCACTAAATATACTGTATAAGTTACACATTACCATTAACTTAAACTCATCATTCCCAAACACGCTGATTAATCGAATATGAAACCCTCACAGAAGCTGGCTACAAATAAGCCTGCATGTTTAGCCCATAAAATTAGCCCAACTATTAGCAATAACAAGCAAACCTTAGCACCTCTTATCTTACTTTGACCTTAGATTCATTCCTTAACATCAGTAAAACAACATATTTAACGTACATTCAACAACTGTCACGTTTCTTCATTTGCTTTGCAAAAAACGAAATCACTCCTATTCAATTCAATGCAAAAACACTGACTTTGGTCATCCACTTTTTTCGAAAGCACATTTTGATGACGTTTGATCACGTGCGTGCAACCTTCCTATTACGGAAATACAGAAATTAATAAAAAAGAAAACACTAAAAACAAAAATATCGAAAAATAACCAGTACTGACTAAAGTAAGGAATTCACACTAATACAGAAATTTAAGGAAGTTGACAAAAATTGGAAGTATTACCACCAAACTGAGTAAAATAGATAATTGGGTTGAATTAAACTAACCAATAGAAAGATTGCACGCACGTGATCAAACGTCGTCAAAATGCGCTTTCGAAAAATCTGGCTGACCAGATTCAGAGATTTTGCATTGAATTGAATAGTTGTGATGTCGCTTTTTGCAAAGCAAATGAAGAAACGTGACAGTTGTTGAATGTACGTTAAATATGTTGCTTCACTGATGTTAAGGAATGAATCTAGGGTCAAAGTAAGATAAGAGGCGCTAAGGTTTGCTTGTTATTGCTAATAGTTGGGCTAATTTTATGGGCTAAACATGCAGGCTTATTTGTAGCCAGCTTCTGTGAGGGTTTCATATTTAATTAATCAGCGTGTTTCGGAATGTTGAGTTTAAGTTAATGATAATGTGTAACTTATACAGTATATTTAGTGGCATAAGCATTTTGAAAAGTTGAAAACTTAAGGTATACTGTAGCCTAAATGACAGGGCAGACTTCTGTACCATTTGACATATGCTGGATTAGTTATTGTTGGATAAAATTAGTAAGTTTTTGAAATTTTTTGTCAATAGTGATTGCAGGCCAGTCATATTGATATGTCAGATGTAATTGTGTGATCTTAACTACTCCCTAAACAGTTATTTGGGCTATTACCTAGGCTGCTGGACCAAGGGTAATGTAAAAATTACGGTACCGATTTATTCATTTATGCGTATGAGCTCATGCTCGGTTTGCATGTCTTTCATCACACTGGGTCACCACGACGGGTAGACTGCTCGGCCCCACCACCTGTTTGCCATATAAAGATGGAGGCATACCGTTAAATGCCTTGCTCATGGACACAACAAGTAAGCTTGCCGGTAAGCTTACCGTACCGGTAGTAATGATCAAATAATGGTTGTTTTTGCTAATGTACCGACTGGTATCTAATTGGTATAGTTTATTTTTAAGTGAGGAGCAAATGGTAGTTAGATGGCACTTCTCCTAGGGGCATTTTTAAAAAATTAGCTCACTGTGCTAAGCTTATACTAGCCAACTGAAAGACCAAATTTCAACCAAATTGCTTTTGGTGAAAGTTATTTGTTTCTGAGAATCCAACTAGCAATAATTCATTCCAAATTTCAATCAATTTTTCATTAGTTTTCAAAATAACCCCAAAAGTTGGTGTTGGCCCTATACTTTTCCAGCATAAATTACAGCTTTTGGTCAGCCAGTTTTTTTTGGAGCGAATTGTGTGACGTCATATGCAACCTTCCTATTACCTTACTCATGTATAAGTCGAATATCTGGGAGACGAATTTAAGTTAAAATTTTTGGGGTCGACTTATGCAAGAGTAATGTTTATGGACATGTTGCTGCCGAGTGATATAGAATGTGAATATGAAAAGAAAACTCCGTTATTATACATGCAATATACACACCGCGTATGAAGCCTTAACAAACGCTGATAATATGGTGCTTCACCTCATAAATGTTAACGTTACTTCACAAAATTATCAAATATCGGTAACATTTATTGTAGAGGTGTTGAATTAGCTTAAAATATACAGTATATATTTTTATTAAACAAGCTTACGATGACATGCTCAATCATAACCTGGGAGACGCCATTGTTGTGCTGTACTGCCACCTGTCGGTTTTGAGTTTAACAAATTAATATATTTGGGAAACTATTAAACGAAATTTTATTATTGTAAATTTCGAATAAAGTTTAATGCAGGTATCTTTAAATAAATCTTGATCTATAAATACCGGCAATCATCCAAATATACAAACATTTTTAATCCAACAAACAGTCAACATTTACGTAATAGTAGTCTAATAAAAAGAATCCTTCAAAGCAATTCTCAGCATCGGTATTGCTATCCATAAGTTCAGTCCACCCCTCAATACCACAAGTCCATCAAAACATGTGGTAATGCGAAGTCAACTTGTACACGAGTAATACTTATAATGATGTAATTTTTTGTCTCAAAATACACATCGACCTATACATGAAATCGACGTGTACATGAGTATACGAGTACACGGTAAATTATGGAAATTGCCTAAGTACAGAAATGCTTAGCTTAACTCAACTCTATAACTATGAACTTTTATTGATACCTAATTGGGTAGGGACATTATTAATTTTTATTGGCTACCATGAAATTCGTATTTCTTCAATTTTCTAACTTCTTTAGTCAGTACGGTACCAATAGTTTTTGGTCTGAATAATAAAGAAACAAGAGTATCTCATTCGCGCGCATTGCGTTTGCCACTTAAATTACGTCGCACAACACATGTGACGTGATTGCCTATCACAGAGTAGGCTATAACAGCCGATTCTTTACTAGACCCAAATATCCTTAGCAGCTTCAATAACCACATTGTATTTGCTTTAGTATTGTTTAAAAAAGCCTATAAATCAACCAAAAGTACTTCAAATTAACTTTTTGTGTTCACATGATATAAAATTATTGCTGAGAACACCTTTCTAGTCTAAACTAACTATTTTGGAGAGCGATTTACTACATCTCAATCTCTGCCTAGCAATGCTTTGCATTGAAAAGTACCGAGCGCTGACAAACGTTTGCCTGGACATAGCAACAAGAACTCGCGGCTAGGTGCGCTGGAAAAAGGTCCATTGGAGAATAATATTGTTCAAACCTTGTTTATAACTTTCAACATTTCGATTTAAGTGCTCATTTAGATATTAGTTTAAATAAATTTGTTGCTTGTGCAAAATCGGCCGATAAGAAATATAGTATGTAAAGTGACTCTCCCATAAGCAAAGGCAAAGAGTCATTTATTATGAGGTTTGAATTAAGGCGCGACCATCTCTATTTCTTGCAATGACACTTTGCTACAACCGCCAGACTGGGTCGCTGAAATAAACTTTCATGTTTTTTTTGGCTTTTTATTTGCAGAGCGCTTTGATAGAAGAAATGCTTGGTATCACCTCCTGAGGTCATCACCAGCCAAAGTATGAAACAAGTTTGACTGCTACACCAAGAAGGTTTTCATTTGCCTAGTTTTCTGCTGGTTTAAGTATGGAAAAGAGAAGTTTCTGTGAGGCTCTTGCCATTTTTTGCTCTTCCAGCTCTTAAGGCGAAAGCTTTGTGGCAAAAAACACGTCTATTACACCACGAGGCGCTAATAGCATGCAAACAAACAGATATAGCCTGATAGGATGAAAGGAATATTCATATTTAAGCATTTTGGTCAGGCGATAACAGATAAGATGCTGCTTGTACAAACTTAGCTTTTGTCTCGCTTGTCACCACGAGGGACGGAAAGATTCCTGGATGAGAGAAAAAAAACAACAAAGTAACTTTTTGAAAGGCTCAGAAGCCGCTGCAACTATTGAGTTTATAAAATTACCAACCGGCTCTGCCGGCGTCGCCCGGCAGGGGCCCTCCATCAGCAATGACGGGGTTTAGCATTTCGTTTCAACCCGCTGCCTGGCTTCACGCATGGCGCTCTTGTGTGAGCAGTAGCGAGAAGTAAAATGATTTTTATGCACTTTCAAAATTCTTGCACACGAAATTGTGATCATCATGTTCTCTTAATCATGGCTGGCAATGTTCACGAAGAATCTTGCCACAAATTATGGTTAACACTAGAGGGAGAAGGGATTGAAACACAATCAAAACTGATGGTAGTGGCGAAATGGTGGTTGCTTTCACAATTACACGAATAAAGTATTTAGTGGCAAATCTATTTTGCGATATAGCGCTGCCCCTTTCCTATGTATATTGGCCGGATATTTATGTTTGTGGTATTAAGTTGTTTTAGCTGCGCTATTTGTCTTGTTTCCGGCATAGCGACAAAAGCGGCTATGGCTTTCCCAAAATCATTTACCATATTTTAGTAGGCGCACATCAGGCCGAGTTATTTTCTAACAAAACGCTCAAAAACATTTGAGGTAGGCCTTTTTTTGTTCAAAAGGAGCATGAAATGACATGAAGACTGAACTATGTGCCTTCAACTACTTTCATACAAGTAATAAAAAGGTCTTGTGTATTAAAATTTGTTGGATTTACCAACAATACAAATGCAATGTAACTGTAAGTCAGCTAAGTGTAAAGCAATAATGTTTGGGGAATGTGACAATTATGTGGGTCCGTTGGCTGATTTGGATTGCAAAATAAACTGTCATGGTTTGCACAACTTGATCCAGCCGTCTTCCAATCTCGCCCATGAGGCGACGGCGTGAGATCGTTAGATTTTTTGATGTAGCAGAGCCTTCACCAGTAGTCCTATTATGCCTGCTAGTATAAAATGGTCTTAAACCGTAAAACAAAAGAATTATGTAAAAAAGTACATTCGGAGAAACAGGTATCAAAAAGACCAGGTAGCACAGCCGTGTATTAATGATGCAGGCGCCGTCGCGCTGCTTGCACGGTCGTGCGCATGTGGTGCTTGTTAATTTGTGCACATGCAGCTCTCAATGTGATTCAGATATGCAGCTAATGTACAACAGTATTTGTAAACGTCGCTGGTCTCGGCACACCAAGTTGACGTTTTTGAAGAAATTGTACATCCAAATTATGTAAAAGTGAAATGAATAAATGAAGTGTCAACAACATGTGATGCCAATGCTGATGCTAATTTTGACTTGACCTCCCAATAAACCTGGAGGTTTTGGTGGTGTTGTGAAAATAGCCATCAAAAATATCAAGCCAAAGCGTTTTTGGATTGATATAAAAAAACGAACTAATATCTGTTAACTGCAACTTTTGGAGGTTAATTGACGCAGAAAAGCACAAAATTCAGTCTAAAATTCGTAAATGCCAGTAGCCTAAACCTCACAACGTTGGTAAATGCAAAAATCATGCTGCACCCTGCAATTTACAATACATTTGGTTGACAAACACTGTTACATAGTACAGAATACACCGTCGTGCATTCATATTGCTGGCGATGTCATGCCTACAATCTGCTCGCAACATTGTCCATATGTGCTGCCATTGAATTGTAAGCATGCAACTTTTAATATGGTTTGAGTATGTGAAATATGTGACAGTGTTTGTAAACCTTTTAGTAGCAGCATACATTGGTGACGTTTCTGAAAAAGGTGTAAAGCCCAAATATTGCAAAGTAACATGAAGAAAATGAAGTATGAAGAAGCAGTTAATGCAAATGCTCATGGCTATGTTGAAATTGATCTATGAAAAAAGGAAACGTCTACAAAAACTCCAAAGTCTTGAGGTTGTCGCAAAAAAGGTGATAAATGAAAAAACTACGCTTTCTTGAATTTATTCTTCGAAAAGGTGATAGCGATAAGTGAAAAAAATTCAAATGTTTAATCTTGATTTGGAAACAAAAAAATAAGGGTTAGCTTCGAAAAGCATTAGGTCGCGCTATACGTATATGTTTGGAAAAGCCTGCAAAACGATTGCGCACCTTAAAATGTATAATGCACTCGGTCGACAAACACTGCTGCACTGTACAGGTTGCACCGTCGTGCATTGATGATGCTGGCACCATCATGCGTATAAGCTGCAACCATCATATTGCGTATGTGCTGCTCGTTACATCTTTGCGGTATGTAGGTAGCATAAAATACAGGTTTAATTGTTAAGCATAATGATGCTAGCGCTTTCTCAGTGACACATGTATGCCTTGACAGTTTTGCTATCCTCATGCGTTCTTGAGTTGGAATGTTGTTGTAATAAGTGACGTAGTTTCATATCTTTGTATGATGCCGTCAATGTCGTACTTGTTGCAAATCAAACCTGCAAGTATGAGCTGAAAAAAGTTTGTAATAAGTAATTGTTGCTTCACATGTGAAAGGTAAGTGTACCACAGCAACAATGACCTGAAACGTTTTTGAAGCTTCGTTATGTTTTCTGGTTCATCGATCGGTTGTTGACGTGGTGCGCTTTGCTGGCGAAATGGTATGAAAAAAAGGTGGTACAATTCAGTATATTTGGAAAAGCATAATTACAATAATAAAAATTATTACCTGATAATTGTTGTGTTGGACATGTCAGTAACAATCATCCCAAGTGTGGGGAATACTCATATCTATCCACTCAAAACTTCAGGGCATACCACATTCTGTGTTACTCCCTGCGGAGCATCATTATAAACATTGTGTAAAGAGCCAACTCTTGAGCAAGCGACATATAACTGTCCATGAGAAAGCAGGGTGATGTTAAATGCAATCCAGCAACGTGCAAGGATTGACCTTGTGGTTTGTTAATGGACATAGCAAAGCTTAATCGGATTGGAAATTGTATTCGTTTGAACTGAAATGCAACGCCAGTGGATATAAATTGAAATCTTGGAATTAGCACGTCCTCTCCCTTGTCAACTCCAGTTAATATTGTTGCTTCGATGAGTCTCTTTATAAGTTGCTTAATTACAAGCCGTGTTCCATTAACAACCTTGAGGGGCTGAAGACTTCTTACTACAATAATAGGCGCTCCAATCTTTAGATGCAACTCGTGTGGGGGAAGACCAGATGGTCTCAAAGAGTTTAAAAACGCAATTAGATACTGCACAGTTTCAGAGGGATCGCATGGTTTATCGACAGACTTATAAATGCGACTATCCCCAGGAATTAGAAGCAAAAGTTTTTTGTTCATTTCTGCAACATCAGTGTTTTTAGGCGCCAAAATTGCTCGTTCACAGAGCCACTGAGCATTTGTGTAATTACGTTCTATACTAGTGAAAACCGATTCTATGAGTTGTGGCGAAGCGACAATGTTCGCAACATTTGTTAGTTCAACAAACCATTTGAATTAGTTGGTGCATTTCCTTCACCCAGTTGAAGTAACTTTCCTGAAAATGCAGCTTCTTCTTGATCTCCACTGAGAACAGCTCTCATGTTTGTGGAAAGATAGAGCGTTTAAACCTGATCCCAAAGGTAAGATGATTTTACACAAGATCTCACTTGATCAGCTCGAGTACCACGACGAATAATGGGAAGAGTCTGTCGAAAGTCTCCCACCATGACAAACGTTACTCCTCCCATAACAGAAGTTGAGTTCCTAATGTCTCTCAGTGCTTTGTCAACACCTTTAAAGGCATTTTTATGTGACATTGTGCATTCATCCCACACAATAAGGCGGCATGTTTGCAAAAGTTTTCCTGTACCAGAGTTTTTGGTCACTTTGTAAACGGGAGCATCTGCAAGGCCAGTCACATCAAGATTTAAAGAAAGTTTAAACACAAAATGTGCTGTGCGACCGCCAGTGAAAAATGTTGCAGCAATTCCTGATGATGCCACTGCAAGAGCAATGTGACTACTTTTTCTAATCGTGGCAAGAAGTAGATTTGTAAGAAAAGTTTAGCCAGTGCCACCAGGCGCATCAACAAAAAAAAGGGTTTCTTCTTAATGGTAAACGTTACGTACGATGATGTCATACACTAACTTTCAATCATCAGTAAGTTTAGTGACATTCTCCGTTACAAAATTTTCCAGATAGTGCACATCGTGATTTTGTTCAAAGAGGACTTCCAAAGGTTGATCGCTTATTTTCCTGTTTGCAGCAGGAAGACCTTAGTCTTGTAATAGTTTGCCACGAACAGAAAAAACTTTTTCTTCAAGATCAATGAGAGTTTGATTAAAGATTTCATCATTTGGATCAAGGTGCATGCTACCAAGGCGTCGCCTGTAATGAAAAAGCTTATCTTCTGAAAGTTGGTGGTTAAACTCATCCCAAAGTGAATTGGTTTCTAAGGATTACTCCGATTTAGCATGAGAGCCAAAATCATACGTAATTTTGATGACGAATGTCGAACAGATGCTTCTTCAAGCGTTTCATGTCAACATTCATTGTTGTCAAGCATTCCTCTACGGTTACATGTTTCTCGATAGGTAGCGCAAACGGAACCCCCGACTGTTCGCAATTCTTCAAAAAAGCGAGAACCTTTCACCTCATGAAGCAACATTCTTAAAAAGAAGCGTTCTTCAGCGCTTAGATGTACACAATACACTCTTTTTAAAGTTTGGTGTTTAAAGTTTTTTTAAAGTTTCAACGCCGTTCAAAAGTCTCACCTAGAAGTCCAAGATAACTTAAGGATGACTGATGACGATATTCAAGTTTCAGACATAGGTTGGGCAACTGTCGCAAACAATGACTTTAAAGATCATGGGATAGTCATCAGCAACGATTTTGCTTTTGTTACAGATAAAAATGAATTGAAGTCTAAATAGAAGAAACATCAGAAAAATATTTAAGCAGAAAATTTGGAAAAGCTCTATCTTGTCAAAGCCATATTTCTCGACCGAAGAAGAGATGTATTTCTTAATTAAAAAATTAATGGAAAATATCGTCCTCATGATGGGCTTAAATAATACAATGTGAGAGCTGATAAATTCTATTTATTTCATGTAGCTCCGATCAATGGCACAAAGGTATCTATTTCTCAGAGTGTGTTTCACATCTTTGAAGATAGTAAGCTATGCAGTAAACTGACGATCATTAAATGTGTTAAAACAGATTCTATGTCTGCGGCAAAAAAAGTCATTTGTTGTTTCAAAAGGCTGGAGTAAAGGCCACTAATGTAGGCAATTCCCCCTTGACGCACATCTTCAAGATTTTGGATGGCACAACAAACAGTTCTTTATCTTTTTGTGGCCCTTTTGGTAAATAATTATAGGTAAGTGTAACAGAGCCGCCGTTGCTGACTTCAAATCAATTACAAATCCTGAATTTTCTGTATTTCAGTGGCTTGTTGTTGGTAATTTAAGCTCAGACTAGTTTTACGCTTACAACATTTGTTTGTGCATAATGTAAAAAAACAGTTGACACAGATATTCAATTTTTGTGGTTTGGCTAAATCTGACACTCAAGGCGGCTCACTAACAAAAGAAACTTAGCAAAAATTTATACGAATTTTGGTGAATATTTTGTTCAAGTTTATTTTCCATTCTTGGTTTCCAAATTTAACATATCTGTTCACTTTATCATGGTGCAAATACTTTCTGGGCTAATTCAAAGGCATTTCAGTATCCAAAATTTGTAAACCCAAAAGCAATTTTGCAAAAAAATGCCTTTTTGTCCATTCTGAAAACTAAAAACTAGCAATGCTGGGAAATGAAATCCTAAAGTTGGTAGAAGCAAAACTTAGTTGTTGAGAATTGAAAATCAGGAAGCAAGATCTACAGATAAAGGGTATTTGATCCAATCAGGTGATGATAACGAGAAAGGTAACAAGATTAGAAAGGCTGGTCCTTCTCAAACAGTTTGATCATTTCTTGTTTAAAACATGAACCACATCCGAACAGAAGCAAAGAAGGTAATTGTTTGTGGAACAATGCAACGCGACGCAACGCAACCAAACAGGCGCACGGAATTCGTAGGCAAGGTACATCCTGCAGAAAACACAGAAAGACTCTCAACTGAGCTAATCTTATTTAAATGCACTTTAATGTATAGCATGAATTCTATATCACCCCTACATTTTTTGACAAGATGGCCCATACATGCTCATGAAGGAAACTAATATTCATATAACCCAATATGTTTTTGACTAAAATTAAGTTTTCAGACGTCTTTTCTAAAGAAAACACACTAAAATAGGTATTTCACCTTCACCGACCTAGTATGGAACTGGTATATTTCCATATCGATCAATTTGGCCTACTGAGATCTGGCCAAATATATTTTGTACAGCGCGTAGAAGAAGGTTTCCCCACCCCTGCTGATTACTCGCTTTTGCCAATGGTGCAAGATTGTGCTTTACAGCAGATGTGATAGCACTATCCAGCTAAACATGGTCACACATTCCGCATTGTTCAGATTCGAGTATTGTCCTGGAATTATCGTGGTGCACAAAGAATGTTTCTTTCCTCTCTCGCCTAGTGCAGGCTATCTAGGACTTTACTTTGGTCAACGTTTTGGAGCAAAATTCAGAGTTGATGGTTGCCGCTGATTTAAAAAAATCTAAAAGATGATGGACCTTTGAGTCTCAAAGACGTTACACATTGTTTTCCTTTTTGCTAGAGAATGTAAGTAGTGTCATTTGATTGTTTGTTGTTAAAGATACCAGCCTGCAATGGTGACACCAAGCTTCACCACCAGTGACAATTCTGTTTTGTAGTCTTATGTCGATGCAGCAGCTCCTGTCTGACAATTATTCGGTAATCTTTCTGCATCTGGATAAGTATCCTTGGAACTCAACTGGTACATATTTTACTGCACACAAGAGAGGATATCAGTTTTTTCAGCAACACTAACATTTACGCGCAACTCTACGCATATTTAATTTACTGTTATTTGTCAATCACGTATGATGAGTAGAATAAGACTAATTTTTTGGTTTCAAGGTTTTGCTTGGACAGCGGAAGCGAAGCTTTTCAATCATGTCTTTGCCACTACTTTGAAATTGAGGAGCCATCTGGTAACTGTACTGACATCCATAGCGTTACCACCATAAACATTCATTAAGTTAGTATTTCTTAACCTTTTTCTACCTCAGCATCCCTTTTGGTCAGACCTAAGCAGTTAGGCACCCCTACATTTGGCTAACACCTGGTTACTTGTAAGGATGAAGTAAAGACAAGTGTAGTACATCTTGATCATATGTTTGGTTCATTTTTCAAAACAAAAACAGTAATTATGGCAATAGCATTGACAAAACCAATAAGAAAAAAAAGAAAAGCTCATGGACAAACTCAATTAAAAATACGCTCATCAATGCGATTTTTATTCTTGCTTATGTGCAACTAGTTTTTCGAATCGTGGCATCGTGTTTGCCAGCGCTAACTTAGCTGCAGTGCCAATGAGAAAAATATTAATCTTTGGCTCACTCTCGAAATTTACAGCCACCGGTTGAACCACGTTAAAAAATACAAACGATATTCAAATTGATTTGAACAATCAGATTAAAACCAATGCTAAAAGCGCTGCCATTCAAAGTAGAGCCCGTTGGATGGAATCCAGGGAAAAATACCAACCATCTTTTTAATTTTGAAATATGGCATGTGAAAAAAATATGCTCAAGGAGCATTGATAGATAGATAGGGAGATATTTCGGAAGGCTGTAACTTTTAGAGAATTCTCATATTTTGAAAACCAAAAATGATATGAAAAAAGTCGTTGTGATTCTATAAAAACGCTATCGCTACCAAGCATACATGGAGCAAATTATCCAATGTAAATAGCCTATCTCCAAAGGTAAAAGCAAAAAACATTTTCAACTTGCAAACAATTACTCTTCAGGTCTCGATGGCTTTTCTATTACAGTTTGAAAGCTTTTTAGCATCATTTATAAGCTCGTTTCCAGAACGTCTTAATTTTTTTAAGCCAATCGAACAAATGAATCACTACCAGTATGAAGGAGTAATCACTTGTTCTTCAAGATCACGTCATCGTACGCAGGTATTTACATGTACAAAAGTACGCGTGTACAGAAAGAACTCTTCTTTATGCATCAGAATTGATGTCGTCATGACGTCACCAATCCTTTTATGAAATGCACCGTGGAATGATAATCGGTAATGCCAATTTTGATATTTGTACTTTCAGTAGTTTTGGAGTAGTAAGCACTCACACAAAAAAGAAAAAATTGTTGCTTTATCATGTAAGATGCCTTTAAAACAAACAGTTACCGAATTACTAAGTTTTAATACATCATCCGGATCCCTAACTATTTTTTTATACTGCTTGGGTAGTTTTAGGCAAATTCTTGTTATCCAAGAATTTTATTTTTTCCTTTTAAATTTTTTTGAACTCCACTTTAAAGCCCAAATGCGAAGTATTTGATTACTGCAAGCCTAATAGTCAGAACCTGAAGCGTAAGTTTTGACGTTATTACGTTAATGTGCTGTTTAGTAAAGAATAGATTTTTTTTAGAACCAGCATCAGAAAAAAGTTAAAAGATAATTTTTTCCCGAAATAAAGTCAGATGCAGGTAACGAGTGATGCCATCTCAAAAGTAACTAAGAAGTTGACTGTGTTACAAAGTTTGATACCAAAATCAACTCGCTATCTTTATTCGTTAGAAAAATAGACTACGTTTTTTTCAAAAAAGTCTTGCCAAATTGCTCCTTTATATTGATTTTTGATCTTTTTGTGTGGTTTTTTCGACCACTAAACCCTGCTCCTAAAATTGACTACGATAGGAAAAGGGATCTAGGACCTTTCTTCCACGGACTCAATCTTTCCTTTCTGACTGGCACTTACGTGATTTTTCAAAATTACAAGAGTTTCTCTTTTCTAGTACACCGAGGTGTTCCGAAAACATAAGCGTAGAGTTAGAGGTCGAAAAAAATCAGAGCAAGCCTTGCTTTTCAAAGTAAGCTCAGGTTTCTCGAAAAATCTTGAATGATAAAATCTTTTAATATAGGCAAATTTAGACAAAAATCATACATTTATTTTTGAAGTTATATTAGTTAAACATTGTAATTTGTACACTACACAGTATTTTCTGGGCAAAATGTTTTCGCCTCTCCTCCTCTCAATAAAATACATTTCCTTCGCTTATGTCCGGAAAGTTTGCTCTTTTCTCTCATTTTGTCAACAATGTTCCTGCACCTCTACCTCCCTCCGTCAGTTGCTCTCTTTATGCTGATGACTTGGCCATCTATTTCTCCTTTCCTCTGTATTTGCTGATGTGGAACCCAAACAAAGAACCTTGATTCAACCGAAGCGTTGGTGTTTTCCTCTCAATTAGATCAAATATGATGCCTCCTCCTTTTTGATGGATCCTAATCAAGCAAATTTTTAGCTTTGCATCTCCATTTTCAACATTTATCTTTGCAGAAGGCAAAGCTCTTCCTTTGTCTCAAGACTTTACACTGTATTTCTGCTTCTCATGGTACCCTTCTTAACACACCATATATATTTTGTATACTTTTTTTGGCCAATTTTACCTATTTTTTTTTACTCGAATGGTTTTTTTCTCTTAGCGTAAACACCATTACCAAGTTGAAGCGCCTTTACCAAGCAGCCAGTCCCATCATTCTCGGCTACCTCTTGTATTCCTCTGTCCCTCTTATTCTTTAAGAGGCGTTCCTATCTCTCCTAGGAGTAACCATGACTCCTTTTTTCTTGTGATCGCATAGATAGGCTGTTACAGACAAAACCCATTTTAATTGAAATTCATTCTCACCCTAGTAAAACTGCAGGGCCTCTTTCTATATCAACCGCATATAGCTGCTGGAGACCTACATTTACAATTTGTGTCTTTGTGCTGTTAGCAATTCTAAGTGATAGTATCTAGGACAGCCATCTCTATGAAGTTTTCAATGTCTATTTCCATGTGCTTGAGTGAGAATCTCGTAGATTTGCAGCACTATAAAATCGCGGCACCTCAGCCATTTTAGTCAGTCACCTCTGCACAGATCAAATATTAAAGCTCACACAACACATTGAAGACGGTTTTGAGAAAGGAATAATGACTGATGCTATTTTTGTAGACCTCAGTGCTGCCTATGACACTATAAATCATCGAAAACTTCTACACAAACTTTTAGAGATAACAAAAAATTCATCTCTGACTAAATTTATGCAAACTATGCTTAGCGATCGACGCTTCTATGTTATTCTACATGGAAAAAGAAGTAAACTGAGAAATCAAAAAAATGGCCTACTCCTAGGTAGTGTTCTAGCCCCACTACTTTTTAGCATTTACACAAATGACCAACCTCTATTAGAAAGTACACAAAGATTTCTCTATGCACATGACCTTTGCATCACTGCCCAAAACAAATCTTTTGAAATGATTGAACAGCATCTTCGAAAGGCACTACCAATCTTAACCTTATACTACAAAAACAATCGATTAAAAAGCAATCCGGCAAAAACACAATCCTGTCTATTTCACCTACGTAACCATCATGCTACCCGCAAAATGAACGTAATACGGAATGGAACACCAATCTCGCACGACAAATATCCCGTATATTTGGGCGTCACAATTTTTAGAACCCTCTCCTTCAAAGAACATACAAGAAAACTAAAATTCAATCAAGAAATACTCTGCTTTCCAAATTAGCAAACTCTAAATGGGGAGCAAACCCATATACTTTGCGCACAACTGCTTTAGCACTGTGCTTTTCTACAGCTGAATACGCCTGCCCAGTGTGGGAGAGATCAGCTCATGCAGGAAAAATCAACTCAGCTCTGAATGATACATCCCGACGAATTACAGGATGCCTTAAACCGACCCCGCTTAACAAGGTGTACAGCTTGGCAAAAACCGCCCCCCCCCCCCCCCAGCATTCGCCGTGAAGTGTCCAGCCAATCTGAACGACAAAAATGCAATTTGAACCAACGACATCCCATGTACGGATTGACAGCCGCCCCATCCAGGCTAAAATCTAGAAAGAGTTTTGTAAGAACTGTTCCTCCTCTCGACAAGCACACCACGCACCAACTCAAAACACAGAACCTATGGCAGAACTACACAGACAATATTCCAGATCAACATAAGCTCCAACATTTCCCAGTTCAAGAATCTCTCCCCCCAGGATACAAGTTACAATGGAATAAATGGCGTTGTCTCAACCGTTTAAGATGAGATGTAGGCAAGACCAAATCCCTTCTACTGAAGTGGGGCTACTTACCCCCGGCGCTGATACCACCTGCCAGTGTGGAAAAGAAAATTAAACCATAAACCATTTGTTAAGTTGCGAAAAAACTGGAACAACCAGCACCATGGATGACTTATTACAATGTAACAGCAATGCCAAAAAAATCGCAACGGCTTGGGGCAACTCAATCTAGCTCAAACGGACTCGAAGAAGAAGAGTCATTTTACTTCTTTCTCAAAATCAAAATATGGTCGAAGTGTAATCTATGATATTAAAGTTTGAATCGTTTCGGGAAGTTGCATACAGTCAGTAAGCGTAATGATGCCATTGTATTATAAGCTATCGAATTTATTGTTAACAACGAGTGCTTATTGTTATTTTATGATGAAATTATTGTTTATTTGTGATGAAATCAAAACTGTAATAGTATCAGTAATAATACCGTACATCTATTGCGGAAAATCTTGCTAAATCTCAATTAAAATGCTTTAAGCTTAACTGAGGATAAAGTAAAGTGCTTCTCATATTATTATTTATCGTCGTAGTGTTAAAGCTTAATACCATTGCTATTTGATCTTTCTATTTTTCTATATTTTGCATCCAATTTAAATGTGAGGTTTGGCGAATTGCTTATAATTGTTTAATTAATCTAGAAAACCTGTCGCAATATCGGCGCCATTCCTACATGATCGACCGGATTTTTTCGCTTTTGAATTAATTTGATTCCATCATCAAAAGTGCCTTTTGATACCGCGATTGCGTTTGCGCTGTGCGCTAAGACCTTCCCCCAAACCGTGTGACTAGGATAGAAGCGGGCACACGGGCCCTATTTTTCAGTTTTAGAATTGGCTAGACATGAAGTAAAAACAAAGCTTTCCTGGTCCTCTTGCAGAAATTTTGTGTTCACTTGCCCGCTTATGCTTTCTCCTTTACTCTGGGAGGCTTTTGCTTTTCCCCCTCGTTTTTATGGAATCCGTCTTCCCAGTCTTCTGTTGTGGTTACCCCTTCTTTTCCTGGGGATGGAGGTACGGCATAAACAGCAATTAAGGTTCACGCCGTCAACGTAATTGAATTATACTAGGCGAAAGGTGGCGGCCTGTTTTAAACCAGTAATAAATGACTGGTAGCTCCACCACCGACAAGGCGGACTGCCATTGGTGGGCACCCAAGAGTTGCCTCTTGTGACATGCTGGGTGAGCAGCTTTACAGCTGTAACCCGGTGAAGTACGGGTACGCCACATAAAAAGATGGAGGCATCCCGTTAAGTACCTTGCTCAAGGACACAACAAGCAAACTTGCCAGCTTCTTCTCCACACTATGCCTTTTTTTTGCTGAGCGCAAAACGTGGAAGCTGTGAATACTATTTTTTAGAGTCGTTTGGTTTGCCTCGACTTAAGAAATGAACCCCAGGTCTACCGACTGCAAAGCGGACGATTTAACTACTGCACCATCGCGCCGGTTCTTCCCAGTCTTCAAAACACCAACAACACTGTCAATTCTCTTCTCGCAAACTCTCATGTCCTGGCTGCACTTTCCTCTTTTCCATCTTTCTCATACTCTTATGACACATCTGGCTAAGAGTATTTAGTCCTTTTTTTCTATCCGGCTGCTCTAAGTTTTCATTTACCTACTTCTGGGTAATGGCACGGCCAACGAGATGCGCTACTTCAGACATTTACTCCTACATAGTCTCTCTTCTTTTATCTTTCCTATCTACTTATTTACTTTCTTGTCCTAGTAGCGTACTGTCTCATCGTAATTCTTCCACACAAAGATCTTCTCAGTAGCCACCGACAAACTTGAGCTCTCTAAAGTTTTCTTTTGTCTTTGCTGCAACGAACACAGCCAACAATTAAATTCTTATTTGTGTCAAATTGAGAATCGTTCATGTAGCGCCTGTTATCAGACTTGACACTCGTCATCTCGTCGACCTGTCCAGATACGGTCTCTACGCCGCTCGCCTGAAGGTGATGCCGTTCCTATGTAAGATCTCGGGTCTATTCCTTGGAGGGTTGACCGGTTTCTGGAGTTAAACGTGCCCTCATCTCAAGGAATAATTAAGGTAACAACACACGGAGCCTAGGCAAACCACTTGTTGCGACGAAACAGCGCATTTGCGTCTTGACTTTGCTGTGTAGAATTTCCGCAGCAACGTCGTTAAGATTTCGCATCAGCGTTGGAGAGAGAGGGGCTACATTTAGCAACTTAAAAGCCACAAAGTCTTTTTACAGAAAAGAGCGAGAGCGCGACAATTTGTTACGGAGCAGTTACGCACCTTTGCCAATTAAAACCAAGTTTTTTTGTAAACAAACACTAGTTTTATTACTCGACCCCTTTTTAGGTATGGAGGTATGGCGGGAGGCCGTAAAGTCCCAGAAGTTGGAAACTTCCAAAGACCTGGACTAAAAGTCGTTAAAAAAAAGGATCCAAAGAGCGCAGGGTGCAAGTCCACAACTGGACAGAACAAAGAGATGCAAAATGTCCTGGATTGGATGGTAGCAGCCGCTACACGAAAGATTCTCAACTCTTGAGAGAAGATTTACAAAATACTTTGTCCGTTTTAGCTAGCAAAAATACAAGGAGCGTGACGAGAAAGCAAAGATTCCTCGGGGGAAAACCGAAGGGACCTGTGTGCCAACCAATTTCGATCACAGAGTACGCCTCCGATGAAATGAGTGCATAAAAGATGAAAAATTTCCTGGGAATGTAGGTAGGTGGCTGGAGTAGCGCACCTTGTCTGGCAAACTCCCTAGACCACTTCATTCCCGAAAGAAAGAAATAATCGGAAACTTTTCGCAGCCTGATAGAATTAAAAAGAACAGTTCTTGGCCAGAATGAGAGTGAGATAGTAGAAAGGAGAGAGGAAAGTGAAGCAAGAACAGAGCGGGGGTCGGAAAAAAAAGTGGCAGACCTGTTTGCACAACAGAAACCAAGGAGCAGCTTGCAAAATGGCGCAGGCTCCAGCAGTAAAGCTCGGAAAACACTGAGCCCGAACAGAAAAGGAAACCTCAATGCCACAAAGTAAGTAGTTAACAAAAATTCATTCCTATCACGAGGCCGTGATATAAAAGAGATTCAAGGAGGGTAAGAGCCGCACCATGGCGAGAAAAAGGGTCAAAAAGAAAGCATGTAATCCACTTTGAAAAAAGCGGGTTCTGAGGACAAGCAAAAAGAACCTCCTTGGGAAGGAGAAAACAATAACAGGGCTAAGAATGCATCCTTGCGAAACACCTCAGTGGACTCGGAAAGAGCAACTTGAATGATTTTAAAACACCATGCAATGTAAACGCGCCAGTTGGAAAGAAAAGATTGAGCTTATCGAACAAAGCAACGCAAGAGGCCACCCAAAATAAGCTTGTGAAAAAAAGAGCAGGATGCTAGGCAATCAAAAGCCCTGAAAAAATTGATAATGGCAAGAATCGCACGAAAGTCCGGCTTGGACTGGCTAAACTCATTCGAAATTGATTCAGAATCAAAGAATTTGATCAAAAGTAGACTGACCAGGAAAGAGAATGGAGTTTAAGGCTTAGAAGACAGAATAAAACGATGCACTGAAACAGCTTTGAGACGCAGGCGAGATATACTGAAAGGAAGCAGGTCAGTCGAGTGGTGTTCCCATCCTGTGGCAGGAAAGGTTGAAGATGTGAAAAAATATGTGCCACACCAAGCGAGGTGCTTTAGCATGGGATACACGACTCGTCTTTACCAGTGCAGTTCAAGATGAGAGGTTGGCCGCAAACGCAAGAATTTCACTAAAGGAGCAAAGAGAGGAGTGAGATTTTACAGGGCGGTAGATTCGAGCTTAAGAGTAGTAGCCTCTGGCCCTGCTAGGCAATGCCTTTGACTGAGATACAGAAACTAATACTTGGGCAAAGAAGTCGATTTCTTTATTTGCACGCAAATCAATGCCAGCAACCAATAATATTTCTTGTAGAGAACACCAAAGAAGCCTTGATGTTTTAAGTGATTTTTGTTTAATTTAAAGTGATTAATAGTTTAGCATTTCGACAACTGCATTCGGGATGCTAGAATTCTTCCAAACTGCTTGGCGCACTGATAGGCAAGTCAAGCGCGTTTTCACCTCAGCGTCCTAATATAATACTCCGAGGCAGGTTTGGAGTGGGCAGGTGAAAACCGGTAAGAACTTCCATTTTGATCCTGCTTTCTATCCTTTGAAACGCTATAGATGAGAATAAAAAAGCAAGTCGCTATAATCACTCCTAGCGTAGGAATATGAAAACATTAAAACTGAACTTCAACAAACATCGAACGAATAAATAAAAAACAAAAATTAAAACACAAATCAACGAAAGAACAGCAGGTAAAACATCATGCTCAATAAGCCGCAAAATGTCAGCAGCTATGATAAAATCACCAATGCTACATATTTGTATAAACAATAATTAACATCTTTTTGGCTTCTTGAGCAGGATGTTAAGAGCCATGCCTTTATACAACGAAAAAAACTTCCAACTTTTCAAATTAATCAAACTTGTGTGATAAAACTTTGATTAAACCAATGAACTATAACCAATCAACTTTTTTCTCAACGAATAACAAAATTGATTCATCTAGCAAGGAACTGCCGGTTAGAATAATTAATTAGTGCAAATATCACCAGAGTAAAACATACTTTATTTTAGCTCTTTATATATAAAAAAGGAAATCGATATATTGTATAAAGGAAGGCAATGATTATATACAAGCAATAATTATCTACACGCTACACTTCATCATGTCTATTACTGGCCTGAGGCCGGTGACGTCGACACGACGTCATTCTCAGTCGTCACTAACGGCTGGGCAATTGAAGACTGGCCGTCTGGCTCGTTGACAACGTCATAATGGCCGACCGGTGACGCAGCATTGCCTGGGATGCCAATGTATTGCGCGTGTGCACACTTGAAAGGGGCAGGCTGAGCGTAGACAGCGGTAGGCTGCAAAAAATAATGCTCGAGTTAATAGTTTAGCAGCTGAAACAGTGTGAAAGTTGGCAGCCTTAACCAGAGTGAGACAGCGGTGACAATGGAAATTCAGTGCCCGCAGCTTTATGTTGTCGCTGTGATTTTGAAAAATTGCGCTTTACGGCAACTGCTTTACTTTGGTTAAAAGTTGGTGGTAGAGCCCACTGCACCAAAATTACTAGCAAATCCGAAGCGTGTGTGAATACAACAATGTATTCTGCATAACCGCAAAGGTTTTCTCGTGACATGAAGTTAAAAATATAATCAACACATTAATACTACCGTTATCTGTTGCATCAAATTTAACCAAAATGCTTCTTTTAATCTAACTTTATTTAATTTTCTTCTCTACTAGTTGTTAATTTAAAACTGTTCGTCCTTTTTTAATCAAACTGAAAACGATTACGATCAAGATCTAGCTTGAAAACGCTTTGAACCTACAACGCATGTGGCACTAAAGTAAATATATAACAAAATAAATGATTTTACCTAGTGCATTAATTGTTTTATTGATTTTTTAAAATAACTAGCTTGAAAATTTATGACAGATGCCGACAGACCGCTTCGATCTATAAGATCTCTTCCGTGCACCTCCGTCAATGATAATCCAGATTAGCAACAACGGCTTTCATGTCACGTTAGCTCGTTGGCAAGGCAGGACAAGTTATATCAACTACTTAGTTTGAAAATTGTTGCTCTTATACAAAGTGAAACGCAACAACAGTGAGGCTGGCCGCACAAATTTACCACAACAGCAAAAGCATTGTAGCTCCGAAGCTCATATAGCGTTGAAATTTGTTAAGAAATGCATTAGTTAACTACGTTAAGAAAAGTTTCAAGCGAGCGCTGGCATTTCAACTACGACATTGCTATGCTTGGTCAGGCCAAGCAAGATTCCTCCATCGCAAAATCCTGGTTCAAAACTCAGTGGCCGCGCCGACTCCAGTTGTCGCGATACCAATACGATAAAACCAATTTTAATTGAACTTGACTAGTTCACCAGGACGTAGCAATTTACTCATCACAAAAGCGAGGTACTTACAGCATGAATAAAAGGTGGCTGTACTGGCGGCTGCAAATATGTTGAGGTGGGAGGAACCAGCATTCTCAATGACTAAAAAAAAATTGAAGTTAGCAATGTGCCATTGAATAATTAACGCAAATCACTTAGCATAGTAGTGGTGCACTTAGAGGTTATCAGAAGGATAAACACAAACTATTTCTATTGAATCAAAGAAACGCTGTGCATATAAAGTACATCACGGTGGTGTAGTAGTTAAAGCGTCCTCTTTGCACCCACGGCTTTTGCTTTCATTACCCTTGCAAATCAAACGAAACACAAATGGCGTACATCTATTAATACTATTGGGGTGACAAAAGAAATTGAATAACTGAATATTTCACGTGAACTTTTTTAGTGCATGGTACCATTAGCAAAAATTTAACTTAAATCGAGGGTTTAGACAACGGTTTTGAGCGCTAAGTTGAAGTCACATTGGACGTTACTTTATCATGGCCCATAAATTCTTTATAAACGTTTAGTATTGCGTCTATGTGCCGAATACAAATTGATTCTTGCTCTTTTTAGAAATAACTTTGGTACCATGTACCATAATAGCAAGTATTTGACTCTTACTAATGTTATTGGATAATTTTCTTGAAATGTTGGGGCTAATTATCATCCTTTTATTTTGGTTGTGGTGTGACGCACAATTTGTTGATCTTTGCATAAACTTACACGGATCCTTGTCTTGAGTTTAAGAAAACTTTTCGATGCTTTTCCATGACCTCAAAGAGCCAAACCTTGTCGTAAAAGAAAGTTAACAATGAAAACCTTCTCAGAAGGAGTGTCTAACAAGTGCTTGGACTTTTTTCTTGCCTTCATCCAGAAGGCGGCAGTATGCTGTGCAAACAGTAGCCAGCCTTGATGCTTCTTGATTGTAACAGTAGTCCAATTAGTGTCGGAAAATTTATGGCCTTCCAATCCTTAACTGCTTTCTTCAATTTCAAAAACTTTTTGACAAAAATTTAAGATCCTACTTCGAATTACTGCAAAGTAATCCCATTTCATCAGCTTTCGTGCTAGTCCAAAATAAAGCGCTTTGCAAAGTGGGATTGTGATGGATCCCATAGATATGCATCACACCATTTACTTAGAAATCGTACTGCTTAATTTTTTTTTTTCATTTTCACGGGCATTTTACTTACACAGGTTGATTTGGCTTTGAATAGACGGCAGTTTGAGACAATAATTCAGAATAACTGACGCAAGGTTCAAATCGACTTTCCAATAGTGAAACCGCTCTCAGGCGATGCTACTGTTGCTTTGCTTCTACTGTTAAAGACACCTAGGTAGTAGATGAAAATGATCTGCTAGGGTCATGACTAACAACCATATGATGGCAGCGATGCAGTTTCAACGATCGAGTATGGCCAGTCTTCCTGAGTATCTTCTATTCCAACGTTACTATTATTAACAGCAAAAAAATAAAATATTTTTCGTTTAGAGCGAGTTGGCTTCATCATTTACACCGTTCGTGTACTCCCGTTAATAGAATATACTTCATTATCTTTTCCGCTTGTTTTAGTCACGCATTGCGACAATTACAGAAATCAGGCATAGAGTTATTTACAGTGTTGAAATCGTGGTCAAATAATTACTTTGTGTGGTCGAGTTCCCCATATCCGCCGTTTTGCTTGTCAACTTTTACATTAAAGTGCCCGCCTAAAAATCCTACTCGCTAGTTTCGGCCAACTCTGTAGAATTAAATTAATGTCAATACCGTCATATCAATGTAAAATTATCGAGGAAATAATTACATCAATATCCCCCTTAGAAAATAATGGGGGATGCATATTCCCATTCGCCCCCCCGGATGTACGCCAATGCCGAAGTCTATAAAATGCATCAACAGCTCTTTTCTTAGCATGCGAAAAATGAACCCCATAAATTTTTTCTGTATTAATTAAAATATGTCTTTGTGCTAAAAATAAATAGTTAAAGTCAAAAGCGGCTAAAAATTCATGAGATTACAGGAAACTAAGTTGGCCTGTTTGAAAATTCAACGGTACGCTTGACTTGGTCTGTTATCGCCACTCGCAAAAATCAGCTTAGCAACGAAAACACCACAGAGCAAGCTCAAAATTCTAAATACGCCACACCTCATGCTGAGTGATGTAAGTTGGTTTTTCTTGAGGATTTCCACCCACCTCTGATGGCCTTGTGGTAGTTGCAAGTGGCACACTCTGAAAAAATAAACAACACAAGTTGAGTCTTTTTCATTTTTTCCACAACTGTATAAAAACAAAGGCAATCGTGTAAAATAACGTCGCTACAGCTGCTGAGAAAAGCGTTGACCTTGAACTCGAAAAATCCACTGTTTACCGTTTGTATGAATACTTTTTCAAACTTAAGCCTTCTTTCGCGTTCTTTCAAACTTAGCGTATAAGTTGTTAAGTACGAAAAAAGAGATTCACGGATATTTTATCTTTTTAGTTGTAACAATAATGGTAAAAAGCATGATGCCGGCAGTAGTCTAATTCAGAGCGTATTTGAACAAAGTTGTTCCGTGTAATAGTAAAAGTATTCTAGTGTCTCAGAGCATAACAAGCCGAAGGATCAAACCTGATGGTTGGCCGGTATGTTCCTTGGCACGAGGTAGCTGGGAGTAGGAATAGATGACGCCATGGGAAGAACATTCAGTTGCTCAACACCAGTGTGTGCAGAGGATGGAGCAATAATCTGTCCGCAAGCACCACCGATCTGCAAATTGAAACATTAGTTAACAATAAAGCAATTTTGAAAACAAACTATAAACCTGCAGACGATCTCAGCCAACAGAAAATATGCATAGTCAGGCATCATTATTAAACAAAACACCTATCAAACTAAGGAGGGTCAAAAGAATAATTTTTGCCAACAAAAGCAATTATTTCATGTTTTAAGACAATTGCCGAGTGCTGGCCATATTCTAGAGAAATTTTGCAACCGCTTGCTCCATTAACTCCCAACGCGGTTGCTGAAAATGATTTTAACCTTTCCTACTATCATTCAGCACTCACCGGGGCATGACAAGGCAAATGCAGTGTGTTGTAAGCCTGACCTCCATACGCAGGACAAGAATAACTCGTATAGTGAGTAGGTATAGCAGGATAAGTCTCGCCGTTGTAAGCCATCGTGTGGCCGTGAGAAAACGTCTAAAGAATTCTGATTTTAATTTTTGTAAAATGTTGTTTGCGCACTCAGAAACGCATGCAAGACCGCACAGACAGAGGGAAGTTCTTGCACATTCTTTCCTTTCTAATACACACCGTATGTTTTAGACATTTAAATACCAACTTCATTAAAAACATTTTGTTACGCAGATTTACTTCTCCTTTCCAGAAATCAATACTTAAAGAGCGTTTTGACTCTGGAGGAGTCAAAAATTTAATTTTGGTTACCGTTCTGGTGTTTATAGTTGATACGATTTTTAGTTTTCTTCATATTTAAATTGCACATTTCAAACCTGTGGCTGCTGAATTGACGTCATGACAGGTGCATTGTAGTCCAGAAAATAAGTTATTCCATTTGGATTTGTGAACGATGCATAACCTGCGGGATGAATCACCCAGCTGCCAGGTGGTCCAGGCAAATGAATGTCTAAAAAATGAAACCTCTTTATTTTAGATAATTCGACGTAATCATGCAGTGCGTGATTGATTTAATCGCGTTTTAGTAATAAAAGCTCTAAATCTATTGGCAATAAATTTTAATCCAAAAACTTGCTCACAGAAATTTTCGCAGTGCTATAACATAATCTTTAAAAATTCAAAAAGTTCCCTGGAGTCGCGACAAGCACTCCCACGTGGAATGAGGCTTAACAGCAGAGGTCTGTGGTCAATGGTTATTAAGCTGCGAAACAGTATTGATCAATACTGCAATATACATGCAAGTCTCACACAATTGGATTAATTACAGTGCAAACCAATGGCCATTTGGCTGCAAAATATCATAGAGTAGGTAATGCGGCCATATACCAAAGAAGTTCGATTTTTGCCTGTACAACTGCAATGCTATTCAAAAAACAGTTATATAAATTGAAACATAATCATCACTAAAAACTTTCTTCTGAATTTCCCCAATCTGGAGAGGCTACAATATAAAACAGATAATACGTAATGCACACAAGCAACTGTAAGTGGTAAACTGATAACAAACTTAAAAAGTATTACCTTTAGGAAAGCCAGGTTGTTGCTTTCGAATGGCAGGACCAATGTTCAATTTTTTACCGTTCATATAAAGATTATCCTCCTACGAGGTAAAAGCAATTAAATTACAACTGTGCAAATTGCTATCGCAGAACGGCACATGCTGAATCAACAGTTTCAAAAAGCTAACAGAATCAACTATCAAATTAGAGCATTTAAATCGCGTTGAGTGCGGAGACGAAGCTTATCGTGTGTTCTTGGAAATTTTCTGCCATGCGTTTGTGTTGTAATTCTTCTGCTTGGCGAATTTCAACTAGTAATGGATTTATTGAAGGCGATACCGAGCTTTTGAAGTGAAATGCTGAAACTTGAAACTATGATGCAGACCTTGGACATTGTACAATGTTCAGCGCATCGGTAGCTATCTCTCGAGTATATGGAATTTTAAAGAAAACGAACGAAATCTAATGTTGATATCAGTTTACTAATGCATGTACAGTGGAATGATTTTCACACTATCCTTGCAATGGTTACCTGCTCTCTAACTTTATTAGCTTCTTCAGCACTTTCAAACGTCACAAAACCGAATCTACAAAGCAATTATGCAAGAGGCAAAATTAGAATCAACAATTCAGTCCGTCTGGTAGTATGGGCTTGGGCAATAAATTAGGCATATACAAAGGTAGGAATAAATTTATTCCAAAGCTTTGGGATGAATTTATTGCTATCTGCAGTTTTCAAATTTTCTACCGCCAAACAACTGCTCGTATGCAAAAGGTCTGGCAAAATACTCTTGAGGGAAAATTTTTGTATCTTGCTACTGCAGTAGCCTGTAGACCACAATTGCTTTTACAAAAGCATAGTGCAGAGATTGCCGTCTTTGCGTCTATTAGTTTTTCCACAAACGGTCGTCTACCGACCAGGCCCAGTTATTTGTGGCGAAAACTACACATTAGGAAATATGCCTCATATCATATGAACTTAAAGAATAGACACAAAAGACAACCTTATAAAGTTTTCCTTACATAGGGTGGTCACCCAAAGTTTCTTTGAAACACAATCATAAACTCTGCTTATCAACACTGGTCACAACACGATATATAAACAACCTACTTGTACATGCGTTTCGATGTAAGTTTCTTACATTTTCACTTTGCAGCGTATGTGCAGATGTGGCTGTAGGAAAGGTTATTTTTTGGCTTAATAGCGAATGCGGCTGAACAACTGTCGCTCGGGGAACTACAAACGGTCCGCTCAAGAAAAATGTAGCAATTAGCTTGCCTTTATACCACTTTAACAAGGGCTTTAATCCCGAAAATTCCAGACCATGCAGGAGTGAACCCTCATGGGCTGTAATGTACTCCTAGAGAGTTAAAGCCTCTTTCCAAACTGCCTTTACATTTTCCTGGCTTGCAAAATCACAAGCAGGCTGTCCTGAAGCTAACGTTCATATTGTGCGCTGTGCAACAACCAAAATACATACAGTACACACATTAAGGCCAAACGTTGCAAAATTAGGGTTCTTTATCATTGCAAATATCAGTTAAATCACACAAAGCTATCATCAAACATTTTCAAATTCCAGCAAATGACACTCAAACGATGCATAAACACATACCCTTTTGATATTTCAGCCCTGTCCCGCTTAATATTGGTATGCTTTACTCGTCCAAAGGTGCAAAAAAATTTTTGTAAATCTTCTTCTTTGGTCTACAATGAATACCTGGTATCACATTTAAGCAACGAAAAAAACTGGGAAGTCGTACCTTAAAATCTATTCCACCGACAAAAATTCGATTAGGAATAACAGTACCATATCGCGGGATGGAAGGATTGGCAAATAATCCTGCCGAATACGCGGCTGTCAGAGGATCCACCTGCTAATAAAAAAACAAAGCAATATCATTAACACTTTAACCAATTTCAGCTATTATCTGTTTATCATCACTCTGCGATTAGCGCAAAAAGTTTTTCGCCACTTATACCTAATAGTTTTTGAGATCTTGGGGAAAAACCAGTGACCAGTGGCGTCACAGAAAGGGAAGCGGTTCGTCCTGGTTGACACTATTTTAGACACCATCGAAGCCAAGTGAAATTGAAGTAGAATAAAAAGCATATATTATGAGATCAAATTTCGATTTAAGGATGACATTTTTTAAAGCTGCCCATGTGTCGCGAACTCTAGTCAAGTTACCACCAGAGGGTAATTGCGTCTCACCAGAAAGTCATTGATTTTTAAAAAAAAGATCACTGATTTAGTGTAAATCTAGGTTTTTTTGCCAGATGCATCGCAACACTTCAAAAGAATGTACCCAAATATGTCGTCGCTACTCCGCCTAAAATGATCCATCAACTGCGTTCGAAAAAATGATATATTATGCCAAAATTCGTGCTACAAGCAGTCACTGACTCAGAGGTCGAGCGATGTAGTTACATACAAGTGATCATATTTTACCGTATCCTGCTGGGAGTGAGATTTAAAACATCTAAATTAAACAATCGAATCATGATTTTATTGGCTTTACGTTTTGTCGTGCTCTACACCTGTCAGTGAATGATCATCGTTTGAAGAGTCGATGTAGCTGTGGGTTACAATCTTATTTTCAATACTGTTTTTAACATGCTGAAACTTATAATTGTTACATTACTTGACGCACTTGAATCGTCCAAAAAATTGGTTAAACTTTCTTATTACCCCCAGACAGTCTCCACGTGTTCGGGGCAACTTGATACGTGGCCAAATATTTGTCCACGACTATGAGCTGAAGACTGAGTGTATCCAATTTTTTAAATGTAGCAAATTTACAACAAAAAAAGCTGTTTCAAGGTGCAAACCGGTGTTTTTGATAACGGGTGGGCCAGAAAAGGTTGCGGCGTTTAAAAAATCTCCCTGTTGTGCTCTTAAAAACATGTGCCTTACAAATTGGTGCGTGCTCAAATAAATAAATTACTAAAAACGTTGACCAAAAGCATGTTTCCCAAACTTTTTTGTCAATTGGAACAGTAGAAAAGCTAAACTCATTTCGCGGCACAGGAGCCACATGAATCAATTCATATTGATCGCGAGTAGCATTACAGGTGACAACCAGAAAGGGAATGAGCTTTTTTTATCTATCAGAGATTACCACTTTTTCAGGCAACATAACACGATCTCCGACGTTATTGACCATTATTCATGTCATCATCTACTTAATTTTTGCTGATAAATATTAAGTAAAAAAAAAACCCGCGGCACACCTGCAAATCGTCAATGGCTCACAGTTTGGAAAACACTGGCCTACAGAAAGCCAGAAGTTGGGGTGAACTACTTTCGGTGAACGTGGTCCAGGACACACCGGTTTTTACATCAAGAAAGCTTATCATTAATTTTTCCTGCATTTCCTCACCAGCGTTATTATGGCCAGGCGTTTGCTTGAAATTGCGACCTCACATCCTTTTTCATTGAAACAAAAACGTAATAGTTGGCAACGCAAACGCAGTACTTGATGTGTAGCTTCAGAAGATAGGAGCAAGACTACATCCCAAATGTGGTTAATGCCACCTTTCCAAACAAACGCCAATGAAGAAAGAATTGACATAACAGTTTAAAACATTAACTGAAAGTTTACTAAAATTTTGTTACAATGCAACAGCTGACTAGCGACGTAATAACTTACTTGCACTGGTTTGAAAAACGACCCTTGTCTATCTTTATCCATAGATTCACAGCCAGGTATACATGTCTAAAAATCGTGTTTTACTATAGTTTGTAACTCTTTAAAAACAGATAATTACGCAAGCAGCCAGGCAAGTCTCATCAAATAAAAACCCTTTAAAATGTCATGATCAGAAGCAAGTACCTATCATACATGTCATAAATTTTGTCTGCAAGATTTTAAAAATCTGTTTTTGGTCTCAGCAAAGAATATGATGTCACTATGCAAAGCAACAGTAGGCTAATAGTTTGACAACCGCCATCTTCACAAAAGCCGACAAAATAAAATACATAAAAAAATTATTTTATTGATTGGATAGTAGTTCTATGTAAGATGGCCCTTTAAGCAGTGGTGTAAAGTAAACAAAAACAAAATGGCTGACAACGCACAAAGGGCATCAGGGGTTGCATAGTTCATCATGCTCCATCCACAGAAAAAGTCAGATAACAACAAAACCTTTCCTTCACCCTTGCAATCGAGTAAATGCAACCACAAGCAACCAGATATCACTTGCCAATGTGTTAACAACAAATTCTTAGCAAATAACAACCAATCCTACTATATTACAGCGATTGACAGGTTAGTGCAACTTAGGTTACACCAAAACATAAAAGAAAATATCACATGGTTCACAAAATTACATCCAGCATAATATAACAATCGCTACAAAATAACCTTATAACTACAGTACAACCATCGTTCATTTTAATCATGATTTAAAGCCAACCTAATTTGCATAATATAAAACATTGTATAATATCACAGTTTAAAAATGATATTCTGCAGACCCACGACTAAACCGTATTACAGCATTAGGCTGTAACACCTTATAATTCTTTATTAAAGGGTCTACTATCAAAATCAAACATCAAGTTGTAACATTCAAACTCACCTTACACGTAGCATAAGCCACGTTTAAGGTGTGTTTTGCTACAATAAAGAAAGGCGGTGCTTTGCTACAACTTTGCACATTTTTTTGGTACCACTTCGGTGCATTTGCCATTCATAGTGTTTCTTTAGTGCAATAAGATCACAACACACTGCTAAAGAATAGGCGACGAATCTTTTTCAGGCAAGTACAGAATGCAATACAGAGACGTGTGCAAATATTAACAACATAGCCACTATATGTTCACCGCCTGCATTTAGCCAAATGTTTTATTACATTTTTAAGGATTTCTTTCCGCTATTTTTCAGAACCCATGCAATTAAAATGGCTTGCGCGATTTAAAATGCACAATGTACAATCTGAGGAGCAAGTTTATACCTCCCTTTCACTTCAAAATACGAACTTACAGCCTGGTCAACGTCAATTTATGACAAAGCATCAAGAAGTAGTGTAGTTGGTTACAACCAATGCATAACAACTTTGTAAGCTCATTTTCGCCGCACACCCAGCTACAACAGCAATACTAACATCTACGCCTCTACATTTAACCTTTACTGTACAGCAAATTTTGGAGTAATTGCTTCTCTACCTTAAGGATGCAGATTTAAGATCAAAATGGGGTCACTAAAGAAGTAATTCTGCTAGTTTTTCCGTAACCTGTTATTATTTTAAGTAGTTTCATTCTTTTTAACATCTAATTTTACTTGAGCAAATCATTTTAAGAACAACACTACCCTAATCACGTATTCACAACTTTTTTCAAATCAATAATACTAAAAATTTCATTTCTGTTGAATTTGATCAAGAAATGCCACATAAGACAGCTTTGTGTTCAAAGTTTTTATATTTTCTGCAAATATCTAACAAATCCGGTACAAGTGGTGAATTCCATCAGGGAGACAATTTATCCCAATGTTGTGCACATGCCTGATTGCAGTTCTGAAATCAATCAAAAAACGTACAAACAGACCTTATCTATGAATTTCAGAAACAAAATGGCATTGAAGATGATGTTTACTTTTTGATGAGGACAAAACTAAACTTAACTCTTCAAAATTTTTGTTTATGGCCGCAAAGAAACAAAGAAACTTTATGAATGAAAACAAAACTGGATTTACACACAACTACCCGACAGATTAAAGGCAACCCTATGCGCAACAACGAGCCATGAAGGCAATGCAAAACTCTTGGTAACTTAGCTATGCCCGTTAACCATTCTGAAGTCAGAGAATCCAATGTCATGGAACCGCTCCTTCTCGTTACAAAACGATAGAAAGATTTTCATTTTGAGAGATCAAATATTCGATATCGATTGTTTTGCCCAATTTGGCTATGCAAACCTATTTTGCAACTTAAAAAGACTTTCTTAGGGAGGTCAGCTATTGTTTCATCTTGTGTTTAGGGTAGAGTTGCTAGGCTTTGTCAAATTCTTCTTGTTTATTAAAAGAATGCAATACAGGTAGCTACATTTTTTTGCCTAAACCAACCAAAGGTGGAGAAACCCTTGCAGAACTCTTTAAGCTAAAAGAAAACCTCTAAATGTTCTGCGTAATCCCTGCTAAAGAGTTCTACTTCATAAGCAACGCTTTTCTAGAATTTTTAATCATAGAGTAGATCGAACATATCGCAAATTTTTCACAACAAATCTTCATAGACACACACACACACACATTACTGGTTAACTATTGTAGTTCGCGAGCTATCTGCTTTTACTTTATTTCTTCAAGCCTAAAATCGCGTCATCTGTTGCTTTTTTACAGTTGAACTAATTACGTACCGTTACAATCTCTTGGTTTGATAGCACACAAAATCACCTATGGCATTCGATTGTGCGTCAGTAACAAAATTGTCATTGCAAACCTTGCACCTAATTGGTAATCCCGCATACGAGCGAAAAAGGGCATTAACAATTTATTAAACTAAGGCTAAATACACAAGGAAACAATAATGTGTATACCACCCAACCAATTTTGAATTTGCGGCCCTTTATAAGTTAAGAGCTAGCCTATAACCACAATCAAACACTTACAAAAAGCGACTATTTTTGGTCTCATCCATAACATAAATCCACATATAAAGCTGTGCAAAGTACGATTATGAAAATCTGACAAAGCCTTGTTTACTTATCAGAAAAATATAGAAGTTGCTAGTTGCTAATTAGCATTTTCAAGCCGATCTCCTATTAAGCGGGATCTGCCTCCAGCATCACACTAAGTTAAAATAGAAAAATTTGCTCAAAAATGATCACCAACATCATACCGTACCATACAGCAATCTATTACATCATGTCAATAACCCGCGACCGGTTTCGACCTTATTGGGTCTCATCAGGCAGGTGTAAAAAACACTCAATAATAAACATGCTGAAAAAAAACAAATTTGCTATTGGGTGCAAAAGAAAAAAAATGCAATAAAAACAATATGATACAGCAATACCTATATGATGGGGGTCTCATTTAGGGTTGCCAACCGTCCTTTATTTGAACTCCCCTGTCCTTGTCCTTTATGAAATTAGAATTGTCCTTTATTTCTAGAGCTGAAAAAAATTTACTGCAAGTGCTAAAAAAAATTTGAAAAGCACAGTTCAACCGCGGTTGTGTAGCACAATTCATGGAAAACGGGGTGTTGACCTTTTTTTTTTTCGGAGGCCACCATATCCACGAGCAGTATTTATACGTGTTGGCCTCCAAAAAGAAAAAAAAAAGGTCAACACCCGGACAAGGACATAGGGGTTCAAATGGAGGACTGTCCTTTAAAATAAAAGACGGTTGGCAACCCTAGTCACAGTGTTCTTTATTGAAATCTGTCAAAGTTGGCAACCCTAAGTACGGCCCTCGCAATGCCTTTCTTGATACATGTCGCAGTGTCCTTTATTGAAATTTGTCAAAGTTGGCAACCCTAGTCTCATTTAAGGACACACACACATGACATGGACAACAAGTCACATCGGTAAGCCCTAATAGGGGTGTAGGATCATTGTCAAGACTTATCATTCCATAAAATATAGAAGTTGCTAGTTGCTAATTAGCATTTTCAAGCCGATCTCCTATTAAGCAACTTCTATATTTTATTAATTAGCAACTAGCAATTGCTATTTTATTAATTACCAACTAGCAATTGCAATTGCTAATTAGCAACTAGCAACTTCTATATTTTATGAAATGATAAGTCTTGACAATGATCCTACACCCCTATTAGGGCTTACCGATGTGACTTGTTGTCCATGTCATGTGTGTGTGTCCTTAAATGAGACCCCCATCATATAGGTATTGCTGTATCATATTGTTTTTATTGCATTTTTTTTCTTTTGCACCCAATAGCAAATTTGTTTTTTTTCAGCATGTTTATTATTGAGTGTTTTTTACACCTGCCTGATGAGACCCAATAAGGTCGAAACCGGTCGCGGGTTATTGACATGATGTAATAGATTGCTGTATGGTACGGTATGATGTTGGTGATCATTTTTGAGCAAATTTTTCTATTTTAACTTATCAGAAAAATAAATAGTTATTATTCAAAGAGCCAATTTAAAACGGATTTAGTTTGCTAACCCTATCAAACCGCTAGAAAAAAGTGAGCTACTGATCCATAGAGTAATGCGCGTAGCAGTGCTTCTGCTCGTGAACTGACTCTTAGATTGAAAAACAAGAGCGGAGCGTCTGCTTTTCTAAACAAAGAATGTTTTTGCAACATATACCGATTTACTACTGCAGCAGCTATACAAAGCTACGTCCATACACTGATACGATGTTCCATCAAAACATTTTCAAATACAACCCATAATCGATTTCACACGCAGGGTCAAATAGTTTTTGAGGAGCAACTAATCAGATATGAAAAGATGGGAAAACAAAAATAAATGCAAAGGTAGAAAGCAACACATTTAAAAAAACAAGTTGCCGGTCAAATAGTTACGAGGGGCAATTAATAAGATATGCAAAAGTGGGAAAACAAAAATAAATGCGAAGAAGGTAGAAAGCATCACATTAAAAAAAACAAGTTGCCGCTACAGCGCTATCATAAAAATGCAAGCGGCTCTGTCGCTTCTTCGAAAGGAAAACAGCAGCGCTAAATCACAATTCTAAAAAATAACGCTCACTCCTGTCCACCTCGCTTCTGCGCGGTCTACTGTTTTAAAAGCTGTAGCTAAAGGTTAGGCCTAAACGGAATTTCAGTTTGATCTCAATTTCATGTAACACAGTAGACTTACATTACAATAAAATCAGCAAAAAGCACATAAAATCAGTAGCCTCCCTAAGTTTTATCTTACGTTCATTTTTAAGCGTTTTTGCTAGTTACCGATTGGGGTAAATTGTCAGCGGAGCGTAAGAATTCTTTTATCTATTTAAGTTTATACGCCAGGCGTTTTTGTCCGTAAAGTAAGTTGAAATAGAAATCAAAAATTATACGCTACGCCAGCAGTTTACGCCTAATGCAGTTGGCTTTTGCAGGTAGTTTTTCAGTGTGTGTTTGCCATTATACTCTTAGTTTTGAACCAGACTACTTCTGTACACTCTCTTCCGCACGCAGAAAAATATATTTTACTAATTGCTGCTTTAAACCGAAACACCTTAAAACTCGCCCATACAGAATTCAACTATGATTAAACAGTGATACATGTAATTAAGCAGATAGGCTAAAGTAACAAGTAACAACTTCTATTAGAAAAACAAAAAACTTACTTGCGGTTTTGCAGGAATAAAAGCGCTTGGAGCCAAGCCGGTCATTTCGAATTAACAGGTCTAAAGATCAAATGTTTTTCAAACAGTTAATTACAGCGGGTGCTTCAGCTCTTGATAATAAACGACTGGCACGTGAGATAAAGATAGTAAACGACTGGCACGCTGCAAGAAAACTTGCTCTTGCGTATAAATCACGTAAAAGCGAGAAGAATCTCACTTTATTACGAAACCAAACGTTTTTGGCTAGGTGACGCCATTTTGTGGAGCTGTTCACTGTATTTCTACAAATGATAACGCGGCGAATTGACAGAAGCCAAACGACAAGAAAAGACAAATATTTTTAATGCTTGAAACAAGTTTTGGCCAACAAATCTAGGCAACTACTACTTCACAAAATCATGTTTTGAAGGGGTAGCAAACCTCAGTTTTTTTAAATAATTTGGAGCGAAGACTATGTCTAAGTGTCAAGATGCATAGAATGTGCAATAACAATTAGGCTACCATTTTTACAATGAGCAGCAAGGCGATTAATTATGACGGCAACCATGACATAATTTAAAAAATTTTGAATGCCACTTTATTTATCATAACTGGTCATGACAATTAGTTGTTGCGGTTTGAACACTGCCTACTGATGGAAAAACTCGAATATGATTTTTTACAGTTTTTATGTACAATGCCGGGTGTTCAAGAATGACTTTCTAATTACGCAGTAAGATTTTTCACTGAAAAACAAACTTATTCTTAAGGAGTAGACTGTTAGTTCTTTCACGACCAAGTGAAACTTTTAAGATTAACTTATTTACATCTTGTTCTAAATTAGCAACATAAAATGAATTAAATCGGAAAAACAAAATTGACAGCTTTGCAGTAGTGTTTCACTGAAAGAGGGGGAGCCAGCATAAATGACACTCCAACAAGTTTGTATTGAAATCTCATTACCTCTGATAAAGGTCAGTGTGCTGAAAGCTGTTAGTTTTGAAGCTAAGGGATAACGCTGTACAGACGATTACTGTCAGTCACAACCAAACTCTAGGTGGTGTTTCATTATAATAAGGATGATCCTCTAACTCACCTTCAAACAAATATAATTTTTGTTTGGTAGTTGCTGTAGGCTATCTTTTTCAAACTTGGGAGTGATACTTCTGTATCCACCGCAATTTCAAGGTTTTTAGTGGTGCTTTACCTTCTAAGTAAGCTAGTATCTATAGTCTGCCCATACAGGCTTACGGAAATGCTTTACGATGCGTTAGCAATGTTGGTTTTTCTTCTTTAAAACTGCAGCAATTTCTACAAAACGACGCAGATCGAACCGAACCAGAGTGGATGATGCGTAGACCCAATGTATCATAAAATGATAACCCAACAAAAACACTAAAGAGTAGCCAAAAGAATTAAGGCATAGTTTGACCTGTTTGTTGTACAGTCCTCATATCATGAATAAATTAGCCATAGTTGCAGATAGGCCTAGTAGTATCTGTTGGAAACTTCTCGTTTTGTTTCGCTTTGCGGCGTTGCCAGAAATGCACCACCCCAGCACAAGCTAGGTAAATTCAGTGAAGCTAACTACCAATAAGATGAACAGTATATTTCTGTTTCAACAATTGGTAATGTAGTGAGTGCATGTACCTGTCAAGGCCTAGTTTGATATACAGCACTACAGGCCTAAAAACGTACAGCTATAAGTCTTTTTAAAAACTCTAACGCAATAATAATCACTCTACTTTTTCAATTCAATTTTATAAATTAGTCATCGTTTAGTAGACGTATTTCAACAATTACTGCGATCTATTAAGTCCGAATTACAAGACACCTCACAAACCAACTGGCACTTCGCTCTTTCTATCTTACAGCTACCCTTGAATGTTTTTAACAATTTATTAGAACATTGATTATGACATAATAAATGGTATTTGTGGTTTAAAGAATTACAAATTATTGGTAATTGCCTATTGTGCGAGTTTTAAAATAAATGCAAATAAGATTTATGGCGCTGGCCTGGTACAGACTAGAAAGTAGAAATTATTATATTTCATTAAGCACTAGGCTTATAATAAGTATCCTGGAGTGAAAGAAAAGCAAAACGGTGAACCATAAAAATGAATGTCCGAGAGAAGAAAAATGTTCCTAACCTTGGTTGTAGAAGTGAACCTAGCGATTTTTCTATCACGCTAAAGATATTTTTACTCAAAATAACTTATTGATGTTAAAGCATTTTCATGTCGCCGCATCTCTTGATGTCTTCGCCTCTTTGAAGACAAGTGAAAGTTATTGCTGTTTTTAATCAACAAAAGCCTGATTTCGATGAGAGATCGATCAAGTCACCACTTACAACCTATTTTAATGCATTCCTTCCTTGCACGGTTTTAAAATCTTTCATTCTTTTCTATTTAAAATGTAAAAAAAATTGTTTCATTTTACGCTTTTTGATAACCTGAGCAAAATTGATGTTTGATTGATGCGTTCGTTTGCGCAGGAATACTGAAAGAAGGGGAGGAACAGAAGTCCTCTTTCAAAAATGATGTATTTTAAAATCATTTTCCTTAGCAATTTTGTAAATTGTGGAAATTTCTGCAAAATTTCGAGGAGGGTCGGTGTTATGTTTTCATTAATTAAAGATCTTTTTTTAAATGGAGATTACCTAACGGTAAGGATCATTTGTCCCTTTTTTGGGGCTATTGACCTTCGTTTTAGAGGCGCTCAAGTAGGTAGTTAAGTCTTCAAAAAATTGTCTCTACTTCAAGTAAAAATGCTGGGCAAAAAATGATGAGCCATTTTCTAAGAAGTTTGCCCCTGTCTTCAAAATCTTTCAGCACTCTTTGGTGTCTCACCAGTGGCGTGCAGAGGTCAGGTGATGCCCGGGGCCAACTGCTTGATTGTATGCCCCCTCCCAAGCTGTCAGGTACTCAAGAATGTGACAAAAATAGACACTTGAAATACGCAAAAGCTAGCGTTGAGAAAAAAATTTCGAAAATCTTAACTAAAATATTTCAAAGAGTATTTTTTGTTTTAATGTGTTCATTAAAGTTAACTGAAACATCAGAACGCTACATAAGGATTATAAGGATATGTATGACGGAGCGACAACAACCATGAGAAGTGCAGTAGGGTTGACCGAGGAATTCAAGGTAGGTGTTGGACTTCATCAAGGCTCAGCACTCAGCCCATTCCTTTTTGCCGTCATCATGGACAAGGTGACGGAGGACATCAGGAAGGACGCACCATGGGATATGCTGTTTGCAGATGAGATAGTGGTGTCTAGGCAAAACCATAGGGAGCTAGAGGATGATCTGGAGATTTGGAGAAATGCACTGAAGAGAAGAGGCCTGAAAGTGAGCCGGAGCTCGACCGAGTATTTGAAGGCTGGGGATGTGGAAGGTGGAGAAGAGTTGAAACTGCAAGGAGAAAAGATAAAGAGAGCGAAAAACTTTAAATACCTTGGTTCGACAGTTAGTAGCGATGAAAGATGTGAAGAAGAAGTGAGGAAGGAGAAGGATCCAAGCAGGATGGATGAGTTGGAAGAAGGTGTCTGAAATTCTGTGCAACAGGAAGTTATCAGCAAGAGTTAAGGGTAAAATGTACAAGGGGTTGTTAGACCAGCCAAGAAGATTAAAAGCTAAGGCATACATTTATAAGAAAAATTCATCAGGTGAAGGGTATGCATTGAGGAACAAAACATTGCGTTTATTCATGCAAATAATTATCAAATAGGCCCACCAAAATGATCTATTATATATATAACTTCGTGAGGCATAACAGGAGATAGAGTTGTCTATTTTTTTCTATTAGAAATAGTATCTGAAATTGTACAAGTGCAACCATGTAGTTTGATGCATTGCTGGCTTGCTGCCCTTCATATTTTTGTGAGCTATGCAATAAATATGCTTTAAGGACATTGTTTAGTGAAAGCAGACAAAGAAGTAACTCTTTTTATTAAACTAGAACATGTGATAATGTGAGCAAATCAATTAGACACACTTTACGATTTCTCTTTCCCATATGAGCTCTCCTATTGGAAGATATTTGAACTACAGTGGTCCCTCGCCGCTTCGCGGTTCAAGTTTCGCTGCTTCAGTGCATCGCCGATTTTTCAGAAATATGTATCAAAAAATAATTCAAAAATATCGCCGTATCGCTGATTGACTGCGCACCATCACGCCATTCTCGTTCACGCTGTTGACTGTGACTTGCGTATCTTAGTGTATTGTTTGCAATTAACTTTTCGTTAAGCCCTTCCAATGCCGCCTAAGCGCCGTGCCCTTGCAAAAGATTACTTTAGGGAGCCCAAGAGAAAGAGGAAGATGATGAACATCAGTAAAAAGGTCAAACTTGTTTTTGGATTAAATAAAACAGAGAACATTTCTAATTTTTCGTGTTCTTTTTCCGTCAATTTTCAGAGAAGTAAGTTTTCATGAATATTGGCTCCAAAGGCGCTGGGAATTGATTCCCGACATTTTGCGGTTTTTCACTTATCGCCGTGAATTCTGGTCTCCATTAACCGCGATAAACGAGGGAACACTGTACCTCATTTTTCAAATCTACTGAAAGAAATTCTTTTTCGATGCTGATTTAAGCCAAACTTGTTAAGCGTTCCTGTAGCATAGATGATCTTATACATGTTTTTATCAATTTCGACTTTGAAAATGACCTCTCACAGCTTGCAATTGAAAATCCGATGGTGAGCGGTAACCTATATGCAATACATAAAGTTGGGAAAACATCCCTCCCAAACTGCATTAAACATTCAAGAGCATGCTCAGGATGAGAGGGAGCTGCCTTTTTTCTAGCTCGAAGGAGCATAACAAAGTCAAAGGTAATTATATGTTTAGTTTTTGTACAGTACATGGCAAACTAATTGAAATTTTGTAAATAATAATTTCTGTACAAAAGCTGAGGCTGCAGAAAATTTTCTACGAAATATAATCACACCATGTCCCCCCAAGCAAGATCCTATCAGATCTATGCAGCATGTGTTAGTAGACTTACGATACGAAAAATCCTATATTTTAACAATTTAATAAAATGTAGTTTTTGTAATTTCATTCTTTTGATGCCCCCCCACCTTGGATGCCCGGGACCGTCGCCCCCTCTTCTGGACGCCACTGTGTCTCACAGTATTATGGTTTGGGGCACTGCATCTAAAAGTCACCTTCGTGAATTAATGGTTTGATTAAACAACATTGTTCGCATTATTACCTTCAGAAGGCATTGTAGTAGAATGTTGAATTTATACAAAAGTTTATACCTTCTGAAACTAACTGATACATACAACCTTGAACTTGCCAAATTCATGGTTGCGCTTCATAATAATCGCTTACCAAAAATTTTTCTGAATCGCTCACCAAACTACAGTCGGTACATAACCATAACACCAGACAATAAACAAAAAATGTTTATTTTAAACCCTCAGTTAATAAAAACATGGGTAGAGAGACTATATTATACAGTGGAGGGAGTCTATGGGGAAAAATAGACAAGAACATCAAAAACGCTGATTGGGCATCCTTCAAAATGCACTACAAAAAAACTTTAATTGAATCTTATGAGTCATAAATTTATAATTCGTCTTAAAATTCTCTATCCCACAATTATTTCAACAACTTTGAATATAGGTATCATCCTCGTATACTGTATATCTTTTGGTACTCGACTCAACGGATTTTCTTCGGATCTCGATTTTTTCTGTAGATGCCTACGTGTTGTATTTCGAGTTAAATCTTGCCCTTAGCAAACTAGTTTTACATCAAATTCACTGATGACATTAGGATACTATTTTGTTGTTTGCTGTCGTCTTAAACTTATTATCAATTTTGAATTCTGCACTTTTTGTTCAGTACTATTTGCTCGATAAGAAGCATCTTGACTAGATTACTTTTGGATTCTTTAGTACTTCCTAGTCTGAACAGACCATTTCCAATTGCTGTGATGTTTTTTTCTTTTTTTTTGTTTTATAGATTAAGAGCTGAATTTGTCGTTTATTCAGAGTCGAATTTATCGTTTGTTCAGACAAAAATAAACTTGATTGATTATGAACACTTTTATGGCATCACAGCGCTAAAACTCTTAAGTTACGCAAATGCATGGTACAACGTAATGCTGAAACACAAATGCTCCATCAAATGCAGCAATATCAAATCAGCCAAAGCGAAACTCTTAACTTATAAACCTTGAAACGTAAAAATCACTCTATTAAAAGTTTAAAATTCCCCACTTAGGACAAAATTCTCCCCGGTGAAGAATCACTGGTTTAGGTATAATGTCCACTTGGTCCTCGGCGTATTCATCACACGTCTAGCAGCTTTTGTAGGCAGCTACCTGGCGAAGAAATCCAAATTTTGAGTTTATAACTGCTTTATGTGAGCACAAATTTCAACAAAATTTACAGAACGCGCTTTCGTAAAAGTTGATTTACCCGTTGAATCCATTAACGCTCGCTTCAAAAGATTTTGTGACAGATATCTAGAGGCTAGCAGTTCAAAATAAATTGTCAAAAGCCTGAAACGATATCAGAGTTGCCACTGTGTAAAAATCAATGACTTTTGTACCGGCAATACGCAACACCAAAGTGATAGGATGAAACTGAACAAGCCAAGAAAATTTGTTTACGCGAGTAGCCGATTTATCAGCGGGTAGGTCGTCTCAACGCGAGTCCGAGTCGAATCTCTAAAACATTAGCAATAAAACTACTTTTCAATTTCGCAAAAATTACAAAAACTTTCGGAGTGAAAGAACCACAACTTTAAATATATAAGTTGTCTACACGTAACGTTTATTACATTTTTACAAAGCAGTATAAAGGTGTTACAAACAACAGCACATTAATAATGCAGTACCACATATCATTAGCATTGATGTTTGATGTTAGCTACAAAAACATAAAACTAAGTTACTACATTACAAAATAAAACTCCTAAGCAGCAACATCTTCTGAAGCGAAGTTGCGATTGTACAAGCAACCATTCACAGACTACATAAATTATTTTAATTTATAATAACTAAGGTTTAACGCAACGGTAGTCGTGCTCCAAGGAGTAAATATCCGAGGCTTAATTGACGTGACAAAGAAAATCAAATCCAAGAATATAATACAGTAGGCGCCGCTTATTATGACCAATTTGGTACGGTCCGGAATTTCTTCATTTAAAATTCTCCGTTTAATATGACCAAATTTCGGATAATATGACCAACATTTTCTCCATCTCTCTTATTACCGTACAGTATTTTTTCCCGCCACGCACTTGTAACTTCGCCTTTTCAACATATTGTTTCATACTGTACTTGGTTTTACCGTCACTTGTACTGTCACAGTACTGTACTTTGTTTTACTGCCAACGTCACACTGTTACTTCGGGTAAACGATGAATTTGACTGTATTTTGGACTTCTTGTGGCTTACGGCGTCGATTCAGGAGCTGTTATGGAGGCTTCGGCTTTTATGACCATTCGGATATTATGACCAAAATGGTCTGGTCCCAAGATGGTCATATTAAGCGGCGTCTACTGTATTATTATGCGTAACAGTTATACTCGATCAATTGTGACACCACAAAGTTTCTTTAGCAGTTACTGAGCGAGAAAGAAGTTTGAATCAGGCTACAAAAAACGGAACAACAATAACACATTGTATAAGTTACATCAAACCTAGACAACAACGAAATTGGTTGAAAAGTAAAAGCAGCCAAAATATCAGACTACCTGTACACAGTTTCTAAATAGACGCAAGGCAGTTTCAATGGCAAAGAGTAGTTCTATACTGATTATGTCATTTATGTGCAAATAACAAGGTATTCAGAACAGTTATCACAATGATTGTTGTATCATCGAAAAGGCAGTCACAGATAGCACAGCATTAGAAATGGTGAAGTAATTGATTAACACTTAACAATATATCAATTTCTGTAATTTCATCGCCGACTTCATGGCTTTGCTTTCGCCAATATTAAGACGTGGGTAATCTTAGAACTGCATAAACAAATGCTGTAAAGTTAGCGACGGATTTGCAGAAATTGATCGCCGTGCTTAGGGGGAACCAGGGAAGTGCATCAGTGAAACATTTAGGGTCTTTACGTTTTTAGGTAAATGCTGTGTTAACGCAACTGTTTTAACCAAATAACTTCCTTTTCATCTGTTTCAACTTCCCTGAAAGTTGCCCTTAACTACGGCTTTGGTACATGGTTCACAATGCTTTCAGTTCAACACAGTTTAGATGATTGAAGGTAACACTAGTAACTTTTGTTGTACACTTGATTAGGTAAGCATATAGGTAAAATTTACTTCATATGGCCTTGACGTTACAAACCAATACAAATAAAATAGCACAAAAACTCATATACGAGCACGTGATACACATATTCAAAAACGTTCAACAGGCTCAAAACTACATCAAAAAGAGGATTTTGTCTTTTTATAGATCAAACTCAAAGTTAAATTTTTGAAGCATTTTTAGTACGGTCTTATGTCAGTGTAATAGATTTCGTGCCTCTGGCCGTAAAAAAGTTATTGACAATGTGAGAAAGATTCACAATCGCAAGTTAGTACGGGTAAACTTGAATCGGAATCACATTACCCCTCACCTTCACAAGTTGCAGAAAACGTTTCTAAGGTCCAAGTATGACAAAAACGTTTTCAGTCAACAACTATTTATGCCGGTTACCACTTAAACCCTATACAATCATACGCTGGAGTAACTTTGTTTCCTACGAGCGTACGCTAAAGTACTTTGTTTCTTGTGAGCGTAAGTAGGATTATCGTTGTTCGGTTTGTTTTGTTAATTACACACTCAACACAGCTTTTGGCAAAAAACTACAAATACATTATGGGATTCAGCGATCACGTTGAAACTTGCCTTTAAACAATATTGGCTTAGCTCTTCAATGAGGACCGCTTACTACAAGTTCAATTGAATCTCTGTTTTCTTCCTTAAACGCCAATGCTATCACACGGACCGCATCATGATGATCGAGATCACGTAGTGATTTTCCGTTCACTTCATGGATCACGTGGCCGACCTTAATACGGCCGCTCAATTGGGCACAGCTGCCAGGCTATAAAATGGAGAAAATTAGCAAAAATCAGGAGTCAAAACTCAAACGCAATAGGTAAACATCTCTTGACAACTCATTTCCTTGCCGCAGTCAGAAAACAAGCTGTTCACGTTTTCGATCCGTTACCACAACACACGGATCAAGTAATCAAATACGACCATCATGTCAGTGACAGCGAAACCAGATTAAGAAAAATGATTCAATGATATTTACATAAACCAAGGCGCATAATTTCAGTTGGTATTCAGCGGCGGGTAAAAAAACAATTCTATGCTTTTAAAAGCAGAGGAGTAAAATTACTTTTTTAAAAGTTGCCTTTTTGCAAGAGGCATAACCCCCACATAGAGAAAACACACTATCAAGTTATCAAAAATGTCTTTTTGCACGTTTTCTTTCTGTAGAAAATACTAAACTTTTAAGCGTTTTAAAAAAAATTGAGGATAGCCAAGCGCTCACTCTTTTCTTCGCCAAGTTTAATGATGCTAAACCCTTACCTGCACACGCATTACTCTAGGAAGAGGTTGTTTAGTGCCTGCTCCTCCTTCAATGGTTAATCCCAGTGTACTTGCCCTTCTAAAAACAACAACTTTCTGCGAATCAACATCGCCTTGCAAGAAAGAAAATACCTCTTGGTCTTCATCTTTCGAATCGTTAGTCACGCTGCATTCCTGAAAAAATGGCAGTAATAACAATTCAAGATTTACTTACATTCTACACTGGGTTTGGAAATTTTCTTGTGAGGTAAAGGTCGTAATTAAAAGCCTCCTAAACTGAGCAGCTGCAAATGATGCTGACCTGGCCTATTAACCACAGTCACCAGATACCGGTTTCTTCGAAATTTCTAAAAAGCCAAGCAAGATTTTACGTCCACTATTCCTCACATTTGTACGCTTGGACCTGATGGTTCTTGTGTGTCTGCTACTAATCACTCGGTCTTAAACCCGATTTTTTCTGGAGCAAGATAGTTTTTCAAATTCCGGATGCCTTTCCTGACGAATATTTAATGGAGCTTAAATGGAGTTTTAAGTTTCGCGCGTTTTCTTGTGAAGGCAAGAACATTTATTGCTAAACCGCAGCGACTGTACTTAAAATCATTTACAGACAACTTTTTGTCTGGGTTCCAGCAACCAAAGGCGCTTTAGAACAAATATAATGAAATGATTATAATAGAAGCTGAGCTAAAGCAAGACGTAAGCAAAGCCAATTTACGAAACAGTCGCTCTCTCTTGACTAGATTTATAAATGCTACCTCGTTTCTTGATACTTCTTCACACCATGCTAAAAATGAAGTCAAAAATGAAGATCGAAAAAACGGCTAAGTGAAATGTGACGTTTTGATATCAAATAATGGAGTGTTTTGCAACTTTACCAATTAATTTCACTTACAATATAACGCATAAGCAACCGCTTTTACATGCATTCGCTGTTCCTTTGATAGCCACATCTCAAGGACTTCAAAATGGTATTCACAGCTTCACTGTGGGTGCTCAGTACGAAAGGGGTAGCGAAAAGAAAAAAGCAAGAAATGCTACATGTAGGGTTCTTAAAAAAAAGCTTACGTGGAATTGTTATACCTTTAGGTAGCAGACAAATGATGTGACCGAGCAATTCACCAATTGTAATGAAACAGTCTGGCGAAAGACTTCACAAGAGATGAGATATACGCCTGAATGAATAAATGTTCCTTCTAATTTGATGACATTTACATTGGATTAAATGCAATTAGATTCTGTAATGATCTATCTGTAAAAATAAATACATACTTTTTGTTGTACGTGGTTTTCGACGTTTGCTTTTTGACCAACTGAAGGACTGCTGGTTGTGTTTTTTACTCTAAAATAAGAAAAGTTTAGTGAATTTCCAAAATAAAGCAAATTAAAAAATTTCATAATAATATTTCGGCAGTATGTTGTGTGCTGTAACTGCTTAATCATTCTAGCAATATATTTTGGTTTTAACTTATACAGTGCAATTTACTTTTCAAAATTATTTAGCGGTCCAGAAAATCGCGCTGTCAAAAAATACCGCCTTTTTACACTTGACAGATCATAACCTGAGGCAAAGCAGAGGATCGGTGGCAGTAATGTTAGGCAGCAGCAACTTCTGACCTTGCGTTCTCTGAAAATACGAAAAGGCATAAAACATTGGATTTACCTTGAGCTTCTGTGCACATCCACTTTAACTGGTTGGCGATTTGAAAAAACGACTCTGTCGTTGACTGACGAAGCGAAGGTAGTTGGCCGAAGCGTAATTTTCTCGATTGGAGGATGTGGTGCTTTGTAGAAAGGCTCTCCTGCTGAACTGGAAGAAGAGCTGGCAGCTGATGAAGTGGAGACATTGATGTCTTCTTTTGCAGCACTCGCAGTCGAAAGTTTTTTGGAATTTCGTCTGTGATTAATCAGCTCACATGCAGGGTTTTTCACTGGCTTGATTACACTGCTGTACACCGGCTCTACTGTCTCCTTTTCTGGGGAATCGGGATTTTTAAAAAAGGCAGCATCTGGAAGTGGGAGATGGGCAGCCTTGCTCCCAACTTTAACACGGCCAGAATGAGAGGACCGATGGTTCTTTATCGCATTGGTGAAAGGGCTTGATGGGCTGGAGCGGTGATCTCTTTCTTGTGATCTCTGTGTGCTCGGTTCTTCCTCAGTGGCAGATGAGCTCATACTTTCACTTGCACTATTACGTGGAAGGGACGAACTTCGTTTTGGCTTTGGTGGAGGAGATTTGTGACGTGGGCGCACTGGGGACACTGATAACTTGTCCGCTTGTTTATCCAAGCTGGAATCTAAGCCAAGGTCACGAGGGGTGGATGACTGCACATCAGGGTCAGATCCAAAAATGAAACTTTGATTTTCGGAAGGGAGCGAGTGATGACTGGAGGCATCCGCAGAGGACTCCTTACTGTTAAGAGATTCTTTCCTATTCCGCAAAGACTCCACCTCCTTACGAAGAACCAAGACATCAAACCGATCCAAATCCTGACCGTCGACACATTCACGAACGCAGGACATTATGGACAACTGAAAAGAAACAATTTGCTAGCAATACAAAGCTTTAAATGTACTAAAACAAACTGGTTCAATTTTTCGAATGACCCCGGGTTACAGATGGCTGATGCTGTGTATGTCTTCCACTATCAATTGAATTTGGACCGAAAGTTGATTGACGAGCAATTTAAATTGCAGAAGCTTTTTCTGACAAATATTGTTGACGCTTGTAGGTTTATTAAGGGCGGTACTCTAAGTCGTTTCCGTTTAACCATTCGTAAATAAAGCTAACCGTTTCATCAGAAACACATTGTTTGCTGCAATATATAATCAATCGAAATGAATGTACATTAAAATCCGCAAGAACAGAAGTTTTTTGCCAACAATAAATAAAATGTTGTCATAACGCAAAGGCAATTTTTGATATCATGTCAAAACATAATGTTATCAATTTAGGTCATAACTTGTTGTTAGCCGCCTTTTGATGTTTAAGTTCTACTATGTCAAAAAAACATGGAAAATAACAGTATCTGTTGTTCGCCATGATCAGTTGGTCACATTCAACGACATCAACTGCCTTTGCATCATTAAATCATTTCATAAATCGCTTGCAGATAACTTCTGGACTTGCATGTTTTAGTGTACGTTTATTTCAGTTGATTTTAAATTACAGTAAGCGGTGTTTTTCTGATGATGCAATTAGCTTGTAGTGCAACAAGTCAAATAAAGAAAATGAATGGCGAAGCACTAGATCTGTTGTTTTTGTAGGGCATTCATACTTTTTCACTGTTGTCCAGCAGTTCTGTTAACGCCAGCACCATTTCATCAGTTGTTACAGTTCCCGACGCATATTCTTTTACGTAATAACGCACGGATCGACGTTCGTGGTCCGTGAGAAGCATCCAGACAGGAGACGATAAAAGCGCATTTTCCAACAATGACATGACGTTTGAAACGCGGACAGCGGAACGTACAGGCGACTTGTTTGGTAATATCAATTGCTTCTCTCTCATCACTTTTCGTTGAAAAGTAGCCTGCCACAAAATTTCAAAGAAATTTAACAATGAAGCATAAAAATCTCCAAATCTGCTTTTCATTCAATGAACGTCGCAGGAAATTTTTAACAAGCAATTTTTTAACGATTTTTAACAATTTCATTCCATGAGCCTTTAGAAGACTCCGTGCACACTTCGCAATATCCAGCTACATACACTGAGTCAGGTCGTTCAGCGTAGCTCAACATAGTTGAACCAGAAACCCTTTATCGTTTGCGTGATTTTTTTGCGATTGAGTACGGCAACTTGACGAAAGAGTCTTTCCAGTACAGTCTGCTTTAAGTAAACTATACCAACAAAATTAAAAAGTACGACACACAGGCGTAAGCAACAAACCTAGTGCATGTTGTTAATTTATTTTTAACGTACTTTAACTCCGTTATCAGTCAACGTTCCACGACTACCGCTTCTTCTGTGAGAACTGCTGTGCAGAGATACTCGCTCGTCATGTAGATTCATAGTAGAACGGTTATTCTGTCACGTATACACCAAATTAAACGTAGCGCAACCAGTAAATTTTTAGTCATTTAAATTGCTGTAAGGCCTGGTCTACACTAAAGCCACGCGTGGCTCAGTCGCAAGCCTAACTCGCGCTTGGCCTCAGACTAGATCAAGCTTAACCCTTTTGCTGCGACGTTCGGATATATCCACAAATTTTACATTGCCGTTTACTGCGACGTTCGGATTTACCCCACGATGGTATAAAAACATTTTTCTATTAAAAAAATAGTATCAGCAAATTTCAGCTGCATTAAAAATTATACAAAAAAAACCCTTAAAAATTCCTAAAATTAAAGTTTTTCAGAAAATTAAATTCATTCTTGGATATAAAACAAATAAAAAATTTAAATGCAGCAAAAGGGTTAAAGCGTGTTGAAATTTTGGCCACTGTCTACGAATCTTTAATTATTCTGTAATTATAAGGTCGTTTTGAATTTGGCTAATCAATCTGAGATTTTGGCCACATCTCAAAATCGGGACATCGCATGACAATGCAACTGGGGCCAAAGTTACTGGAATGCTGGACTACATTCCTTTCATTTATTTTCTAGAGGGCACATGGATCGAGGGCTAATTTGCGAAAATTTGATTTTTTTCCATTTTATACATAATCCAAAAAATTGCCTCACAATATGAAAGGTCAATCAACTGAAATATAAATTTAGATGATAACTTGAGTTAAGTTATCGCTTTGATTTTTTTTGCTCTATTTTACGTCTTTTTCTTCCCAGGCTTAAACGAGCTGATTTATTGTATGTCTACCACCAAACACTAGCTTTCAAACCAGACTTCCTGCGAGAGCAAAGGAAGCACTTTACATTCCAAATGTCTTTCCTGACGACACCAATGGTGCTTTTCATTGAGTTTTGAACTCTAGACCCTTCGTGCAAGCCAGAAACAATTATCACTACACCACGAATGTTGTTTGTTTAATTGAGCAAAAGCAAAAATTCATTCAATTGTGGCGACAACAGCTTTTACGCTACAGTGTGTTATCGCCTATGCAACATTGTATTATACCTAATTGCAGATAAGTAATTCTTATTTATCCACATCACATGTTACTGTGTAAAGAGAACAAATCAAACTATTTCTACAAGTAAACCTTGCAGCCCTCATAGTGTTTGAAACAATGTTAGGTAAAATGAAACAACCTAGCGGATACTGCGTTCCACAAACACCAAAAGATATTTACTCAAGATCGAAAATATTCAATAAAAAAATGCATTGAGCCACCATTACCAGTAAGTCTGAAGCGGATTTGTACAAAAGTTGCTTTATGTCTAACCGAATAAAGTCCTTATGAGGCCACAAGAAAAAACAATCAAACGGGATTCGCAAAAAAGTATTGTTGGTGTAAAAAATTGCTATGAATGGTCACTTAAAAGGAAAAAGTTGCAAATACGACTTTATACTTTCTGCTAGGCCAAACAAAAGATTAGACAAAGCTGTTTTCTAGTTACCTGGGGCACTTTTCCAACGTATCGGACAATCATAATCAATATCGGACTGGATTTAATCGCGCTCACTGCTTCAGCGTGCGTGGCGTTTTGAAACTGAATGTTGTTGACCTCTAAAATCTCATCACCGACCTAATGACAAAAAAATTAAAGAAAAACCTTGAGTGACATACTGTATAATATATCTAAGTTGAAAATATGCTGCATCCACCAGCAGAATAAGGTTTTGATTTAAGAAAAGGGTTTTGATTTGAGAAAGCACCTTGAATTTTGATTCGGTATCACGTTAATCGTTCCTCGGATTTATCAGCAACACGGCATTTACTAATACTTTGGAAGGGAAAAAGTGAAACAATGGAAGAAAAAATTGTTAAAAATCGCTAGTTGCTTGACAAAAAGCTCTTCAGTTTTTAAATATATGAGGTAAGAAGGCTACTGATTCACAGGCCATTTCCAAACTGCCGTCACTTTCGCGTTCAATGACTTCACTGTGTTATCACTACTATGTGCATAAGGTTTGGCCTCCCTTAATGCCACCTTGCCTTTCCTCAATCACCAATGTTTATCAATGTTGGCAGATTGAAACTGCAAAGTGTGCGGTAGATTGAAACTTGATTAATGCTTACGTCATCAAAAATAAAAAGTTTACGAAAACAGACTGATAAGAACTTGCCTTCAAACCAGCTGTATCAGCAGCAGACATTCTATCTACACCAGTAACATAGATTCCTAATCCATATTCAGAACCACCTCTAATCATTAATCCCAGGCTTTGCCTCGGTTTCACTGTGAGGTTAATCTGAAAACCAGGAGAATAAGTAATGTCTCAATACGCTATTAAAAGATGACATACGAGCTGTTGTATATTTCTACTTTCCCTAGGGGCTGAGATACGCCTAGATACAAAACTATTTTTTCATCTAGCCAAAATAAGCTATGGAAACAGTCGCTGACAGCCTCACTACTAACAAGAGGACTGACACAGCTAGACATTTAAATGTCGCCTGTTACACGACGTGCTAGACGAGCAGTTTTAGCATTTTAAGCCGGTAAAGCAAGGATTAAACGTTGTTGAAGCGGTATGAGCCCAGAACCAACCATTCTGAGGACATCAAGGAACAGTTAGTTCAACTAAAGAATCAAATATTAATTATCAACAACAAAGTGTTTAATTTCATAGGGCTTTCTTCACAAAATAATGCAGAATGATGGCATCCGACTAGCCACTTAATGCTAATAGCAATTAAAGAGTTGTTTGAGAACTACATTGAAACAGATTACGATAAAGTAAATCGGTTGTGGGAGTATTGCAAACTGGAAGTTCTCGTTATAGGCTTTACATCCTCCGCTAACACGTTTGGCAATTTTTTATGTGAAATAATTGTTAAATATTCTAGCGTGTCGAACACAAGTAAAATAAAAGTTAAGAAAACTCAAAAGGAACCTTAAGCTCTTCAAGTTAGAGTCTGTAGATGTTCGGTCGATCACGCTTCATTCAATGTAACGCTTTGAGCGTTGAACTGGTCGCCCGCCACCAATTATACACTAAGTCAATCGTGCCTTGTTACCTACGTATATGAATCCACAAAGGGCATAAAACTGCATGATTTCGTGTTTTCTTCTACAAACATCAAACTTCAAGATATGATCGCCGATTAAGCCTTGCTGTTGCTGTTTACCACTTCTCTACATTGGCCAGGAGGCACGGCATGAAACGATTGCAAACGTTCACAATCCAAACCCGATTAAGATCAAGATAATTGGCTAAGTACGCAATTGATACTCAATATCATGCACAAGGCTTACTTTCCTTTCTCCAGCTTGTAGTAAATGAACACTGCTTCTTCTGCTATCCAGAACAGGTTTCGCGAACTGGTTCTTCTTTGACACGCTATGAGGAGGAGAAGAAGGCCTTCCGTGAATATCTGTCCAAGGAACGTCCGTTGGCGCGAAAGATGGAGTTTTAAATGGTTTCACAAGCATTTCCAGTTTATCCAAACTGCCAAGCACCTGAACGAGGGCAATACTTTAATAAATACATATTCTTCTAAATGTAATTCAATGCTCTGAATCACTGGTTTTTAAACTTGGCTAGAAAACTCTTTTTGCTTAATTAAAATAACGCAGCAACCCCATCAGTGGCGTGCCGAAAAATTTTAAAGAGATAGAGGGCAAACATATGTTTACTGCTGCGTTGTCACAGTTTGTTTTGCTCTGCTAATTAAGTTGTGCTAAGGTCCCTTTTGTCCCTCTTTTTGTGACCGAAGAGCTTGCTTTCAAGATTGATAAATAGGAGGCTATTAGTCCGAAAACTAAAAGTTGTTGCGCACTCCTTGAAAATTTCTTAAGAAATACAGTTTGATAACCATGGATCTGAATCAGAGGTCAAGAACACGTCGTAAGGTTGAAGTGACCACGTCAGCCTCCAGCAGGTCAGTTTTAAAAATACCACAAATACCCAACAACCTTACAATATTAGCAATATAAAATTAAAACATAAACCCATCAACTTTGATACTTTAGAAACGTGCTATAAAACTGGTAGCTCTAGAACCATTTTAAGTAGCGCTCGGTTGCAATAAGGTTGGTGGCCCTGCTCTAGATCGTAGAGGTCTTTATCTTTCAACATGTTGCAATTTTTGGAAGATGAATGGGCAGCTAATTAATTGCATAACTTTAAGCTACGACCACAAAAAGACCCTTGTACAGTCATACATGGAATAGTTTGAATTTGCATCAGATTTGGAGAAGCCAGCGCCGCCACTTACTACTTGCTAATTAATATATCGAAGAAAGATAGAAACCTTAAACAAAAGAAAACTCTGCATACTACAAACTTTTATCAAAATTATTAGAACTGATATAGTACGGCCGCAATATCACCATCTGTATCTTCTTACACGGAAGAATAGACTAACATAAAATCAATTTTTTGTTTAAATTACTCGTAGGTTTAGCCATCTGGGGATCAACGCAGAAACGGATTTCCAACAAAAAACTACTTAAACCACAGTAACGCTAAGCACTAATACTAGCAGGTTGACGTTAAACTGGATTCCACTTCTACTTTCTTAAAAGCTAAACTATTTTTGTTCGCTATATTTAAGAAGTGCGCTCATCAGTGTGGAGTGATCACAGCTCAGTTTGTCAGGTAAAAAATAAAAGTAGAAAAATTACACCTGCGTATGTATGTAAAAAAGAAACTTACTCCAGCGTGAGTTTGGAAAGTGCGTAAATGCAAACCCGACATTAAACTTATACAGACGAATCCGGTTAATTGGATAACGAATAATTGCATAATATGTTTTATTGCATAAGAGTTGTAAATCCCAAACCTATTTGTTTGTTTATACTAATTTCGGATAAACCCCTAATCCGCTTAATCGCATAAAATAGTTTGGCAAGTTGACTATGCAATTAACCCAATTCGACTGTACTGGCGTCCTGTGAACGTCAAATACGGCAAATGGAAAAAAGCTCAATGCATTCTTGCAAAAACGCGAAATTTATAGTCGCTTTTAACAGAATGAAAAGCTTGTTAAACAGTTGATGAAAGCGACTCATCAGGGACAAAAGGAGCTGCTGTGATGTTCATACCAACATCAGCAAAAACAAAATGGTGATCAACTAAATGTTAACTCATAAAGACAGTTGTACGATTGGCCTCAAAAAGTCAATTTCAATAGATGCCAGTGGTATCAGTTAGTAGCTTGACCAACGATATATTGCCTATTATGCTGTATTTTAGTAAACAAGCAAATGATACTGATGTTTGACACAATAAACTAATGTAAGGGCTTGTGCCAGAACTTATACTTCAATTAGGCCTTGTCTTCAACTAGAACAAGGTTTGAGTTCACATCACAATAGCAGTTAATTTCAATCGAGAGCTCTTGAAAGAACTGAAGTAGAAGTAGCAACCTCTAATTCGAGCGGCTGGGTATCACAATTTAAAAAAAGCGTGGCATTACCTCGTTCTAGATCCAGTTATAGCTATTACAATGGCGATTACAAATTTTCGAAATACCTTCAAATTGAAAAGAGTGCTATAACTATAAGGATAACAACCCTTCAAATAAAGAAAAAGACCTCACTACCTGTAGAGGTGTGTGACGTGTGCTGACAGCTAGCGATGCCATTTTTCGTTTACCGGATAGACTAAACTTGTTGATGCGGTGGTTCGCATCAAAGTTGTTTTCAGCAAAAGAGTTAAAACTCAAAATACTTCTCCGATTGAGCACAATAAGACTACAATAAATTAAAAACCAAAATTGTTTTCCAAGGCCCTTCTACTGTGTCAACCCGCTCGTTTGCTAAGGCTTCAATACAACTTTTGTCAATATATTATTTTAATAAAATTCTTGTTAGTTTTGCGACAACGCATTCTGAGTTTGTCATATGCTAACAACGCAATTTCTCATAACATTGGCTATGCTTCTCATACCACACTGATGTAACTTTGAAATGAATTAAAATTATGCGTTTTGCAATGTACACAATGCGAACTAAAAGTGGTATCGGCATCAATTTTTAGCATTGGTCGCGAAATATATTCATTAATATTTAATACAAGGAAAGCAGTAGTTTAAAAACATACAACAACGCACAGCGTAAGGTAGACGTCAGTTGTTCTACATCTTCATCCACCAGTCATGCAAAGCATTACAGATGTTTATAGAAATATAAAGGGTCAAAGCTTTCTGCATTTTGCTTGGGCTCTCAAACACAAGCATTGAGAGCCCCACGACATTGACATGTAAGGATTGATAAAGTTAAAGCAAAGTATGCTAAGATCAAACAATACAAACTAGCGCAGGGTTTCTTAAACTGTGGGTGAGGAAGTAAGATTTATAAGGGAGCTATGGCCCACCCGCTTGGTTCCAATTGCCCGAAAATTTGTCAAAATCCGCGCAAAAAACTGATCTCAAAAACAAAGGTCTTCATGCTGTTTTAGAAAGCAAATATGGGAAAATTTTTCGGAAAAAATGGGAAAATGATTGCTTTGAAAAAATTAATCTCCGACAAAAACGTTTTAACCACGCTTAGGGGGGCAAATGCGGCAAAATGACCACTTTGAAAAAAATTGATCTCAAAAAAGTGTTTTCACAAGGTTTTTGCGGGCAATTTCAAGAGAGCGCATATCAAAAAGTTTAAATACTTCTGCATTAGCTCATTAAGGCACATTTTTGCTTTGCGGTTGCTGATACTTCATCTACCACCACCTATTTAAATTTAAAAATGTAAAGTATCTCGTTTACTGAACAGCAATATAAGATTAATGCCCTTTCATTGTATTAAGATTATGATAAGAAAACGCAGGTTAGAAACAAATCTAGACTGATGAAAGTTAGTGAAATTTTTTTATCTAATTTAGTGCTAGTTTCGATGTTTACTGCTCTTAAACCGACTTGACTGATTTTGTTTGAAATCCGTTTATGTTTTTACATCAGAGGTTTCAGAATAGTAACAGATCAAATTTGAGTAAAAAAACATTTTCAGATAGTTAATCGACACCACACTCACAGCAGCAGCAGTTTCGTAAGATACAGCAGCATTGAAGGGCATTTCATTGACTTTCACAATTACATCTCCTTTCGCAAGTCCGGCTTTCTCAGCAACTGAACCTGGCTCAACTTCAGCAATGTAAATGCCTAAAAGCGCATAGCCAGTTAAACAATGCAACTAGTTTATATTTAGATAGTATTATCAAGTCGCGGAAAAGCTTCGCTGTTACGCACACAACATATTGAGTTTATATCTCATCAGAATTACCAATACTGCCGGCACAGAACATTTCACTCACACACTTTCACACTCTATGTCCGATTGCAATCAATCAGTCTAGTAATAGGACACTAATAGGCTGATTGATTGCTACTAGCTCCAGATTAGTAATTCTGAAACTTTTTATACTCGTAGACCTTTTTTCTTGTTTGCGTTATTGGAAAACCTCTCCTAGAGTGTACCACTTATTTTGAGAGAAATTACTAGTAGGGGTGCTAAAACTAGTGCAAAACTTGTACTTAGGTTGTTGCAGAACAGTCGAAAAATTTTTACGGACCCCAGCTAAGTTTGACAATCAATGGTCCAGATTATGAAAGGCAAAGATTAGAAAAGTGATCGTCGGCCAAGTTAGTTGCCAGCGTTATCCAAGATCATTGGGAGCGTTAAAAATTGATATGGCATCGCAAACACCACAAATGAGTAGGAAAATTACCGAAATATGCTTTTCAACAGCACAACAACACAGATCCATGGTAGCATTAAATTCGTGATCTCATATCAGCGAGACCAGCTGCTTATAACATTTATCTATAATTACCTGATCCAACTTCATGTCCATCACCAATTGTAAAACCAAATTCTCTTTGTTTTCCTCGCTGTAAATGTATTCTAATCAACTCGCTTGTTGAACCATAGAATGACTTCTTGTTGCTTAAAGACGAACTATAATACAAAATACATACAACCAATCAATAGGTGCTTCCAGGTTCTGCAGATATGTGGTCAAAATAGTTTAGAAACGCCTTTTTTGCAAGGCTTTCACCAAATTTTTACCAATAAAACGCAAGGCAAACTATTACCCACAGTGTGACTTAGTAGGTAACCACATTTACTTTGTGATATCCACGTTGATGATAAACAATTTTCAAAGTCGGAGAGCAAAATCAGGCAAAAGTCATAAGTAACTGAAAAAGTCAACTGACTCTTAGTGTTCCCATTTCAGTATGTGTCTTCAGTTCTAAATTTTTTAGTAAAATGCGTGTTGGTGGTGAAGAACTTGAAGGTAGTTTATTTTGAATTAGTTTTTCTTAATTGAATACACTGACACCGACAAGAATTACCCAAGATGATCAAAACCTACCGAACACTGTTAGACTGTACTTTCCTAGTCTCATCACGTCCAATCTTGTTCAGCTTTGTTTCAGAATTGTATCTTCTTTGTACACTTGGTTTCAACTCAATATTTGATGAAGAGCCACGTCGCGCTAACACAGCGCGAACTTTTCGGCGAACTGCTGAACCAAAAGATCCACCAAATATTTTTCCATTTTTTGCAGATTTTTGGCTAAAAACAGCGAATAGCTATCACTGAGAGACTGTAATGAACACAATTTAAAACCAACAATAACAGATTTTCTTCAGTATACTCATTATCACGTTACGTGCCTGGTTGGTTGGTTGGACTGGTTGGACCACTCATGTCAGACTGAGGTTGGGGGTAAGCAAGGGCATGCTCCCTGTAGAAAAATTTCGCTCCAACAAATCCGAATCCACGGGGTAAATCCGGCCATCTCTGCTAAAGGGAAAACACCGGATGGAAAGTGAATCACTACTGAATCACTACTACATGGAAAAACTTTAATCAGATACCAGCCGGCAATGGCGGCGTTGTTGTTGTTGTTGTTGTTTACCCGACCCCTTCCGAGGGATGGGGGCATGGCGGAAGACCATGGAGCCCCAGAAGCCGGGCAATTCCCCAGGGTCTGGGCCAGAGGTCATAAAGAGATAGAGAGTCGCCAAAGAGTGAGCGGCGCAAAGAGTCCGTAGCTGGACAGTGCAGAATGAGATGAGAGATGTCCTGGGACGAGTGTCCACAGGCGCTGCAAGAAGAATTCTCGATTCTGCCAATCCTGGAGAGATAGGAACCTAAAAGAAGGCTGTGTCCGTTGCAGCGAAGACGAGAGAGGACACAGCGAGCATGACGAGGGAGCACAAGTTCCTCAGTGGAAATTGAGGAAACCTGTGTGTCAAAATACTTTGAAGAGACAGTACGCCTCCAGTCCGAGATAAGACGAGAGTGGATACGAGAGATAAGAGGAGAGAGACTACAAGGGATTGCGGAGGGCACAAGCAGCGCTCCCCGTCTGGCAAGCTCATCAGCTGTGTCGTTCCCCGGGAGAAACGAGTGTCCGGGGACCCATTGTAGCCTGATAGAACAGGAGGAGAAGAAGGACAGTTCCTGCCAGATCTGCCACAGAGTTTGAGATAACAGGAAAGGTGGAGGAGAGGACAGGGTGGCGAGGACAGAACGAGAGTCAGACAGGAGAAGAAGAGAAGAAAAATGGCAGACTTTATGGTGTTGCCGAGACCAGCAAAGAGCGTGCAGAATGGTGCAGGCTTCAGCGGAAAAACTGGAACAAACTGGGCCTGCCGAAAAGGAAAGAGTGGCCTCAGTGCCACAGAGAGAGCAGTTGGCAAAAACGCCGGAGCCGCCCTTGCCAAAAGGAAAAGGAACAGAGCCGTCTGTCCAGAGTACCAGATCATGAGGAGGAAGAGAGTCAAGGTGGGCGAGAGCCGCACCTTGGCGAGAGTGAGGGGGATCAGAGCGAGAGCATGGAGAGGAAAGGGTGGACTCGACCGTGAACGAGGGAAGATTCCAAGGAGGACAGGGAGGGCAAGCAACAAGAGCCTCCCTAGAACAAGTAGAAGGAAGCATGAGCGGGTGAGTGGACGCAAAAGCTCTCCAGGACGATCTGCAGAGTCTTGGTTTCACTCCTAGTCTGGCCAAACCTGAGATGGGAAAGGAGGTTGGGAGACGAAGAGCCCGCTCATGAGAAAAAAGAGTGAAGTGAGTCAGAGTGACTCGTAGGGGAGGTAGAGAAGCCTCGGTGAGTAGTAGAGGGATAGGGGACGACGAGAGGCAGTTGGTGATGGCGCGACTGGCCGCTCGGTGAAGGCGTTCCAATTTAGTGATATTGGTAGCGCTTAGGAAAGGAAACCATCCGGGTGAAGCGTAAGTGAGAAGGGACCGAAGAAAAGATTTATACAGAACAGAGAGGGACTCCTTAGAGGGGCCCCAAGAGGAAGCAGAGATACAGCGTAAGGCCTTGAGACGTGGGAAAAATTTGGCCTTCAGCAAAGATACATGCCTAGAAAAGGAAAGAGTGCGGTCAAAGGTGACCCCAAGAAAAGTTGGAGTGGGATTAAAACGGAGGCGGGAGCCGAGTAGGAGGAGCTTGGGCTGGAGGTTAGCCTGGTGGGGATCCACTGAAAAGAAGGAGGCCTCACATTTGCTCGGATTGAGAGGAAGACACCAGTACTCAGACCAGCGCTCCAATCGAAACAGAGCTCCTTGTGTGGCCTCCACCGCAGTGGGGATCGAGGGGGAGGAGGACCAATGGCGGCGTCGCCCACAGGGTCCCATCACCAACGTTAAGGTTAAGTATTTTGGCTCAGCTGGCTTCACCTATCGGGCTCTTTAGTAAACAGTAATCAAAAGTTCAATGTTTTCTATGCACTTCCATAATTCTTGTACCGTGTACACGAAATAGTGATCACCTTATTCTCTAAATTAAAACTGGTAATGTTCACAAAATAAGAATGTTGTCTCAAACTACCTTTAACACTTTTGAAAGTGTAACGGGAAGATTGAAACACAGTCAAAGAGGAAGGTGGAGACCAAATGGTGGTTATTTCCACAAAAATAAATTATTTAATGACAAGCCTATTTTACGATTTGGTGGGGCCCATTTTGTTTTTATATTTGTGGTATTATTACTATCATTCACACTTTCAAAAAAGTGTAGAGGGAGGAGGCATAGCACAGTCAATAACGAGGGCAGCGTACAAATAGTAGTCGTGTTTACAATTAAAGATATCAGCAATTTAATGGTAGGAGTATTTGACGATTAGGTGCCCCCCCTTTCGTATTTGTGATATTAAGCTCTTTGGCTGCGCTGTTTGCTTTAATTTGGCCATACAGTAAAAAAGGAGCCACGCCTATCCCCAAAATCATACAACCTATTCCAGCAGGTGCCTATTAAGCTGTTTTCAAGCAAAATAGTCCCTCTTAATCTAGTATTACAAATTGATGCTATCATTCTTTTTGATCTCTTCTTAAACTTGAGATCTTATTAGATTTAACTTTGCCCCTAATCCAGACCTTACTAATTTTAAATAAAGACTAGTGTTTCATACCGATACAAAAAGCCTATCAATTACAAATATCAGTAATTGGTTTCACAGTTTATGTTTGCTATTTAAATGATAGTGGATAATTTTGCTGCCTGCTGCTGTCCTCACTACATAGTGGTAAGTATTGTGATGTCACTTAAAATTATAGCGTATCGGTGCTTTGTAAAAGGATTTAAGACAGTGAAAAAAGCATGCTTAAAAACACTTCAATGAATAATCGCTTGTTGCACCTTGACATAAGGTAAAATGGGATGGAATTACTTTTAGTAAAGATTGACGTTTCTTGAAACGCAATTAATTAAAAAATGCATGGGCGATTGAGCATAGCCACTGCATGTCACCTAAGTTCATCAACAGTTTGGCAATGTCTTATTTGCCCTGTTTTTATCATAGGCGTTTCTAAACTAATGTTGGTCCTGGCATAAACGCAGCCAGGCAAAGAGCAAACCAATCCAAAGTGAAGCATTGCAGAGCCCCCATCAATAATTTCGCGATAAAGAAAATCAAATCAGGTGGCTACAGTGCTCTTACACAATCGCAAAAAATCGCTTCAATATTTACTGTAAATGATACATAGCTCCACACCAATACTGTGCTGCAAAATATAAAACAGGACCATCTTTATGCCTCCTTTTTTTCTAGGAGGATCATCAATGCTTTTGCTAGGGGTTGGCTGCGCATTAAAATGTTTAGAAATTTAATTTCTAGATAAATATTTTCGAAAATTATGATAGATGATGCCAAAGAGCCATGCTATTCACAAAGAACAGTCAAAATGTATCAAAGAACTTAGTTTATCAAGAAATTTCAATTATATGAAATACAGGCACCAAAATTTTAAGTGTTTTTAACCAGTAGGGTACATTTCATAAATGTTTAGAGATATATTTTTTTGATGAATTTTTTTGGAAAAGTATATCGATGATGGCAAAGAACCATGCTTGTGATTACAGTAGTCAAAATGTACTCAAGAACTAACTTTGTCCAATAATTGCAAATTTTTTTAATCTAGGAGGATAATTAATTGCTCCAATAAAAATGGAACATAATGTATGTCAATCAATTCTTGATCAGCCTCTATAAACCAATCCTTAGTTCTAAGTAATTAAAGTCCCATATTACTGGAAAGTAAATTTCCTAAGCTTTGAAACGACACTAAGTTTTAGTACCTTGTTATAACCTTTATTTATTAAACTTGACTGTTTTACTCGGTTTACAACTTTTTTGGAGAAAAATAAAGCTACACTACAGGTCTAAAGGTTCAATTTGCTAACAAATACTGAAAATGCAAGTCATATGCTATCAAGATTGCCTTAAAATAATCTTTGATTTTTTAAAAAATTTTTGAAATCGGTAGAGAAATGAGTGATAAACCATTTTTTATGTAAACTGATTTTGTAGAAAGGTTGCAATAATGGAAAAATTCATTACATGATAATCTCTCGTAACGAAAGACTATGTCAATCGTGCCAAACAGCACTATGACACCTAGAGCAAGTGGGAAGCATGCAAGAGAAAGAGAAAGCATGATAAAATGGATTAAAATGATTAAATAAAGAATTGCTCGTTGTATCGTCAACTAAGCTGTAATTGTTGTAAATTTGTTTTTATCAAAAGCACCTTGTTAATACCTCTTGAAAATGCTATTAATTGCGTTTCTACGATCAGTAGTTTTTGAGAAAACACAGATTACAAATTGAGCAATCAAGGGTTGATTATGACGTGATTTTGGACCCTAAAAAGATGACATTCGTTGTAAGGTGACGACTCGGGGACTGGTTTTCATTTGAGCAAAAGGCGATTGTCTTGTGTCAAGACATAAAAGTTAAAAACAATTATCTTTAATTATACCGTCATCGTGACGTCACAAACCCCCTAAAGACAGTCACCCTTAGGTGGTGATTAATCGTGCCAAGTTTGATGTTTGTACGTTCAGTAGTTGCGGAGCAGTTAAAGCGCATGTATGTACGTAAACACATACAGAAAATTAAGCTTTACTGCCTAGACACTTGATCACCGATTACAAACCAGTTATGAGAGTTACCAATAATGTAGGCTTAACAGTAATGCGTAAGCTTCAACATTCAGTTGTCATGAAACAAGAGATGCACCCATATGCCAAGCTCTGTTGTTGTTGTGTACTACAACATACCATGCTTTTAGTCTTTAAATTGGTCTTAGTTCCTATCTGCATCTATGTTCACGAATCGTGGATAATGACCAAAAGAGAGTGATCTCAAGTGTAAGTTGCGGAATGACACTTTTGATCAGGATTGAAGATGCATGACACATAGATATAGCTCGCAGCATAAAAATCTCCATCAACCCACTGCTTCTTGATAGAGAGAGAGGTCTCAGCTGCATTGATTTGCCTGTATGAAAAATGCCGCACAAAAGACCAACACTTCTTATTCCTAATGCCACAACAATTAGAAAAAAGACTGCTTGCCACAGAAGAACTAGGTGGACGAGTTACATAAGCAACTTGGCTTGGTCAGGGCTTGAAATTAAACTAGATGAATTAGTAGATGTAGCTAGAGGTGGTAAAGTTTATGAGAAGTCCCTAAGACTGTATTTTCTGTGTCCCTCCTAAGAAGAAAGCCAGGTTTAAAGGATTTATGTATGCTCATTAAGTATGATGATTAGAAACAATGAAAAAATGAAGTTTGCCACAAACATAAAAAACCGATCCTATATTTATAAAAAGATTAAAAATTACCAAAAAAAACTTAGAACATTTTGCGTTTTCTTTCACATCATATCAGCCAAAAACAAAGGTTCCTACCTTAAATCAGAAAGACTAGAAGATCTAGATCTCCTTAGTGGTGGTACTGGTGGCCTTGTTTGGTTATAATTGTTAAAGTCTGAAGCTTTTGACGTGCAATCCTGCTCATTGTTGTTAGATCTAAAAGACAAAGTTTATTTCATTATACTTTTAATTTTTTACATTGATCTGTGAAATACATGTATTACTAGCACAGCTAGTAATGTGAAGAAGTGATAAGAATTCACACCAATTAAATCCCATGCCAAAAAAGGGTCAAGGTAAGTTTAGCCCAGTTGAAATAACTGACGTTGTATTTCAAAAAGTAACAAAAAAAATATGGCATACCCAATTCCAGAGTCATTTGTATGCAGATGGGAAATACTGCTGCCTCTGCTGTGAGATGGCTTGCAAAGATAAGGTTCTTCACTAGTGAATTGATCAAAAGTAGGTCGATCTGCTCTTGGAATAATCTATAAAATCATGCAAAGATTGAAATATGCCGGTAAGAGAGAAGTTCGACAATAATTGCAATTTTGCACCAGTCATGCTTGAATTTAAAGGTGTTATTTGGAATTTATTTGCAATTTATTGAACTGACGTGATGGCGTAGTGGTTAGAGTATTCGCTTTGTAGTTGATAGACAGGAAGCTTAATCTCCTTGTCGAGTCATACCAAAAGATTAAAAAAATGGTATCCACAGCTTCCCTGCTTGATGCTCAGCATTTAGGGGAGGTTGTGGAGAACAAGCAGGCAAGTTCGCTTGTTGGTCCTTGGGCAAGGCACTTAACAGGATGCTCCCACCTTTATGTGAAAAACAAGTGGCCCAGACACCTCAGAAATGGTAACCTCCAAGCGAGTGCAAACATCCAGTCCAAAATATAGCGATACAATTTACGTTCTTGTAAGTGGAGGATAAATATGGCAAAAAAATTACATTTAAACCCAACATTAGCCTCATCAACTAATCCAAAGCAAAAAATAATCAAATAAAAAATTAATAACAATCACTGTCACTTGGCCCATTTGCATTTTGCACACGAATACTCTAAATATAAGGATTTTACAACAATAAATAACAGAGCTGTGTGATTATGACTTATGGAAAAGTTATCTTATTTCAAACCTTAAAATTATCTGACCAACATTGCAGTTTTCTTTTAAATACAATCAAGGAAAGTGTAAAGATTAGTAATGCAATCAAATCAAAACTTATAATATATAAATTTTCCAACACAATTGACAGTCATAATGCCCATTCCTACTCTTGCCCTCACATAAGCACAACTGGCAAGCATTATTTTCAAATGGTTTACACAAGAAAGTGTATGGCTTATCAAGGCCCCTTAGGTTTGAAGCATTTTGTTACAATTAGGCACCTGTTTAAGAAGTGATAATATGCATTTCTTTTCAGGAGTGTTCAGCAATGGCTTGACTGACTCAGCAAGATAGAATGCATTTCGATTTTGATTATAACACTGTAGGATACGTGTAATGTCTTTTTGTTCTTTTTTGGTCAAAAGCTTCTTGACAGCAGTCTTTAAAAAATAACTTTATTATCAACACAATACTACAACACACCACATTTCCCATTGGGAAAACTATTCCAAAAGACACCAAAACACAAAATTCAGCCAAAAGTGTTTGAGATAACTTTTTTCGTAAACCTTGATGTCAATTCCATAATTTGGTTCATCAGTGTTATGGTTAACTTATGTTAAGCTACAGATAGTCTGCAGAATTTCCACAATTTAGGAGTATCCACTGTTTCTCTCAAGATTTGGTTTAAAACTGTTAAAATCAATTTTTCAATTAGGTGACTAATACATGCTCATGCAAACAAAAAGCACAGCTACCACCTAAAATGCATATCTGCCATCTTAACAAATAACAAACAAATGATTACATAATTTGGTTTATCGATCTAAATATCAATAAATTTTAGGAAGGTATGTTTATAGCTAAAACAATAACACTGATACCATTTGAAAACAAAAGTCTAACATAGATAGATTGAAATCTTTGGCATAATTGATACACAATTAAAACATTAAAAAAAGTGTAGTAATGTTCTATTTTAGTGTAATCTCAATGCTAGTTATATTGGCTGTATTTGTATTTTTTCTTTGACATCTGCAGTTGCCAAAAAAACAAATAACCATGTAAAACATCGTTATATTAAGGCAGTGGCTATTTTGCCGTCGACGGCAATTTACCCTCAGAGACTATTTTGCCGTGAGTTGTTTGTGATTGGTCAATCTTAATGACGTACTAAACATGTGACTTTTGGTCGTCTCTGATTGGTCAATTTTAAAAACCAAAAAAAAAAATTTTGCACCCCCAGGTCTCTATCCCCCACCCTGCACACTCCCTTACAGTGTACACTGCCCCGTACATTTACATACCGAGCCTGCCCCTTCAGTGTACACTGCCTTTCTTTTCAAGCCCTGGCCAGCTGAGATTCGAACCCGATACCTTGGTATCTCAAGATAAGCGCTCTATCCACTACACCACAGAGTCACTGGTGCAATAATTGCAAATTTGGCTATATAAACACACGTGAATGATCACGGCAAAATAGATTCCAAGGGCAAATTGCCGTCGACGGCGAAATAGCCACTGCCTTATATTAACTACAAATCAACTCACTTGAAAATTGTATACATTGATATTGACACCACGTTTTATATTTGCAGTTTCAGATGAATTCCAGCTCTCTGTTTTGAAATATGATGCCATTGCAACAACATGACGTGAAAAATCAATACAGTAAAAAATTTGCCACAAGTTATATCAACCTAAACTAAATATGGTACCATGTATGATTTAAATTGTATATCCTATCTTTTAAATGATCGGTAGTCTGTAGTTGCAGCATTGCACACAGGTGCAATGGCCATACCATCATCTTCAAATTTAATTAAATATCTTTTCATGTGCATGTTTTATGGTACATCATTTTGCAATCATTTCCTTTTTGGTCCACTGTTGTTAATCTTATGGCAGTGGCTATTTTGCTGTCAACAGCATTTTATCCTTGGAGGCTATTTTGCTATGAGTTATTTGTGATTGGTCAATCTTAATCACATATTGAACATGTGACTTTTGGTCGTTTCTTATAGGTCAATTTTAATAATCAATCAAAAAAATTTGTACCCCCAGTGTGCACTCCCCCACACTGTACACTCCTTCCCAGTGAACACTACTCATGAGTATACTAGGGGTACAAATTACTGTCAACAAATGTACACCACACAGCCACACTCCCCTGCACTACCAATGTGTACACATACTAGGCCTGCTCTTTCAGCATACACTGCCTTTCTCTAAGTGTGCTGCCAGCCAAGATTCCAACCTGCAACCAGAGCATTTCATGGTAGGTGCACTATCCATGTACCACAGCATCACTTGCAGAATAGTAGCAATTATGGCAATATAAACACACATGAATGATTATGGCAAAATAGTCTCCAAAGGTAAAATGCCGTTGACGTCAAAATAGCCACTTCCCAATCTTATTTTCTTTAATGCTGATTTGGGAAAAATAAAAAGCAGTGGCTATTTTGCCGTCACTAAGTATTCTACTATTGGAGACTATTTTGCTGTCAGACATTTGTAATTGGTCAATTTTAATGCTTATGAAGCATGTGACTTTTGATCGCTTCAAATTGGTCAATTTTAATAATCAACTAGAAAAATTTACACCCCTAGTGTACACTCCCTCACACTGTACACTACCCTGTACATTCACATACCGGGCTGCTCCTCTCCAGCGTACACTACCTTTCTCGAAGTACCGTACTCTGCCAGCCAAAATACGGTACCAACTCCGAACCTTTGCATTTCAAGGCAGCTGTACTATCCACGCGCCATAGCGTCATTGCAGCAATTATGGCTATTTAAACACACCTGAATGCTTACAGGAAAACAGCGACTTCCCATTGAGAAAGTAATCATGCCGACGGTTCTGCAATGCTTCCTTCCGGTCAACATCATAACTTTGACAAGTGTAATGAAGCGTAGTGTTACCATGATTACATTAGGATTCTTATTTTTAATTAAATTGGGAGTTCTTATAGGATCTATAGTTCAACTGTACAGAACGTAAATTAGGAGGAAAAAAAGCAGAGCATGACCCAATCAGACAAAAGAAGCTTTGACCATTTTATTATTGTACACCCACTTTCCATGACGCCAACATTGTTTTGTCGGTGACATAGAGAGCTGTTCTACAATAACGAATTGGTCACAGTGGCAAAATTAAAACCAAATTTTGGGAGGGGGCAAAAACAATAAATTTGTTGGATAAACTTTATTTGAGATCAACTTTTTGAACCTAATTGTTATCCTATTTTCAAGCCAAAATGCCTTCAATCCTTGACGCATTCAAAAAATGGGAAGACTCCAGCCCTTGTGAGTTTCCCAGGCTAAGTGTTGGCAATTTACTATACGTCTACAATATTGGAAACATCTCCCGAATTTAGGTGTTAATAGCAGTCCTCGAAAATGATTTTTAAAAATGCTCCAGCTCTTAATTTTAGTGTCTACATACAAAAAGTCAGAAATCTTTATTTTAAATCGAAGTTGACATCTCTTTAGAGTTTCAGCAGGTTAATCTCCAAAAAGAAGGCCTCCTGATTTTGGTGAAAAATACCTCAATTTAACCTTTAAGCACCGAAATAAAGAAATGATACGCCAGTGCTCAAGACTGAGAAAATGTGTACAAAACTTTATCTCATCAGATATGGTGATTCTACCACAGCTGTGACTATGAATAATTGCACGTTGAACTATTGGTAAAAATAGCCTATTTGACCATAATTTTTTCATTTATTGCATTGGTTGGGTTGGTTTGCTATGCAAATAGATACTTCTCAGTTTTTCTTTGTTGGATGGGGTTTAAGCTATGTTTATAAAACTAGCTTAGTCGATTACAGTAGTTGCATTTAGTTATTTATTCAAACACAATTATATCAAACATTACTAAGTACAATTATGACAATCATTACCAGCAACTTTATGACAAACGTTACTAGTAACCTTACGACAAACATTACCAAGGAATTCAAAAAGAGGAAAGAATGACAAAACTTGGAAACTAAGATGCAAATCTATTCAGTTTAGTGGCATTACTCACTAGTCCATTCGGAAACTTTTAAAGGATCGTGAAAATTCTGATAGGAAAGATTTTTCAAACTTAGCAAACTGCAGATAGTGACAATGTTTCGACCTATCAGGTCTCTTCAGTGCAGTTGGTAACCGACAAGATGCTAGAGGCTTTTAATAAAGCATAGCTTATACCGCCACATTTATGGAATCTATACCAGATCCACTTTTGTAGAAGGTCTGTCAGTACTCAGCGAAGAAAAATCTATTACCCAATTTCGAGGGTCTCTAAAGTAATAACTTTTAACCAAATTAAGGCGTTTCTTAAAACAAAATTAGGCTATAGTTATTTTAGAATATATTTGCCTTAATGGTCTACATAAGAAGGAGTGAACGCTTGTCTTTGATCTGGCAACCTCACGAGAGTAAACGACACCAGGCATGGACATTGAGCGGACTCGAAAATTGTCATCCTGAATTTTAAAAGCATAATTGTTATTTAATCAAGTAATATCACCACCAATTGAACAAGGTCATTTTTAAATACGAAGGTAGAAAAGCAGGAAAATTATAGAGCTCCAGTGTAACCTAGAGTGGATCCCACTTCCACCACGACATCTATGGGGCTATTTTCGTCACATCTAGTCGGCAATGCGATGAGATGTACCAAGAGTCTGGCTCGTGTTAAAAATTTGCAAGTTCAAGGTTATATGACCTAAACCTATACCTTGCGTGAGGCAATTTCTTGAAATGCCTGAGCGCAAATCACTGCAGAGCGTGTAGGATTTTCTCAGCAAATACACAAATTGAAAGTCAATTGAATCATATTTAAACAAATGTTAACTGATTACAGCAAAACCGTATTTAAATAGAATAAATTAGATGAAAAATAATTAACCTAGTCACAGTGTTGTTGGCCTGGAATTTTACTGTTGTCCTAGCTATAGTTTTGTTGGCCTAGGCATTTATCCTATTGTCATACGAAGAGCACACCGAGCACATGTGGAAAGGTGGACGGTAGAGCGTGATGATTCTAAAGGATTCCGGTTAACGTGTGGTGTTTTGCTTCCGAATCACTACAAGCGGGCAAAAATTAAACAGTGTACTCTTTAAAACTTAATAAATGTAGACGCTGCTTCAAGCTTGGAAAGCGCTGGCAACGTTTACTTGAGGAAACCAAAATCTGCAACGCGCTCACCGTGAATCCACTGCTGTACTAAACATCAATTGTCAGAACTTGAATTTATTGGCACAACAAAACTTAAGGAAAGCGGTTTCAAATTAAATTATTTCTTCCAACTGACATGTTCCAAAAACTGCGTGAAAACAGCCAACTGAACGAAAACAGATTGTCTCAATAAACTGTCATGCCAACTTTTTCTTTTTCCAGGACGCTACACGCGATCACGTGACTAACAAAATTATTAACTATTTACGAGGGTTTCCTGCGTCAGTTACAATAAATTACAAGCGCAACTACAAATTGTGCAATCTAAATCTTATAAATCCGCATGCATACGTACGTACAACCAGAACACACACACACAGAAAATACGGAGCTGGGCAGCGGCTTCATAGGAAAAGGAGGCTCTCCGGTTCTCTTACTTTTTCTTTAAGAAAGAATCGCACTGTCCATCTCTACATGTACACAAACACACAAAAACACACAAAATAAATAAATCATAAATTCTTTATGAAAATTGAAGTCTTCTCTGCAATTGAAAACTTGCACTATCAATTTTCAAAATATTGCAAACGAATCAAACAAAATACCAACATCTTGCAAGCGTTAGAAAGCAACGCAAATTGCTCGATCTAAAGATATGCAGAAAGGGTAATTTTTTACGAATATCAAGAAAAAAACTATGTTGTTTGGTACAGATTTTCAGAAATTGGCTATTAATTTTAGGCAGAGAGTACTTCAATGAAGGGTCATATATTCTATCACAAAATGTGACAAAAACGTTATGGTGTCGGTAAATCACAGTCACTTTTAGTGGTAAAAAATTGTACAAATAACATTAGCAAAATTTTTCCTACAACATGATTATATTGCAAGATGGCACAAAAAATTTACAAATAAGCGTAGCAGGGGCGTACGCAGAAATTTGTTGAGGGGACGCCGAAATGGCCTTCTGCAAAAGTCACGTGACACTCGTGGTGAAGGCCTTTTTGTTTGAGAGATTAATATTCTCAATGCTATATCAAAGGACTTTTTGGTACCGTTACCAGCAGAACGGCTGAAAATCATTTTTTCGAGGAGGGCGCATAGGATCCCCTTTCGTACGCCACTGAAGCTTACTGACGTTTGGCTACCCCTTTCTGCAGTTGCAAAATTTGATTAGTTGATCTAACTTTTTTTTCTTTTTATTAGGCATTGCTATCTGTTCCATTAAACAGAAAATTTTCATTATCAAAAAAGTATTAGAACGCGTTTTCAGAAACAAAACATAAAAAAGGGCGTTTCTAGCATACCGCATACTATTGGTTCCAGCTCTCCTGCATATTACAAAAGGCTGTCATATTACGACGGAGAAATTCAACAAATTTTTCACTCTGTAAGCTTATTATAATCAGCATAACGTAATCTTAAATATGCACAATTGGTGAGATTTTAGAGTCAACACATAAATGACACGAAGCCTGAAAAAAATATTTTTTGATAGCTTTCTGAAGATCATTTTTTCATTGGTTGATCCCCTTTTCCATTCTGCCCCTCTTTTGCCCACTCAAAAACAAGCTGGAATTTCGATCTTGGATTAATCCACATGTCAATTTAGATCACTAATTTAAAAATAAATTGAGCAAACAGTACAGCACAAAGTCATATATGACTTCTATCAGGTATTTACTTGAGTGAATTTACAAGGGGATGCAGAATTCAAATATCACGGCAAAAAGCTTTTCAATGAAATCCCAAAAATTTATTAGATACAAACTAAATTTGGGTTGACAGATCTTTTTTAGAGTTAAGCTCAAAACTGGGTAAAAAAGTGGAGCTCTTTTTGAAAGCACGTTTAAAATGAAATAAAGCAGCCGGCCCCTTTTTGGTGAAAACTTTTGAATCCCCAGTGAGTGTTGAAACATTGGTGTAGTCAACTTAGCGATTTATTTTGAAGAATTAAATCGATTTTTTCTGTGCTGTTGACCAACTTCTTTCTTAGGTTTGATGAATTGCAAAACAACTTTAAAAGTTTGTGGCTTCTTTTTGCTCTTGCTCCGAGTAAGTATTTACCTCTCTCAAACACTTATTGTCCGGATAATTTGTTTCGTAAAGTAATTTCGAAATTGAAGGAATTGATTTAGGAGGATGGTATTCCAGAATAAGTCTCTGGCATAATTTTGATAGCAACTCAACGTGGTCCACTGCGTAGTTTTCGTTTGCTATGGTTCTGGGTGAGGCATCTCTCCACTTATGAAATTCCATATATGCTGTATAATTTTTATCTAAATAATTTAGGTAGTTTACCAAATCCTTTGGCGATGAGTAGTCTTCAGCATGAATGAAAGAATTAGGTGGGGCGACTCTCAAGACATCCTCCTTGGTAGGACCCCATACAATAGGTACCAAGCCTGCTTTAATGCTGTTTCTCCAAAATTTTTCGCTCACGTAATCAGGGCAGTGTAAAGAATTTTCAAAAGCCAAATAGAATTTATAATGCTGAACCAGAGTGATCAGTCTTGACTCGTCCCATTTTTGTTGAAAGCATTTACCAAACTTATCCAATTTCAGGCCAGCCTTGACGAGGCTCTTTGCATATAATAATCGTTCGGTAGCGCCTGGCAGACGATGGCAATTACTTACTGCCCATATTGCCAGCTTGGTCTTTTTCCACAAAGAAGAAGACTTGTCAGTGGTATACTTCCATCTTTTAGTGGCTTCAACAGCGCTTCGGTGGCTGCCAAATCGAAATTGAATGTCAGCAGTTCTCATTAAGCTCATGGACAAATTAAAAATGGGATCGACCAAGGGATTGTTCAATAGATTTTTGAAATGAACGGTTTTTGCTGGCGTTTCAGCTGTCCAAAACGCGTACACCTGATTTGGAGTTCTACAAAAAGGAAGTAATTTAAGTAAAAGTGTGGAGATAAAAATAGTTGCAGAAATAGTGGAAGGGAGAGTGTGCTATATCCTTCCCAATTGGTCAAAAAAAATAAAATAGGCAAAAGCTTCGCAACTCTGTCGAAAGTAGTAAAATTTTTTGTGGAAAAAAATGCCTAGTTTTTACTTTAGCTTTTTTTCCAACGTGCTGCTACTTCCACCATTGGTATCAGTTCTGGGAAAATATCCATCAATGATCTGATAAAAAATAACAAAATCACTTCTAACGACTTCTTGGAATATTGACTTCAAATTGAAGAGGCCAAAACAAAAACAAAAACAATTTTTAACTTTTCAGGACATATTAAAAAATATTAATAAAGAGAAGCCATCACAGCCTACCTTCTTCTATCTCTCTCGTAGCAGAAAGGGCTCTTATGCCTAAAAGGCTACTGCCGGGTAAGGCCACGTTACGATTACTTTAGCAAAATACAGTTTCACCTCGTTAACTCGGACAGCTGGGGAGAAGGGTGTCCGTGTTAGCCGATTGTCCGACTTAACCAACGGCCTATAGGCCATAGCTTATAAACATGCCTAGGATAACGAAGTTTAGTTAAAAATGCCGCTAATATATAGACTATTTTGTTTTACTACATTTACCTTCATAACATGTAAAAACGCAGATTTATTTATTTATTTTTGTTTATTCAAATAAATCACCTGACGAAGGCTACGCTGGGATAGCCAAGCCTAGCAAACAAACCTGTACCGATATCGACTGTTATTACCGGCTATTACCAAAGTTATTTTCTATTACCTTACCTTCATAACATGTAAATAATTAATGTACAGTACCCCTGTACACAAACATCTTTAAAATTTTTAAACGTTTTTTTCTTAATCTTGGAACGTTTTCCATTTTTTTCTCGGTCATGGTCCGAGTAAACCGATATCTGGCTTAACAGGGTCAGTGCTAACGAGGTAAAACTGTAGTGGACTACTACAACAAGTAGTAGTCTGAATGTTTTAGAAGTTATGCTAATAGCAAATATTTTAAGAAAGTGTTGAAATTTGAAAGTCCCGAAACAGATCTGGACAAAGAACCAATATACTTAGAAACAAAAAATCAAAATGCAAAACAAAATCTTCAGATACTACCTTGTTTTTGGGTTTGGAAGATCAAGTTTCTCTAAATATTTATTGTTGTTGAAAATAACGACTGCAGCACTTTTCTCCAACGTTGATCGATCCATTGTAACTCTACAAGATCCATATTTCTCGGTAGCGTTGAACTCAATTCCTTTTTGTTCAATAAAAGCAGATGTAGTCCACACTAATATCACTGGTCGATCTTTCTCTTTTTTGACCGCTTTGTTTGAAAGTTTGCTTTGCATTAAAGAACCTTCTTGTCTAATATTTAAGTCGTTGCCTGGAAATATCTGCTTGCTTTTAATGGAATAAGCAAGATTCTCAGGCTGGAATTTCTAAAAAAAGTATTTGGTAAAATAAGGCGTTGGCACACAAAAAAAATGGGTATAAATTATATAAAATAGTTGCTTTGAAGGAAGGTGCACAGCATTCAATTTATTTAGCAAAAATGCCAAATAACCAGCGTTTAAAAGTTACTTGTAGTTTGGTAAGTGTTTTCTTTTCAAAAGCTATTACGAAAAACAACAAAGCTAGTACTCTCAGCAGTACTTATTTTATAATTTCACTCCAGTGTTTTTGCATCATCAAAAAAATATGACTTCAAAGTGAACGAGAGGCTTGTTGAATTGCAAGAAATAGCAAGCTTTTTTTCTGGTAGTGAAATAAAGTTAATTCAAAGTGCGGAATAAAAGTGTTTGCTGCATGACATTCTGTTGCATCGTGATCTGCTTTTGTTTTATTAAAATATGGCTTTAAGTCTACAAAATAACTCCACAAACAGACAATTCGGCCTATGTTTGCTGCCCTAGTGGTGCTTTAGGACTGGGCCTGGCATTCACGGCCTCATGTCTGAGCAGTAACGAGAGTTAGTAAACCCTAAGCTTCCTACAAAGTTGTCACCTTGAAGCAGATGTAAAGAAAAAGCCCTTACATAACCTTTATCTTTAGCTGGTTTTACTCACTCAAACAATCCAGCGTTTTTAAATACCATGCCGCAGGCTCTCCTTGTAGAAAATAGCAAACACAGAAAAGTCTCCACAAAGTACACTTTTGATTAGGGGCGTGGCAAGAAAATTGCGAAGGGAGCAGTCCACCCTGGGTGACATCTTTGCAGACACTTTTTTTTCATATTTTGAAGACTTTTCAAGAAAATTTTGGTTAGTTTAGGTTGAAGACCTCTTGAGAATACTCTTTAACTTTAAAAAAATTTAAACTGGCCATAATTCTCGAGACCACACGGAATATCAACTTGATTTTGCGAGTGACGCTATTCAAAATGATTCCGAGCGTCACAAAGTTTTTTGACGTCACTGCTTATAACTTACTTCATTCTGGTGGGCAATGTAAGCGCGGTAACAAACAACAATAATAATAATGATTAGTAGTTTTACTGCATATTTTCCGTTATAACTATTCATAAATCGAATATTGAGCATCTACAAAATATTTATTTTGTTAGCACAAATTTTTTCCGTCTGAAACCTTTATTGCCAAGAGTTGCTTAGGCCTTATGCAACTTTAAAAAGCTGTAAACTGCAACCTTAGACATCAATTTTCTTTGTCACAAATGCAAGCTATAGCAATACCCATTTGCTTGACTTTAACTTTGTAGTTTGCTTTCTGCACAGTCAAATAAACTGGTAGGCTCTCTGAAAGCATTGGACTACCATTTGTCGCACTTTCGTTTAATCTAGACGTAAATCTCATCAATCGTCAAACAGATTGATAAATAAGAAATCTTCAACTCGCAAAGTGCACAATGAATTCGCTTCTAAGTAGCCGCAGGCGAGAAAATGAATAAGCAACCAGCTCTTATTTGTGAAACAGCCCTCATTTAGGCGATTATTTGAAATGAATACTTTTTCAAAATTACAGGTAAAAACCTGGGTAAGGCCGCAACAGCAAAAAAAGAGCTCAACTCCCTGATTGGATTAGTGATTTTTGAAAGTAGACAACCCCCTTTTATAGAAATGCTGTTCGAATAGTTGAACCTCCTGATCTTAACTCCTCGGTAGGCCTTTACCACGGTCTGTCTGGCCCAGTGAGCCAACGTGTTCCTGACGGTCAATGACCGAGAATTTTTGAAAGGGAGGGCATCAACTCCGGTAAAGATATTTTTTCGAGTTCAGTCAGAATTTTGACAAAACTAAGTGTTTTTGGTAAAATGAAGATGAGAGATCACACAGAAGTTTTTTAAAAATGGGCCTTTTGTTGGTAAAGTTTTTAATAAAAGCTGTTTGCCTACTTCATCAAAGATCATTGGAAAACGGAACGTACGTTGATTTTTTTGCTAAGTTGTCAACGCCAAAAACCAATGCTTAGGCAAAATATCTCTCTTCCTCTTAAATGCAGAAGTAGTTCTGACTTATATTTTTCCTCTCCGAAATAGGGCGCCAGTTTTTCTTTCTTCAAACACAATGTCAGTGACAACATTAATAATAACATTTATTAAACACATATTTTGTAATTGCATCAATAAGGTACGCGTTTTATCATTGCTTTCTCTTTCCACAGCTGGGACGACGGAACAGAATCATACAACTTCAATTGTTAGCTTAACTTTACGCTTTACTACTTTTGTAGCACCAACACCACTCGCAATCCGTTTTACCTATATTTCTATAACCACATGCGCCATCTAGAATAATGGTTTATGCTTTACACTTGCGAACAGAGGGAGTAGCGATGCTACTTAGAACAAGGGTGTGCAACCTGCGGCCCACGAAAGGATAAAGAATGTGACCTAAGGCCTGCGTCCACAGATTGAATTTTTTAGTCGACATCTCTAAATTTAGTCCGTTTGAGGCCGACCAAAGAAGCTGAGGTCTCAATTGAACAAAAAAGATCTTCTTTCGGTCAGTCCCACATACAACACACAATTTTACGCCATTGTTCTCTTGAAAAACTCTGACTGGCCTGCGAAATCTTCCACTAGTGTAAAATTAGCAGGCTTGTAAAAAGGATTGCACACCCCTGGTTTAGAACTAGACTCTGCTGGTTACTGATTGCATGAAAATAGATGTAATTAGCGTTGAAGAACACCATTTAATTTCTTAAAAGTTTAGTGATTCTTTTTCGTCTTTCTCTGTGTACATGTTGAAAGGACGAAGACATTTATTGTCCGGATAACCAGTCTTATAGAGCAGTTTTGAAATTGATGGTATAGTTTTAGGTTTGTGGTTATCGACCACTATTTTTTTACACAATTTAGACAATAGTTCTTTGTAGCCACTTGCTAGATTGTCTTCATCAACCGAGTACAGCGGTGCATCCCTCCACTTGTGGTACTCCATATAGGCTGTGTAGTTTTTATCAAGGTAGTCAATGAATTTCACTAGATCTCTTGGTCTTTTAAAATCGTCTGCATGGATAAAAGAATTAGGTGGAGCAACATCCAATACATCCTGCTTCGTAGGTCCCCAAACTATTGGCACAAGACCTGCTTCGAGGCTATTTTTCCAAAACTTTTCGGTGACATAGTTAGGGCAATGAACTGAATTTTCAAATGCCAAATAAAACTTGTATTTCTGAACTATGGCAGTTAATTTTGTCTCGTTGTAAAGAGCGTTGAAACATTTTCCATATTTATCTAATTTTAAACCTGCTTTCACGAGACTTTTTGCGTACAAGAGTCGTTCAGTTGCTCCCGGAAGACGGTAGCAGTTACTCACAGCCCAGACAGCAAGTTTACTTTTTTTCCACAACGGTGAAGATTTTTCGGTTGAAAATTTTAGACGCTTTGAAGTTTCTAGCGCCCTCCTGTGACTCCCAAAAGTTATTTGGACGTCCGCAGTTTTCATAAGGCTCATGGACATATTAAATATGGGATCAATTTTTGGATTTTCCAAGAGATTTTTAAAGACAAAAGTCTTTGCAGGAGTTTCGATGGTCCAAAACACATAAAACTGATCAGAAGTCCTGAAAAAAATTTGTAAAGTCAAAAGATATATATGAAAATCATATGTATAATTGAGTATGGAAATAGACAATTACAATTACTTTGCTTTTCAAACGTAAAAGAAAGAAAATCGCTCATTAGCTATAACAATTTTACAGAAGAAGCCATTTTACAAAAATTAATTTTTCGAGCTAAAAATTGTACATTTGACGTCATAGTTAGAATATTTTGACTTCGTTTTGAAATAAAATTTTCTTATTAGGAGAAGGCAATTAATGTTTCAGCTCTAGGTCGACGCATTTAATAAAAATCAAATTGGATAAAAGAATATGTTCATTTATTGATTTAAATGAATTAAATTTTATAAAATAAAAAGTAAGAACAAGATAAAAGTTTGACCTAAGGAAAAGGAAAAAGCAAGTGTTTATCAATTTTCCGAAAATATATTTAATCAACTGACAAACAAGCCGATTCACTCGGCTCTAGATCTAAAACTGATCTGTAACTATCTAGAAAAAAATCAGTTACACGTCGTAGTCATCAATGAAAGATATTCTTACGTCATTAATGTTTTGTTTGATAGCAAATACTGCAAAGCTAAGCAAACTGTTCAGTCTGGAAGCACAACAAGTAAAGGTTTTTACGTCACAGAAAAACTAGGCCAAAAACAAGAACTTCAGTATGTACAACATGATAAGCATGAAAATACGTAACAGAAAACAAGAAAAATGCTTCATTTGCGTGAGGTATTTTTAAAAAAGGAACATTTTGACCGTAATTTGACCTAGGATAGCGTTTGATTGTTTTCACCTCATAACATTTTCAACACGCTAAGTTTGAAGATGAAATTTATTTTGCCTTAGTTTGATGGCATTCTTAGCCGATTAAAAATTTTTACCGCATTGACTTTTGGTTTCCCGGGTTATTTGCTTTCATTAAGTTGATAGTTTTTGTCGCTAAATGGCGCTTGTTTTCGCGAGCACAACAGAGGTTTACCAGCGGTTAAAACAAGATGTACGAATAGATTCACTTCAAAAGCAAACAAGAGATAAAATAAACGCAAAGCATCGGTGTTTTTAACAACTCTCTTTCCCTCTCCCAAGCAGCACCAAAAACATTTTCTTGATTTCAGATAAAATTTTGAAACATGTTATTACGCTTGCCAGACTCGAAAAAAAACTGTTTAAGGGCCACTCAAATGAAGGGGTAACTGTAGAAACAATTCAAAAAACAAGCAACTTGTAATTTAAATGTTTGTAACAACTTCTTTGTTCACAAACAATACCTAGAAGTAAGTATTCAGTCAATTTTCAGTTGATTTCGGGGATTTGCTTGTTTCAGTTACGCCTATGGCCATCAAGTTTCCAAATCATTTTCTCTCCCAATTTTTACATAGATTAAAAAAAGTCACGACTCTTTTGATACTATAATTTACGCCAGTATCCTTAAAGTTTTTATGTCATTATCTTTCCCAATTTTCCAATAAATTTGGGAAAAATGGTCCTTTTTGTCTCTGCTAGTCACACATATGCCCTTAAATTCTAAAATCATTTTCTCTTCCAATTTTCAGGTTAATTTAAGAGGTACGTAGTCCTTTCTGCTTCTTTAACTGATTTGATATCAAACACGGAAAACAACTAAAAACAAACATCAATGCAATTGCAACTCACCTTGTTTTAGAGTCTGGCATATCCGGCGGGTCCAGTTTTTTATGGTAGTTAAACAGCACAACTGCGATACTCTTCTTCAGTGCAGACCTGTCCATGGTCACTCTACAGGAACCGTATTCCTCCTTGGCTACAAATTCGATTCCTTTTTGTTCCAATGGAGCAGAAGAAGTCCACACTAAAATCACAGGATTTTTCTCCCGCTTTTTTTGATTAGGTGGGTGAGCTCCTCTCGCTCGTTTTTGTTGCTCCCACGCCTTGTTTTTTGGACCAAAATTATTTTTCTCCTCATTCATTGTCTGTAAAAGCATGAAGCTGTAAACTTAGGTTTCATCAATACTAACTGTTCTTTGTGCGCACCTTATTGTTCAATATTTTCTTTGTTTGCATTGTTTTTTCCCAGACTCGCAAAACAGTGTCAATGGCACTAATCATACAACAATTGGCCAAACCTGCTTTCAAGTCCCAAATCTTTGATGTTGCCCAGCCAAAATACATCAATAGTGTTTCATATAAATTATCTACTTCTTATGATTTACAAAGCTGAGTAAATTGGGAAGGTTGAGGCTTTTTCTATGGACACAACAGTGTATCTGTTTGAGAGTTACCACCACACGATTTCTCAATGTCAGCCGCAAGTCCACAAACAAAATTAATTTTGTAAGCAACTACACAGCTAGAATCTTGAATTTGATGATGACTTATGCACTCATTGAGCGCGAGGTTAACGGAGCGTTTGAGAGACTGGTAGGTGAATGCGAAGTAAAGTTAGCGGCCACCCGCAGATGTCATTGCGGTCAGCGCAGCGAGCGAGCCATAGTTTCAATCGGAAACTCGAGCTTTGAAGCAAAGCACAACTTCTTTCAGCCATGTCGCATGCAACGTAACGCTTTAGGCGTTAAATCAACAGCGTTGCGACTACGTGTTTATGATCAGCTCATTACTCTACGGTGCTGCATTATTAGACGATAAAAGCTGGAGCAGGAGATGTTGGTATGCAATCGTTAAGATTACATTAACTAGGATTGATGGGAGACCTGTGCATCAAGAAACGAAGTCAAACCCTTGATTACGATGATAGCCTCAACAAATTCAGTTAATAGGTCACAGCCTTAAAACAGCATTAGTAAAAACTGATTTCTTGTGGGATTCGGACCCACAATTCCCACCAGCTTCCCTGAGATTTGAACCCGTTTTTTGATAGCGGGACTTTCCAACTAGAAATACACCTTAACTACTTGGCCGTCGAAGCCCGCAGATGAGCCTGGGAAAACTTTAGTAAGTAAATGCTGAGATCTTGCGTGTCTTGGCTCATAAAGCTGGGATCAATTCGGCTTTCACATTGCGTTATCACAAACCACGAGTCTTCAGCGTTCATCTACCGAAATTTACCCAGAAAACTGGCGAACTTTGGAAGTCGAGTGGCTGCGGCGTTTCTGGTTAGAACGCCCCGTTACCAAAAGTCTCGGTTCACGTCCTAGGGTGGCGGAGCGGAACAAATTGACTGATTATATTGAGGCTGACATCACAGTTAAGGGTTGGATCAGTTTCCCCATCAACCTTAATTAATTATTAGTGGATATGCATATCAAGGCGCCAATTAACTGTCAAATATTTCTGGCACTGCTGGAGGCTGCACGCCCTTTTGTGATCTAAGTTGGCATTTGGAAACAGTGTGAGCTGCTGGAATTTTCTTTGTTTCTATCTTCATAGTATAAAACAACACATTGTTTGCAAAGCAAAACTTTTCTATCAAGAAAAACCATAGGCTAAAATTTGCAAGAATTACATAATTCGGAGGCAAAAGTTTTTTTTTGATGGAATTTATTCCCACGGTGTAGGCTACCTCAGAAGATAATATACAAATAAATGAAATATCAGGCAATTTTTGACCTTTTTACCTACGTCAATTTTTTAGGCCAAAAGTTTTTAATTAGGATAGAGCTAAGTTTGCCCGGATACATTTTCCTCATAATTCTTTTGCTAAACTGATAGATATCTGCACTATGTTTGCAGTTTTCCATATAAATGGACAGTAGGTTATCAATAGATTTAACTTTGCCAGTACCTTGCTTAACGCCATACGTCTTGGGGCAACGTTGTTGTCAGAATTAAATGTTTGAGAAACTTCTTCTGGAGGAATATGAAAAATTTCTCTGGAGATCAAAAGCACAAAAATCGTGTAAAGAAAAAGACCAATTAATCGCTTCATCTTTGCAGTTACTTTCATATTAGTTTATCAGTCTAAAAAGCAACGATTTGTTAAATAAGCTACATCTGACAGTTGAACTTTCCTCCGAGGCTAAACATATAACCTACTGCTTAAACCAGATAAGCTATGGCCTCGTAATCGGCCTGTTGCCAATAAAAAACAGCATAAAAAACATCATCAATTTAGTGAGAGTTGGCTCACTAAAATAGAAAGTTCTTCAAAAATAAGTTTTCGGATGATCAAATTTTTCAAAATTGTTCGTTGGTAAAATTGTTTTAGATTTTTTAAGATTGTGTGTGTGTGTGTGTGTGTGTGTGTGTGTGTGTGTGTGTGTGTGTGTGTGTGTGTGTGTGTGTGTGTGTGTGTGTGTGTGTGTGTGTGTGGTAAGGACAACCTTCATTTTTTCTTCCGAAACACGGCCTTGAAAAGCTTATGTCTTTGTGTTAGATTTTACAGGAAGCATTGAAAAACTGATGCAAACGATCAATGCCTAAAAGATTTTTATCTCCAAAAAAACTACTCACTTCAGCCTTACAGGTAAATTATTGCAAAGGTTACCGACAGTGCTGGATTGCCGCTGATGCTCGTAGCCTAAAGTACACTGATATCAACTTATTCGTAATTTTGCCAAATACCAAAAAGCAGATTTTACACAGTCAATTTCAAAGCTATGTTTAGAAGTCTTATATTCGAATTCAATTCAATTCTAAGTGAAGTGAGGTGGGATTTTTGTAGAAAGCCTTCGCCGCTAATGCAGAAATGTGAGATTTGAGAAAAGCACCCCCGCCACGTTTTAAGCACTGCAGATTTTAGGGTTAGGGTTAGGACAAAATATTAGCTGACATTGCTGAATTCCATCAAGGAATAAAAATTCTAACTGGATAAGAGCGGTGGAGGTGGTGTTTTTTTGGTGGGGGCCTTCAACAAAAGACCTGTAAAATGTAACGCACGCTGCACGATGGTGGTGACGTATCGACTAGTCTTCATTGAGACTAACTTCATTACTCAAGGATAAATCTCTGCTTGTATTGCAGCACAAGTGTCCGCTCAATCAAGTGTGGGAAGGTTAAAACAAATCTTTTCTTTTAAATACTTACAATTCCTAAGGAGCTTAACAAACCAAATGGAAGACTATCTTTTTGAATGTCATTTGGGTGTGATTATCCTCTTAAAAAGTGTGAACAGCCTGATGATTTAAGCTGGTGGCATTGAACTTTATTGTTTTCGAAATCGGATATCACTTAAATTAACTTTTCCTGTTTTTACAAAGCTTTACTAGCTGCAGCATTTTCGTTGTTGGACTCGCCTCATTTAAGTTTGAATCTATCCCATTTAAAAGTTCTTTTCTGCTTTAAATTGGTTTCAAGTTAACCTTTCCAAATTAAATTTTACACAACCATATCACTGACCGCAATGTAAGCCGACTAGCAAGCTTGTATCACATTGCCTCAGGTGTTTCGTCAACGCCGTAATAAATGCAATCCGTCAGCATGAAATTCAAACCGAAATGTAGCCTACAACTCAACTCTAACCAACACCGTTCGGCAATGCTTATGACGTGTAATAATTTAAGCTACCAAAAGCATTGCATTGAACAGAGAATTATGTAATGCCTATTACGTGTAATAATATAAGCAACGGAAAACATTGTATTGAACGGATAATTTTGTCAGTTTTCTTAGTTGCTGCCAGGGTACCACTATAGCGATACCGCTTGTCCATTGATAAGCGCAACAAGAAAAACTTTTATCAAAAGCTTTGCAAATTTTCGTCGTCAACTCTGCGCGAAGATCTGATTTGAGTCACCAGTAATTCCACTATTGCAACTTGCATGACACAAAAATGATTTGACAAATCGATTTGCTTGGCGGGCACGATATCAGAGCTGGACATCTTTTTTAGCTCCAGAAGCAAATACTTTAAATTAAAACTAGACCGTCAATCGATTGTAAACGAAAAAAGCATAGCTGCATATAAAACTTTGGCAAAGAGGTATTCTTAATTACGCTTTTTCTTGAATCTGCTAAATTCAGATACTCTCTTAATCTGCAGTGTACCACTCTTCAGAGTTTACAGTAAGCGAGATCTATTTAAAACCTTCACCTCTATGAACATAGCACATGATCACCATAACCGTATCATACATCGATTCATTGAGTTAAAAAGGCAATCTACGCGCTTTATATGCATGTTCACACAAATAACGAGGTTATTTTACAAAGTAGGCTAATAGTATTTTACAAAGTAATAGTGGTTTTTTGCAGTACTACGTGCTTTATATGCATGTTCACACGAATGGCGTGGTTATTTCACAATGTTATTACTTCGTTTTTCACAAAGTTATTTCTTGGTGAAACAACCACCTCATTCGTGTGAACATGCATATAAAGTGCGTAGATTGCTTTTATAACTCAATAAATCGATCTCTCTTAATCTGGTGATCAAATGTCGGGAAGACATGCCAATGTAAGTCAAGTTTGCTAAAACACGATCAATTTATGTCAAGTTCGTATTACACGATTTAATCGTGTCATAGTTCTAATGTTCTTATGGTATTTAAATACATTTTGTAATGTCCCTCCTGCTCTAATCTACAATGCAACATTAATTGTTTTACCATGAGGAGGAAATGTGAATCAGATTAGGAAGTAAAAAAATCATAAAGCTGTGCTTATAAAAGGTCATTGCCCTAGTCTTAATAAACAACGCTATGCAAGTGGTGCTTTATTTTTGCTACACATACAGGATAGTTAAAAGTAACTAGGCGTTAAAAAATGCTTGTGATCTTCCCAGAAGATAACCGTTTCAGGTAAGATAACACTAATAAAAATTACTTATTATTCAGATTTTGTTTATTGTGTTTACGTTATTTATGGAATGTGGTAGCATTTTCAAAAGTGAGAATTCGGAATTTATAACAAATTTTTAATGCCTACTTATTTTTCAACCTTTCTGTAAATTAATTTTTTTTACAGCAATTGTACTCACTTCACGTAGTTGCAACACCACATTCTATATTGGGCTTTATTTCATAATTTTGAAGTGCTTGCCTGTTCTGTGATGCGCCAATCTTAATTTTTATGGGCTAAAAATAATTATCGTATGATTTCTCTTAGCTATTTATTTTAAAGTTGGCTAACTTTTTACAGCTTTTAGAAATAACTCTTCATAAAGTGTATTATTTGAAATTATTGGTTGATTGTTTTAATGTATTACGTCGCATTTGCAGGTTTTCATTCTTGAAAAGGGCATTACGAAAGTCGAAAACGTTAGATATTCAAGATGTTTTAGTAATTAAAATGGCTTTTAATTTATTAAAGTCGCTCGCTATAAATCAGTGTGAAATTTAAGGCTGGTTTCGATTAGGCGTAAATTGCAGGCGTAGCGTAAAAAATTCTTTGTTTTTCTATTTAGAGAGATGCGCGCGCGCATCTATTTATAGAGATATACGCCTGATGAAAACCAGTCTCAAGTCGCAACTTCTCAGCTGCATCCATTGCCATGGTACCCTGAGGTATTGCTGCTGACGAAGATCTTTGCCTTCTGGCGTGTACAGCTCGTTGTTTATTGCGTTTCACAAATCTGTCATTTCGTTGGCGCTTGTGAAACGCCACTAGCAAACTTGAAATAAAAAGTAATCGTCTACCGTATGTCATCATTTTAACAAAACTGGATTCACTAGAAACCGTAAAATAATCTGTGAAACTATTGGCGTGTACAAAACTGAGGTGCACTATTGGCATCCGTAGTAGTTTTCCTGGTAACAAGAAAGCGAATATAATTTAAATCAAAACCATCTTCTGTTCCAAAAAGCTTTTATATCAACTTAAAACAACGTATTTCCTAAGCTTTTTGCGTGTGACTAACCTTCAGTAAGAAGGCTCCAGTGTGATTCTCTTCATTTAGAGAGGAAACTACCACCTCGCTGTAAAAGTGCCGTTTATGTAATTTCTTTTCAATCATTTTTTTCTGATTGTAGTCAGACGAGTAGCTTCGTAAACACGTTACTAGCAATCTTTAAATTTAGTACCATCGTCGGTTCAAAAATTATTGACAAAGGCACTCGCAATTAACTGTATGCGGTCTCACAAAAAATCTCAGCAGTTGCAAATATCAATGCTAAGTGCATAAATGCTTTTGGAAGCCAATCTGGGGCTCATTGTTTGCAATTTACAGGATTTATTTAAGTTCAAAACTCGACACTTTGTTTGCTAAATTTATTTAATACCGTTCTTCAGTCATTTTGCTTCCGCACATTTTTGTCGATTTCGTTTAAAGCTTGCAAGCTGTTGATTGCAATTTAATAAAACTTTGGGGTGCTGCTAATGAAAGGCAACTTTCTTATGTCTATAAACGAAATTACGAGCTATAGCACAATAGAAGCAAACACATTAAATTTCTCTATGTCATTTTACGCATGAATGTTTTCATCGAAGTTGTCTGTGTTGTGCAAGAGCGGCTCTAGCACAAACTTAGTGGGAAGACAAAAAATAGACGAATTAACTTCAAAGAAAACCTCGATAAGATGTAGTGCCTAATTATGACGAGGAACATTGTTACAACGTGAAGGTTTTCTCAGCACGATACAACATATGGCTTTACTTAATCGCATATATTTAGGGGCTAAAAGTTGCTTTGAGTGTGTGAGTCAAGGAGTTGAAATTTTTTTGACGCTTGGCAGCAAAGGCTATAAGGCAACAGCCTATAACGGGGGTCTATGAAAAAATCTGAAAAAGTTTTCCCCCTCCCCAGAAAACTTTGAAGTACTAGAATTGATTTGGCGCAATCTTGCGAAACTTGAGAAAAATCTTCTGCCAAAACGAAGCAAAATTAGTGTGTATAAAATTTCGGACAGGGTAACCTTTCTGCCATATATTGCTCAGCCAAAAAAAAAATAACTAGCAGTATTTTATTAAACAGAGAAGTTAATACTACAAAAAACTAACACAAAAGATCACCGACACTTTTCGTCTCCTCTCTGGAAATTGGTCAGCACAATACTTGAATACAAATCTGACATTTTGAAGAGATATATAATTCCAAAGAATATTACACTTATAACGACAGTTGTCATTGCTTTTACTCTGCACCTCTCAAAGAAACACGCGCACAAGCGACCTGCTCAATGAGTATAACCAAGTTTTATACTTAAGAATGGCTTGAGGCGTTTGATTATTAGCAGCACTTTTATTAGCTTGGTTTCAGTATTGAAACGAAACTTGTTAAATTATGTAGCTTCCCTACTGGCATTGTTTTTTTGCAGGATTTGTATCGATCACGATGATATTTGAATGCCGAGCTAGAAAAACTTTAATTAGGAGAAAGATGGTATGCAATTCCTACAAATAGTTGTCCAGTCGCCTTACCGATGTATGTCATGTTGTGATCACAAGAGCAGATACAGTTGTGTACTGGTGGGAAATATTCGACCAGTAAAAAGCGGATAGAGGATATTTAAGGTTAAAGTTCGAAATTATTTTAAATGTTTGGTAAGCTTGTTTTTTATCTCAGTGTTCAATCTATCGCGAAAAACAATGCAGCAATGCGTTTGTCGAGTCTAATAGATTGGGTACCAATGTACGGCAGGGTTTAGTAAAGATTTGAGTAAGGGATATTATTTGGGAGGTCGGTGGAAAACTGTTAGTTAAGTTTTTTAAGATGCCTGTGCATGTTTGAAATTAAAAGTTTGACTTCGACATTCCTGTCATGTTTTTGATGCATTTAAAATTTTTGTGGTACGATAAACTCAAACTTTTTCAAACTTGGGCGCCAAATCATCGGAAGCAAAACTGGTTTTAATTAGTTCTGAAAGGTAATAAGAATATCATTTTTAGGAAGCATTTCAGCTATTGCATCAAAGCTCGATGCAGGTTTAATTGTGGAAATTCTTAACACATATCTGAGGCGTGCGTTAGTTTAGGGGAGTTTGAGTTGAGGTTTGTTGTAGTTTATAACGGTGATTAAGTGTTCGCTTAGGTAGGTGGTGCCAAGTAGTAAATGTACCTTCTGCGTGACCGTTTATTTGGAAATTGTATACTGCAGATGATTAACTTTGAGGTCAAATATGAATTACATTTACCATTGCAACAAAGCTAAAAAATTGCTTTGGCTTTTTATTTGTTCTGACGGAACAGCAGATATAAGCTACTGCAAATGTAGGCCTATATTATTTCTGAGATTTATTATTACTGTAGGACTTTGGAGTAAGAGAAAACGACCGTCCTACAAGTTTGACGGTCTAAGCTATGCTTTATTTAAAGCCTTTAGCTTCTTGTTAATCACCAACTGCACTGAAGAGACCCAATTAAATATTATCACGTGTTCTTTATAAAAGATGGGTTTGTATTTTGTAATGTCTGGCAATCGTAATAAAAGCTTTAGCTAGCCAGATTTAACCTGTGGGCCGCAGTTTGCGTACCAAGGTTCCATATTCAAGACTCTTCACCTGCTAAAATAAATTAGGTGGGTAAACTTCTTACCACTAGTATTCGTTTCAGACCTACAGCGCAATAAAGCGCGAATAGGCTACGAAAGATAAGCCTATTTCAGTCTAGTCATCTAATGACAAATCGTGTTAAAAGTTTATTCTTTAGCGACTGTTGTAGACAAGGTGAAATAATGAATCCCTGATTTCCTTGATTGTGCTGCACGGTAGTAGATTGTTTTCCGAGTCAAATGCTGTTCAATTTAGCTGCGATAACTGACCAACAATAATAATAGTTTCGTCACAATAGCGATTTTCGCTGGACCCTTAAATTTCCTAACAGCAAAGGAAATTGTAAAGTAGTAACGTAATTTAGCCTATTTGTGTCCTACAGCATTTTTATGTTCAAAAGTAAAAAATAAACGTTTGTAGTCATGAACACTTCGAAGAAAGTATGCGCCCTCAGCTTCATGCCGGATCTGCGGCTGGCATATGAGGTGAGTTATCATTATTTTTTAACTTTGTTAAACTGTGCATTTAGCATTAGTTGATACAAGAGTTTTGTACAGTAGAAAAGTTTCTACATGCTTCTAGTTTATTTTTTGCTCAAAATACTCTCCCGACAAACGAAACAAAAACACATCGACGACTGGTGTCAGCTTACCCTTGAGCAAATCTGTATTTTGTAAAAATAGAACAGCTCTTTTTAAGCAAAGTTAAAATCATTGGGATTAATGGCATCATCAGAGTCTGTAATGCGCCATGCACTCTCGAGAAAAGTCCTCCAAAGTTACAGAGAACCAAAAACATCATTTCAGCAATCACAAATCACATTTCAGCTGGGTTTTACGAAAAAATAAATTGAAAAAAGTCTTTAATATTGATTTATTCCTATTTCAGATATGCTCTCTAAGAACAGAGTCACCACCTAAACTAATGGCACCAAAGGCAGCCCCCTCTAAGACGCTATTACTATGAACTTACTTTCTGAGTTCTTAGCCTCTATCGGTTTCAGAATCAAACTTCTGAAATCGTTGCTGAAGCCAAGACATTATTTACAATCGGGTTCTCGAAAGGAGGATGGGCTCCAATCAAAAAAGTCTCAAAAACTTAATCTTCAGGTCCCAGAAAAGTGTGACTCATTTTAGGTTTTGTCGCATTTCATTGAGAGGGATTTTTATCTCCCATTTCCATCAGTACATTTTATACTAGCCGTTATCGACAGAGGGCCATCGCTTTATATTTTTTGCAGCGTATTTTAGCTGAAGCCAAAGATATTCTTCATATACTGGAAAAGCGATACTGTACGTTCACCCAGCAACAGTTTATGTTCGTTATTGCCCTTGACAGGTGCAGAGAAATTGCGTTTGAACCCCATCGACCCATTTCTAGAATAGCACAGGTGGGTACAAAGCAATTAGAGCTTCAAAAGATGGTGAAATCTTTCTGCTTGAATGATTCAAATAATTGTATTTTGTAAAAAACTTTAGGCGGTGTCAACAATTTTCAAACTTTCAGGCATGGTTTTAATTACAAGGTGACCTGATCTATTATCTAACTGTTTTTCTCCATGGAATAGCAAACATAGACTTCACTTCAATGTTTTCTCAGTACTTTCAGTGCTTTTTAAGATTGAAATAATTTGTCCATACCTACATCCTTATTTGAATTTGTAGTTCCATTAACAGCAACGTAGCATATTAAATGTTTCAAGGCCACTAACCAAGCAGTGCAAAAGATTAAGCAAAGATGTTCTCGTAAAATTATTAATCTCAATCTCCCACTTTATATTTCAATACTTGCATTCTATCTGGCTTTGAGTCGCTTCAGTTTCTGCAGTTGTTGCTGATTTTTGGTTTGTGATGCCCAGATTTGTGACAATGATGCAGTATTTTGAAAAAGGGTGTAGCGTAATGTCAAGTATATGATTTTTAAACGTTCTTTATTCTACATTCAATAAGAGTGACATTGAATCTCCATTTAGTGACCCTGAAATCAAAGGTGGTGACGCCATGACTGGTCACCACTGTAGTGGTATTTTGCTTTTTATTTCAAGAAACATTACTTGGATAGGCAACGTAGCTCGGAATATCTCGATTGGGTTTGCCGCATGAACCTGGATAATCGATTCATTCTGCGCTTTTCTCTAAAGGAGGAAAAGAGGGGGTGAACGCAACCAAAGGCACTTGCTGTTTTTGTTGTTGCTGTTGTTATTGTTTGTCCGACCCCTTTCGAGGGATGGGGGCATGGCGGAAGACCATGGAGCCCCAGGAGCTGGGCAACTCCCCAGGGTCTGGACTAGAGGTCGTAAAGAGCAGAGAGTCGCCAAAGAGTGAGTGGCGCAAAGAGTCCGTGGCTGGACAGTGCAGAATGAGATGAGAGGTGTCCTGGGGCGAGTGTCCACAGGCGCTGCAGGAAGGATTCTCGATTCTACCAATCCTAGAGAGGTAAGAACCTAAAAGAAGGCTGTGTCCATTGCAGCGAAGACGAGAGAGGACACAGCGACCATGACGAGGGAGCACAAGTTCCTCGGTGGAAATCGAGGAAACCTGTGTGTCAAAATACTTCGAAGAGACAGTACGCCTCCAGTCCGAGATAAGACAAGAGTAGATACGAGAGGTAAGAAAAGAGAGACTGCAAGGGATTGCGGAGGGCGCAAGTAGCGCTCCCCGTCTGGCCAGCTCATCAGCCGCGTCGTTCCCCGGGAGAAACGAGTGTCCGGGGCCCATTGTAGTATAATAGAACAGAAGGAGAAGGAAGACAGTTCCTGCCAGATCTGCCACAGAGTTTGAGATGAAAGGAAAGATGGAGGAGAGGACAGGGTGGCGAGGACAGAACGAGAGTCAGATAATAAAAGAGAAATGGCAGACTTGTTGGTGCTACCGAGACCAGCAAAGAGCGTGCAGAATGGCGCAAGCTTCAGCGGAAAAACTGGAACATACTGGGCCTGCCGAAAAGGAAAGAGTGGCCTCAGTGCCACAGAGAGAGCAGTTGGCAAAAACGCCGGAGCCGCTCTTGCCAAAAGGAAAAGGAACAGAGCCGTCTGTCCAGAGCACCAGATCATGAGGGGGGGGGAGAGTCAAGATGGGCGAGAGCCGCACCTTGGCGAGAAAAAGGAGGATCAGAGCGAGAGCATGGAGTGGAAAGGGTGGACTCCACGGTGAACGAGGGCAGATTTCAAGGAGAACAGGGAGGGCAAGCAAGAAGAGCCTTCCTAGAACAAGTAGAACAAAGCGTGAGCGGGTGAGTGGACGCAAGAGCTCTCCAGGACGATCTGCAGAGTCTTGGTTTCACTCCTAGTCTGGCCAAACCTGAAGTAGGAAAGAAGGTTGGGAGACGAAGAGCCCGCTCATAAAAAAAAGAGTGAAATGAGTCAGAGTGACTCGTAGGGGAGGTAGAGAAGCCTCGGTGAGTAGTAGAGGGATAGGGGACGACGAGAGGCAGCCGGTGATGGCGCGACTGGCCGCTCGGTGGAGGCGTTTCGATTTGGTAAGATTGATAGCGCTTAAAAAAGGAAACCATCCGGGTGAAGCGTAAGTGAAAAGGGACCGAAGAAAGGATTTGTACAGAAGAGAGAGAGACTCCTTAGAGGGGCCCCATGAGGAAGCAGAGATACAGCGTAAGGCCTTGAGACGTGGGAAGAACTTGGCCTTCAGCGAAGATACATGCTTAGAAAAGGAAAGAGTACGGTCGAAGTTGACCCCAAGAAAAGTTGGAGTGGGGTTGAAACGGAGGTGGGAACCGAGTAGGAGGAGGTTGGGCTGGAGGTTAGCTTGGTGGGGATCCACTGAGAAGAAGGAGACGTCACATTTGCTCGGATTGAGAGGAAGACACCAGTGCTCAGACCAACGCTCCAATCGAAACAGAGCTGCTTGTGTGGCCTCCACCGCAGTGGGGGCTGAGGGGGAAGAGGACCAAATGGCCAGATCGTCAACGTAAAGAGAGCAGCTGACGGAAGAAGGCAGAGAAGCCGGAAGATCATTAATGAATAGAGAGAACAGAACAGGACCAAGAACGGATCCTTGAGGAACACCTCGACGGACTCGAAAGGAGCGGCTTTTGTGATTTTGAAAAACCACGCAACCGCGCCTATCGGAAAAGAAAGATTGAGTCCAACGAGCAAGACAAAGAGGGAGGCCAGCCGAAATGAGTTTGTGGAAAAGGGCGGGACGCCAGACAGAGTCAAAAGCTCTGGAGAAATCGGTAGTTGAGAGAATCGTCCGAGAGCCCGGCCTGGGTTTGTTAAACCCATCCGAAATGGACTGAGAAAGGTACAGAATTTGATCGAGTGTAGCCTCTTCGTACACAATGTGTACAATTGTACACATAGAACCTCATTGGGTTTTATCTAATTTGGCAAAACAAATATTGACTCGGTACACCATGTACACAATTGTACACGTTGTTAACTTTACCAGCATTATTACTAAATTGAAAAATTCCTATTTAAAAGTTTGATTTTTGTAGTTTTGTTTACAGTCATACTTTGTAGTAAAATAGTGGTGCTTTTGAAATTTTTGGAACACCCCCTCTATGATCGAAAAAGTCAGAAAATCAGGAAAAAATATGTTGAAGAGGATCGATATTTTTGTTTGTAAGTTCCATTTCTGATGAAAAAGTGTTTTGCTGGTGGCAATAATTTTTTAAGTTTTTGCGTCATCATTTGTACACATGGTGTATCAACGGATAAAAAAGGGATTTTTTTTATACAGTTTTGATTCGCATTATTTGTGAATTGTGCTTTATGTTTCAAGATTTGAGGTGGCAACATCGCATTTTTTTATTTTCTATTTATGCGTGCTTCACATGGACGGCAAAACAAAAAGTTAATTTAAACAGAAAGCATATGAAGTCGGAGCAACAAAATCTCATAACAATATTGAGCATCCAGAAAATTGCGGTTTAGGTGTCAGTAGCCTACTAGCCTAGCTCTAGAATAACTATATGGCCATTTAACCTAGACCTGCTGTTTTATGTAGTTGCCTACAAAGCGAGCAGTTAACTTTTAATACCACTCTTGAGTCATGAGCCACGTAGGTTAGGCTAATGCTGTTAGGAAAGCGTCTAGAGTTTAGGCTGTTGTAGCCTACTGTAAACTATTTATCCAGCTACAGTTATAACGTTGTGCCTTGGCCAACTGTGCCTGGGCAACTGGCTTAGGCTACTGACGGCTAATTGATTTGATTCCCAGTTATCGAAATAGCCTGTGGCGGTAAAAATTTCATCTAAATATTTAGCAAGCAATAAGATAACGGTTGGCAAACTAAGACTAGTCTGTGTGAAGTTTGGGTTAAACTTCATGTTTTGCTGCATCATTAACTTGGCGCTCTGTAAAAACATTTCTGTGGATTTGATTCTCAGTTGGATTGTGTGACAGAAAAACTGGAAGTGCATAGCCAAGGCTATTAGCCGATATGAATGTGACCAACAAGTCATTTAAACTGCGTTTTCATTGCAGATACAACCTATTGATAAATTGTACTGGTTATTTTACGATTGCATGTTACGAAATGAAATGGCAAATATGTATTGATGCTTTGTTGTAAGCTGTAGAGTACTACATGTCAGATGTTCTATCAAATTTCGAGGTATATTGTACTTTACACAACACTCGATATCATTCTTAAATTTTTATTCTAAGTTACAGTTTTGAATAGGTCTGTAAGCAGATAAGGGCATTTTAAAATTGAGTGAAAATTTTTTTCAATTTGAAATTTGAAGTTTGAAGTTTCTGGGACAACGAATGTACTGGCACCATGTAACAAGAGTTGAGAGAATAGCTTCCGCAATGCCTGTTTACAGATTTCAGAAGATTCGCAACAGTATTCACATCAATTCAGCTGCCGATGCAGGTCCTGGTGATTGCAACAAATTTTGGAAAATTCAGCCTTTGGTGGAGTGCATTCGCAGCCATGCCTTGAGTTGCCAAGAGAAGAATATTGTTCGGTGGATCAACAAATGATTCCTTTTGAAGGAAGAGCCCCTGCAAAGCAATTTGTAGCAAATAAACCCAATCCTATTGGCTTGAAAAACTTTGTTCTTTGTGGAAAATCTGGTAGAGCACTGGACTTTGAGCTGTGTCAAGGTGCTGGTACAGGTATCCCCGAAAAGTACAAGAAACTTGGTCTTGGCCTGTGGGCATCAGTTGTACTTAGGTTATCTGAAACAGTACCAAAACAAAGCAATCACAAAATAGTATTTGACAATTATTTTACTGGAATGTCTCTTATTCTTGAATTAAAAAAGGAAGGAGTACATTCGCTCGGGGTTGTAAGAAAAAACAAACTAATGGGTTGCTGCTTGCAAAATGCAAAAGATTTGAAAAAAGAAAGTCGTGGAGCAATGGACTCTAAGGTTTCCAAAGAAAAAGATATTTGTGTTGTACGTTGGTTTGACAATTCTGCTGTAACCTTGGCTTCCAGCTTTACTGGTGTGGAACCAATTGACTATGTTAGGCGATGGAGTGTAGCGGAGAAAAAGTTTGTTACGATTTGCCGTCCAGCATGTGTGCAAGTCTACAATGAATTTATGGGCGGGGTGGAAAAACTTGACGGTTAAATCTCTTACTACCGCATAAGAAGCAAAACTAAAAGATGGCCTCTTCGAGTTATTTATCATTTTGTGGATTTTGCATTAGCGAACTCATGGCTTGAGTACAGGGATATTGAAGTTCTTAATGAAAACAAAAAATATCTTGATTTGTTATCATTCAGAAATGAAGTTGCCGATGCTTTACTTAAAGCAAAGTTAGATCCTCCTTCTGTAGTAGCAACAAATCCTGTTGGACGGCCTCGCCTTACTGCTGCCAGTCCAGAAGACTTATCAAATCATTAGGGATGCAATGAGCTATCAGCTAAGAAACTCCGTCCAAAATCGGATGTAAGATTGGATCAGTTTCGTCATTTTCCATGTGCAATCCATGCATTTGGCCAACGGTGTAAGATGGAAGGCTGCAAAGGGCAAAGTCGCATCAAATGCGAAAAATGTGATGTGTTTTTGTGCGTAACTAATAAACCAAATTGCTTCAAGGCTTTTCACGTTAAATGACTTGTTAATAAAAGTGAATCTCCACACAACATTGTTACATCTCTGTGAAACAGCGGTATTGAAGTTTTGATGAGGACATCATCGAATATTAAAAAGTCAATGAAGAGAATTTTTCAAAATGAGTAATATTGCTGTAAACATAAAATAGCAAAAAATTACATCAAATGCATGGATTTGTGTACAATTGTACACATTGATTAATTTGCATATGAATGACGTCACAACCCAAAAAATATTTGTTTCATGCATCAGTGACCATAATCTCTACAAAAAAGCAAAAACGTAATTTTTTGCTCATCTCCTTCCGGTGGCGTGTACGAAGAGGGTAGACCGACCAGGGCGGAAACCGGCATGGCGGGGAGAGATAATGGAATTAGATTCCCGAAAAAAGAGAAGACGGGATAGAATGATGCGTTTAAAAGCTTTGATACGCATGAGGTGAGAGAGATAGGCCGGAAGGAAGCAGGAGAGTCGAGAGGCTTTCCCATCTTGTGGATGGGAATAATATAAGATGTCTTCCAGATGGAAGGAAAGGAATGTGAAAATCAGGAAAGATTGAAGATGTGTGGAAGAAAATCTATGCCAGAGCAAGGAAGGTGCTTTAACATGGGATAGGCAACTTTGTCTGGGCCAGTGGCGGTGGACGAGGAGAGGTTGGAGGCAGCCGCAAGAAATTCAGCGGGAGTGAAAGTAGAGCAAAAGGAAGAGTGAGAATCCACAGGGCACGTGGCTCAGCGGAGCTCAGAGAGGTAACCTCTGGCTTTGCTACGCAGGGCCTTTGGCTGAGAAACGGAAAAGTGAGATCTCAGGTAAGCGGCATAAACCGAAGCCGATTCCCTGGGAGAAGAACAGTTAGGAGAGGAGGAAGACGAGGACGATGAGCCAGCGATATAGCGAAGAAGAGAGTGCACAGATTTAGGGTTAGACCTAGGTGAAAGAGAAGAGCAAGTCGTCTGCCATGCCTCAGCCTGGCGATCTTCATCACTTCTGTGAGCGGCAGCAAAAGCCTTACGTCTTTCACTTACCGCTTCTTCCACTTCAGCAGACCACCAGGCTTTAGGAGGGCGTTTGATGCGGCCGAAAGGAATGGAAGATTTGGCCGCATTCAGTGCCATAGAGGTAAAGAGAGCAGCAGCAGAGGAAAGATAAAGAGACCAGTATTCCTCTGCAGAAGGACAGTGAGAGTCAAAGTAGAAGGCAAAGTCATCCCAGCGTGCTTTCTGAAAATTGAAGAAAGGAGGACGCTCGTTGGGGCGATAGACCGAAGAGAGAGAGGGGCGGATAGAAGAATTGGTAGATGGTCAGAACCAAGGTCCTGAAGCACCTCCCAGGAGCAAGAAAAGGCAAGAGAAGAGGGAGCAAAGGAGATGTCAGGAGAGGAGCGACTGCCAGAGAAGCGATGGAGAAGGGTGAGGGTGTCAAGGTCATTGAGGGGGAGGAGGTCAGAGGAGATGACCCAGTCGAATACTTCTTCCTCGTGGGGGTCAGAAGTACCTCTTGAGTCCCAGAGGGGATGATGGCAATTAAAGTCCCCTAGAATGACAAGATTTCTGGGGGAGAAAAAAATTGAAGGAGAGAAGGAATCGATTCTGCCATCCGTTGGGGAGGAGCGAATGGGGGGGGCGTACATATTAAGAAATGACACCTAGAAGGAGTTGTTTAGAGAAATGTTGACCCCTACATAATCAGAGTAGGGATCGAGCGAAGAAAGAGAGGAGGTGGAAAGTTCAGAAAAAGATAGGCCCTGCCTGACGAAAATGACAACGCCGCAGCTGGCGTGCGTGGCATCAGGAGAGAGAATGCCAGATCGGGAGTGGGTGCGATCAGAACGTAGAGCAGAGAATCCAGGAATTCGGAAAGAGGAAGATGAGTTAAGACTGGATTCCTGGATGCAGATAAGGTCGACAGGATGGGACGAGAGAAAGTGAAGTAGTTCAGTGCTCCTGGCTCGAAGACCTCCAGCATTCCATTGAAGAACCCTGAGAGAGTTAGAGGAAGGAGAGGAGGCAGGAGGCGTAGAAGGGCGGCCAGGAGCACGGGAGGGTGATGAGGGGCAGAGGAAAGAGATATGGAATGGGCAGATGGGGGATAAGAGGTTTGGAGACGAGGGTGGGGTGAAAGTGCACTTGCTCGCAGTCGTGGCTTGCGACTTGAAAACCCGTGAGAATTTTATGTCATTGTGGATTGGTAAAAACACTTTACGATAATTTTTTATGACTTGCTTGCAATGCTTGCAGTAGAAACTGGTTGTTGCAACAGTACTGACAACTCCTAGGTGGCGCAAACATGTTCTTTACAGTATAATTGTAAAGTTTTGCTGTGACTGAAAGCCAAAAAATGTAACGGTAGCATCGGTAGCAGTGACGTCACTAGGGAGAGCGGTCCGTCTCTGGTGACACCATTTTAGGGGCTCACCTCCAGCAACATCTTTACCTCAAATTAGAAGATGTTCCAAATTATTTATGCGCATGAGCTCAAGCTTAATTTGCATTCTCTAGTTTGACTGTACCACCAAGACTGTTATCTGCTCGATTACGTCATCTGTCTGCCACATAAAAAAGATATATCTCGGAAAACCTTACCCAAGATTACAACAAGCACACTTTCGGACTTTTTTTCTTCATAATATCTCATCCGTGCTGAGCGTCAGCCAGGAAAGGTGTAAATATCATTTTTAACTCCATCGACATAACACGACAAGTAAATTGAATTTAGCTGTACCAACTGCGAAACAGAGGCTCCAAACATTTTATTGCCGAGACGGTATCTGTAGTTACTGACAGCTATTTATTGAAATTTTGAGGGCACTTCTCTAGAGCTCTCGGGTGAAATAAACTTCAGCGAATGCCAATGACTGGTAACTACAGAAACTTTTTGACCTCCGATCTGCTCTTAAATATGACTTTATATACGATATTGAACCAATTTTCTGTAACGTTTGCTTTAACTGCAGGTAGCTCATTACACTAAAAACGTTTCCGACAACAGAACAGATAAAAGAATTTTAAAAATGTTTCTGGTTTTGGTCAAAGATCTAACCGAATTCAGACGAACGTTGGTAAAACTCACAAAGCAGCATGATGAGAAATTAGAGGAAATCATGAAAAAATGGAAAAAAATTTTAGAACCGACCCAGGTAGTCAAGTAAGATTAATACCGTTCTTACCAGGCGCACAGCCAAGGTGGGGAAAAGGAAGGGGGCTAAGAGGAAGACTAAACAAAACTATTATGATTTTTATAGAAAATTATTGAGTGCCTTTAATAGAATTCTGTATTCTGTTTTGAGGTAAGTAATCATAGCCAAGGAAGGGGTAGCTTCAGCCCTTTAACTCGCCCTTTCCCCAGGTTTTGTTCTGGTTTTTGAGCAACATTTTCGGAAAAGTAACAGTCCTGGATGTAAAAACAGTTCTACATCAAACTTAAACGCATGTTTTTTATTTAAAACTGTAAAAGCTTTCTGGAGGAAATATTACCAACGAATTATCCCGCCAGCCACGAAAAAAACGATTCTAATATAATCTCTTGTAAAGCTAGTATTTAATGACAAGAAAAGGATTATTCAATTCAACTGTGGACATGTTGCAGGAAGACTTATTTTGAACTTTTTAACGAATTTTTGTGCTAAAGAGAAAAAAGTAAGCTGTTGTACAAAAAAATGCATTTACCAAATTAAAAGTAGCAGAAACCATGCAGGAACTTTTGGCGCTCTTTTTTCTAATTTTTGTAGCCGTTATCATGAACCAACCTAATCTATTTCAAGTCTTGTAAAAACGATTGGATTAAGATGAAAATGTGGTTAACAGTTGGCGCGTTCAAACAGTTATAATATTTTTAAAGGATGTTACATCTTTGCGAGCCACTTATCCGCACGATCAATTGAACCATCTCAGTGTGGACGAAAAACGAAATCACTTCGGAGGCATTGTCAGCGTCATGCCGCTTGCTATGGATTGTGCTCGTGCCGCTCTGCGTCGAATAGAAGTGACTCGAGTCTATAGACCAGACAAGTCAATCAAACAAAGTAAGAGTCAGCAAATCAGTGTATCTGATATACTTATAATGTTTCAGAGAAAGAATTAAACTTGGGTACAAGTTTAATTTGTAAAACGCTTTTTCTCAACCAGATCTCAATAAGATATGCGGTATGGACCAAATTATAGCCGTTTCGTACCGTGTTTTCGTCCCGAGGAAAAAAGAGTAAACATTACACGCTCATAAGCACACGCCCACACGCAAACATACACTACAATTTATAAATTTTATTTACTTACTTTACTCACAATGCCTCTTATAAACAAGCTTTTGCAACAGTCCATTGGTTTTAATTTTTTATTCGAATTTTAAGCACTTTGTAAATCCATGTTTACATGCATCTGCTTTACTCACTTTTCTTTTTTGAGCAAGTCACGGGTTGAAATTTATCTCTAGACTTGATGATTTTCAGCTATATTTGCAAACTCGACTGATCCAATATCTTTTTAACTACTTTTATGGGTGAGTGTTATTAACGTAGAAAAGCACGCAGAAATTAAAGTCAGATTAAAAGGTTCTAGTGAAATTTTTCTTTTTCTTTTCTGGAGACAAGTAAACTTTTCCTTGTGTTTTATGTTTTAGGAGTCAAAAACGAGCCGGCACCGAGGCCAAAAGCGACTCGTCCTTGCATGTTGCAGTCCGAAAGAAGTAAAAGACAAGGTGACTATTGCAAGCGAGTACAACTGCCTATATCACCTGTAATTTCGTCTCCGGTGTCAAGTGGCATTCACACTCCTGTAAAAGCTCCGGCTGTCGCATCACAACTATCCCTTGCCCAGATTGAAGACTGCAAAATCACTCGTTTGTTAAAAGACACGGAAAACTTGGCGAACTTGGAACAAAATATGGAATACAACAGCGCCGGAAAAATAAATGATAGTAATGCAGACGCGCTTCAGAATGAAAATGACACAGCAAGATCAAGTAAATGTTTATGGAAAGACAAAACCTGCTCAGAAGAATTTGTTGACAAAATGATTGAAGAGAAACGGAAGCGAGATAAAAAGTATTTAGAATGTAAAAATTAATCCATTTACCAATAATCCTAAGCAAAATCATTGGTCGTCTTGTGGCCTAGTTGATGTTTGTTTGCTAAAAAGACGGTCTACATTTCAGCACAATATCAAAGACTACTTTAAATGAAATCATACCGGTATGCTTATTTGTTGTTATGCTGGATGACAAACAAGTTTCTTGTTTTGTAAATGCTTGCGTTATAACGTGTTATGCACGAAATTTGCTGTAAAATACATGGGAAAGCACTAGATTAGTCGAATTTGTTTCTTTTTTACGCAGAGGCGCCTACAGTCATACGTAAAAGCTGGAGCTATACTAAATTGGCCTACCACGACATTTCTGTTCGAAATTTTAACAATTTATTTTTATATAATTAGTAATTCTTACGCCGGCCTCGTATCATTGCTTTATCTAGTGCGAACATAAGAATTTAACCACCTACAAACTAACACAATAGTTTGAGTGCTATAACCTGGTTTATTTCGCACATCATTTACAGTAAAAGTAGACTTATGTTTACTAGAATTAAGTAGCTACCCAGTTAAGACTAAAAATAGAGATAACCATAGTTTTTGCAATTGGCTTGACTCGATTATGTAAACCCCCTTATTGCAGCCAAAACCAAATTTTAGGAGGGACTAAAAATATATTCTTTTAGCTTACTATCGCTCAATTTAGATGGATAACTTTATACTGGAAAATACGTTCTTTCCTGAATCGGGTTTAAAAAATGTGGGAGCCATGTCTTTTTAAGCCCAACTAGCTACGCTTGTGGTAGGTTCTATTGTAGAAATCATTATTTTTCTGCAATCACTTTTGTACCAATAATGAGTTGATGATTAATTATTTTAATTGCATAGTTTTGTAGACCTAATTTTTACATCATTTTTGATACGCTACTTTTACAAGTACGCCAAATTAGCAATTTTTTTTGGTTAAATGACGTTTTCATCTGCTTTTACTGCGTCACGCCAATTTCCACTTCAGTGTTGCTTTTTACTAATTCTGGAATATTTGTTACTAATTGGTATTTTTTCCTCTTCCCCTTCTGTTTTCTTCAGCTAAAGCATTGAGCATTTCAACGCAATCTATACCGAAATCAAACTTTTGGATGACGATCGAAACTATCGTTCTTCAACTCACTCTAGAAGATATACAAAACCATTTACTGATAATCCACGCATTTTTCAAGGACAATAATCAACCAACTTAGCTTGCGGGCTTTCGTCCTGGCTGTTCAACGGTCTACCAAGTTATACACGTAATCCCAAAGTAAAAGATTGTTTCGAGAACCAGAAGAATATTGTTATGATGTTCATGAGTCTCGCTACAACTTATTCTTCTACCGCATTAGCCAAATAATCGCAAGACTAAAGCAATGATGAAGCTTATCTAAAATTGCAGTTGTAAAAAGGAGGCTAGGCTCCTTCAAACTCCCGTCACTTAGGGATTGGATCGAGCTGCAACCCTATTTTATATTCACCTCCGTGATATTCCACCAAAAAGATTTGACCCATACGCTGTCGTTAAAAAGTCGGCCATTATACACTCAAGCTGCAACTAAATGGTCTTGGTTGGAAAGTGTTAAACCATGGTTCCCGCCATGTAAAGGCGCAATCACAAAAGGGAAGGTTTAGGGTGCCAAAGTCTTTCCCTTCTGCCATAACAGTTCTGATTAGGAAATTGAGTGAAAATCTTTTTTGGAGACTTTCTAAATAAATCAATGAAAAGATTTTTTTCTTTGAAAACATTTATTACATAGCTCTCTAAATTAATGGGAAAATCTTTTGACTTTGTTTTAAAGATCAAAAAAACTCTAGGCAAGTCTTTTCCTTGAAAAAGGTTGGTTGCGAGCCTGCAACTACGTCAGCATATTTCTGGCAATGGACGGGGAACCCTGGTGTTGAAATGGGCGGTTGCGCATAGCCATCACATGTCTTCCCAGTTTATCAATTCCCTGGCAACTTCTTATATTGACCTTATTAAACTGAACAAACTTTTGTTGGTTAAATTCAGTAAATGCTTGAAAGCATATCAAATTTGTGGAAGAGTGCCACGATGATTGATATTTATTTTCAGAATTAAGCTATTAAATATTACGATCACTAATTACGACTTGTTCGTAACTGATCTAGGCGTATATGTATGAGCTAACGCCTCTGCCTGCGCGGATGTTGCTTGGTCCTGGCAAAGAGCAAACTTACCTGAAATTAAGCACTCGCCCTTAAGTTATACAATAGAGGCCTCCATCAATAATGTCGAGGTGAACAATCTCGGTTCAGCCGGCTTCATCCAATTGATATTTGTGAGAACGATAATAAAAAGTTAAAGTGTTCTTAACATAGTCAATTCTCGTTCCAAAATAAAAAGTTCTGGTTTTTTAAAGGAAATTGATTAAGCCCAAACAAAGCATTATAGAGGGGTGCTCATAGCGCGTAGCCCCCAAAGTCTCTGGAGTTCCTGGCTTCATCTTGCTTGCCCTGGTTGGTACTTAGGCACTCCACTTGCTCACAATTGAAACAGCCAGAATTTCAAAAATATTGTTTGTTTATTTCATGAAGCGTATGAAAGGATAATATCAAAGTTGAGACGTTGGGGGGGGGGGCACCAAACTGATCGATTTCATTTTTATTAGATGAATCTTTTCGCAAATTTAGATAGATAATGCAAAAGAACTATGTTTCAGAAGAAAAGGAGTCACAATGTACCAAAAAACTAACTCTATCAAAATTTGTAAGTTTCTTAGGTTTAGTGAGATAATTGTTCAAATGAAACTGGAACATGATGTATTGCAATTAATTCTTGATCAGCCATTATAAACTAATCTATAGCGCTAACTAATTAGAGTCACATATTGCTGGAAAGTAAATTTTCTCAGCTCTCAAACGACATCAAATGTTAGTACTTTGTTAGGATCTTTATGTATTAAACTTATCTGTTTCACTCATTTTTCCACTTTTTGAAGGGGTGAAAAGTCAAACTACACGCCTTAAAGTTTAATTTGTTTAGTATAAAAACAAATACCAAAGGTACAAGTTATATATTAACAAAATAGCCTTGAAATAATCTTTTCATTTGCTAAAACAATTTTGAAAATCGGTTGAGAAATGAGTTTACAAATCAGTTTTTAAGCAAACCAATATTGTCAAAGTTTTTCAATTTTTGAAAAATCTATTAAGTGATGATCTCTGGTAGCTAAGGAGTAAAAACTATAATTGTACCAGACAGCATTATGACATTGTGGAGCGAGTTTTAAACAAGCAAGAGAAAAAGAAAAAAACAATGCTTAAAATGATTGAATGAAGAATTGCTCCTTGCATTGTCAAATTACCTTTGATTGCAGTAGGTTTGCTTTTATCGAAAGCACCTTGGTAATATCTCTTCAAAAGGTCATTAATCGCGTTTCTATGATCAGTACTTTTTAAGAATATACAGAGAACAAATTGTGCAATCAAGTGTTGTTTTTACATCATTTTTGACCCCAAGAAAATGAAATGTTTTGTAAGATGGTGAGATGGGGCTTGCTTTCGTTTGAGCCCAAAACGATTGTTCCCTGGCAATAATTGCAAATTAAAAAAATTATCTTTAACTATAACGTCATGATGATCTCACAAATCCCCCTATGACACTCATCTCCAAGTGGTGATCAATCAAGCCAAGTTTGATGTTTTTACGTCAAGTAGTTTCGTAAGAGTTTGAGCGCACGTACGTACACATGAACAGACAAAATTTCGGTTTGTATAGTGAATAAAACGATCAACTAGAACGTCTACTTTCATTATGAATCGCTTCAGACAAAACTGAATTTTTCGTGACTGTCCAGAAGCATTATGAGTGGAAGTACCTTTTCTATGTTTAGTTTTTTTTTGTGTTTTTGATTGTGTAAACAAAAAGCCGCAAACGTGTCATCATTATTACGGTACCGCGCTTTTGACTTGCTTGACGTCATAATAAGCTATTGCTTTTTAAGCATTTTATTGTTGTCTGTAGTAGACGCGTCCTTTGCCATTGTGCTTTTATATGCTTGGAAAAAAACAATAGCAATGAAGATGGAATCAAATATCTTTTTCAACTTGCGTTACAAGAATATCAAATCAGTCAGGTTGTAACAGCTACAAAAGCATTGCTACTCCTTGTAGCGAAGACGTTTTTTCAAGGTTAATGGTGTACGCTACTGGCATCACTACGCGCCAGTCGACGCCAATTTTATCAAAGAATCAATTTTAAGCAGTACTCGATAGTATATTAGGAAGCTTGTTTTTGACAGGACGAAGTTTCCAGGTAACTTATAACGAAATTTTTTGTTTAAAGCAACTAATTATTTTTATTGCATTACGGTAGCGATTTCTGTTTTTTCCATTTTGTACGCCACAGACAGCGATGTTTAATTATGATTTCCGATTGCTAGAGCATGCCAGCGTAGGGTTTCCAAATCTGAAGAGATACAATTCCTGACACATTTATGGCGGTAACTTACTAGCGAGTCATTTTGTTCACTTTGATTTCAAAACAAACAAAATGACCTTTTGTCTAATAGGAAATCCACTTTGCTTAGTAGAGAAAATCCTATGACTTTTATTAAGCAGAGTTTAAAATTTTGGAATTACGGCATTGTTTGAAATTAGGTTATTTCTGGATACAGGTTTTTTTATCCGAAATTCTGGACTTGTCCGCAAAATTCCTTACCTGTGCCAACCCTGTGCTAGCAAAATGTTACAGTGAGGGAAAGTTAAAAGAAAGTTTTTTGTCACGAGTTTTCAATTGACTCTTACGATAGTTTGAGTTTGGCTAATGTTTAGGAAAACAAACTATAAGTGGTTTGTATGAGAGTTGATACATATTTCTAAATGGGAAAAGGCCGAAAACACGCGAAAAATATGGACTAACGCTACTATTTAAACAATTGTCGCTTACATATATATAGTGGTCAGCGATTCTTTGTGTGAACTTAAGTACTTTCCATCACGCTTGAAAGTGCTTCAAATAAAGCTAAGAACCAGTTAAACTTCAATGAGCAATGCGTAATTTAAAGGATTCAGGGTAGCTACTGTGTTAATGTAGACTAGAGCTAAGTCTTTATTATTTGTAGATTACATTATCTCCGCTTCCTTATTTATAAAAATGTCTTATCACGAAGAACAAGAGAGAGTTAGCCAAGTAAGTTTGCAAAACTGATTCATATTTAGGAATGCTTTTAAAGACTTAATGCAGTGAATTTCTCTGATTTGGTATTGGCTGCACTTTTTTCAGCCTGTTTTCTGGTTCTGGTCCGAGGGATTTTCTATTAAATTAAAATCAACATTTGGATGCTCAGTGGCCCTAAATGTTGTAACCAAATAAGCTCAAGCGCAAGAACCTTGCGCCTGGACATTTCCGCGGTAGGCTGATCCAAGATCATATCTGTAAGCGTATTCACAGTCAAAGTTTTGTAAAAGAGGTACCGTTGTAAAAAAAACCTTACCGATATATATTTTCTCCAAAAACAAAAAGTTTCATCTTTTTGACTGTTCTGTGGTAAATTTGTTTTAAGTTATTAAAAAAAGTTGTTCATCTTTTTGCAGGCAAATAGTCACAGCCAAAGAATGAGTATTTCAGCTCTTTTAGCCTCGCTCCCTCCTGATTGCAACTTTGTATGATGCGCGAGTTCTTTCTTTCATTTGCTGGGCATCTTTTTTTAAACAAGTTCCTAAATAAACAAACAAGTTTTTACTAATTTCTTCTTTGCTGTGCTAAAATAAATAGAAAGATTGCTTCAAAACAATTTTTCTATTTATCTCAGTTTGATGCTAAAGGTTTAAATAGGAAATCAACTGAAATTTTGCTAGCTTGCAACTAGCACTATCAATACTTTTATAGATTGATGAAGTCCTTTGCTGTGACAAACTTTTGAATCGGTTTAGGCTCACATAAACGAAACCAGAGAAGAATTAAACAGACTTGAACAGCGGTTCTCCACTTTCACGCAGCAGCAGTTTAGTTTCATTACAGCTCTTGACCACTGCCGAAAAATTGCCTTTGAACCGAACAAAGAAATTTCCACCATTTCCCAGGTAAGCAATTTGACCGTTGGTCCCCGACCATCGGTCCATGAGACATTTGTCACTGCAGCGTCAAGCTTTTTTGATGAGGTTTGCTATAGAACATTTTTGCAGCCTGTATAATTTTTGAAACCAACCTCACTTTGGAAAATTTTGGGTTTTTGCGGACGATGACCTTTTTCGTGAAGAGCAACTTAAATTAAGAAAATTTTTCACATACCTGTACAGGGTGTATCACAAAGATATTCACCCCCCCTAGAGCTCAATCCAAAAGGACTAGGAAAAAAACAAAAATATTGTTATAAATTATATTAAAATAGAAATTTATTCCGTACATTAAATCAATCCTAACTAGTAATCAGTATGACCACCATGGTTTTTTCTAACAGCATCTAATCTTGCAGGATACGATTTAAGAAGATTAGCAAAGATTTCAGGTTCCTCTTTTATTTTAATTAGTTCTTCTGAAATAATAGTCTTTAAGGTTTCCACTGAATTTCTTTCCATGCTAGGAATCTTTAAAATTCTATCTTCAACATGTTTTTTCAGAATAGCTCCCAAGTTTTCAGTTGCATTTAAATCTGGCGATGAACCTGGCCACTGCGATTCTAGCGATTCTGAGACCAATACTTAAAATTCTATCAACATACCTAATTTTTTCATTATCAGCAAAAGCCATAATTATTAAGTATCTGGAAAAAAATGAAAATGTACATTAATTTCTAACAACATAAGCTTCACAATGTGCTATATAGTTTGGTCATACCTATTACCAGTTTGGCTGTAGGGGGGGGGTGAATATCTTTGTGATACACCCTGTACATTGAAGGCCCATCTGCAATAATGATGCTAACATAAAATCAATTCATAGTGCAAAAAAAGTTTTAGGGCCACTTAATTATAGGTTGTCTTGAATTTGCGCAATCTTTCAAAAGCAGCTCTTGTAAATAGAGTCAGTTGAATAAGCATGAGAATTTAGCTCTTTTGTGTTTCCTTGATACTAAATCAAAGCGCAATACAATGGTAAGTCATGGAAAAGGCAATAAATACAGCAAAACGAAAGAAGTTAAAACTTTGTACAGATTGGTCAAAGTAGCATTAAACCGAAACTCATTGTCTGACTACTTTTTGGTGAAAGTCGTCAGAGAGAAGATGCTGGAGTATGAGATGGTTTTATACCAGAGAGAACAAAGCTGTCATTGGACGCTACATTAAATATCAATTTGAGTACTACTGAGCTGGTAGGTAAGTCAAACTCAACGATTCCAACTTTGTAAGACAACCATATGCTTTCAAAATGCGAAAACAGTCAGCTTGTACATTGAAAATCTTTGAGCCAATCAGTACGCTCTGAAATCAATGATTCGTTATCATCTGCTTCCAATGATAAAAATTTTTAATTTTGGCTGAAGGACACAAATTTTTCACTTGTCGATTTTGGGAGATGCATATAAATACTGTAGAATTTGCTTAATTCGTCACCTCAAGGGGATTAGAAAAAAGTGATAATTTTGGCGAAGTGATAAATTGTGCAAACAGGTGTAAACTCTATCATAGCCTCTCGTATACTTATTATAGGAAAGTTTGCATGTAATTTTGTATTTTTTTTGAGCGACAAGCAACAAGTTTTGAGCGACAAGCGACAAGATCTTTTGTTCGACATTGCTGTACAGTATTTTTTTTATGTAACTTCGCTAGTGGCAACAATCCTGAAATGAACTGAAGAAAGCGCTACTCTCCATGAAAATTTTAATTGGGAAACTTTTTATCGTTTAAATCCAACTCCTTAATTCCTCTAGTCTATCAAGACTCTTCCATTTAATCTAGCACCTTTTAAATTTTTGATAAACTTTAAAGACTTTCCGTGTTCTCAGTGGGGAGTCAGATCGCGCTTATCTAAACTCTTCAATTTAATCTAACACTTCTAATAAATTTTAAAGTCTTTCTGCGTTGTCTTAATGGAGAATCGGGTCGCGCTTCCCACCCAGTGTATAAATTCGATAAACAAATTGCGAGGTGCAACAATTCTCAGATAAAGATCTTTAATTTGTTTAAATTCTCAGACGTGTTAAACTGAGTCGACGTCCTTGATCGACAAAATTTGTGGAATTCCCTCAAACCGGCAGTTGATCGACATTAAAGGAAATTTTCCAAAACAGTCAGTTGTCCGGCAACGTCTGTCAGCTTCCCTCTCACTGAAAGATACTCAGCTATCACTGTCAGCTGTCATAAGTTAAATCAAATCATAAAATAAACACAGTGATATGTTTCTGTACCAGCTCTTTTCGAACTTCCTAACAAGTAATGCCTCATAGCAAATTTATTCAATATAATTGTTATCATAACTTCATACCTATGTCTGCTCTATTCACTTTTGTCGGTCAAATGACACTCCACCGTTACACTAACAGCTTATACATCAAAAGCGAAACTGCAAATGACGTATTATCCGAACAAAACGCTTCTAAGGTACAGAAAGAGGTGACGAATTGAGCGAACTAACGAAATAGACCATCGCAAATTAGACAAACTGAAATGTACATAAAAAAATAGTTCTGCTGGGTCCGACGAAAAAGTAACAAATTAAGCGAATTGACAAACTAGACTAATTCTACTGTACATCAAAACTTTAGTAAATGTCATGTTGGCAAAAAGGATATTGCCTATATACCACAAATCAACACTAATCAACTCGAATTGGCTACTTTTTTGCCAATCAAAATCGCTTGTTCTCATCCAGTCACAGCTTTCTCTCTGCTATAAAAGCTTCTTTTATTTTATAATTTTATAAACTTTTATTTTATAAAAGCTTCTTCAGATAATTTCTGTTGAAAACCATACCAGTCAGTTAAAAAGCTTTCAAAATGTGATATATTTCAGACAAAGTTTTGATTTTTTACCACACGCAAATGTTTGCAACAAAATTTTATCTTGAGAAAGTACATAACATTGAGCACTAATGCGTCATCCTTAAGGTCTAGAACAGTGATGGCAAAACTATGACACGCGTGTCACTAGTGACACGCGAAAAGATTCTCACTGACACGCAGGGAAAATTTTGCAATGCATTGTTAGTCCCATTCATTCAGCCTGTCATTACAGCCAATGTTCCCTCTAAGCTGCGCGCGTGCGCGGCCGCGCAGCTGTTTTGACTCTTTTGCGCAGTAAGCACAACGCTCAGCGCAGTCTCCAAGACTAGGAAAGATGTGAAATTCTGCACACAAACGAACAACGTGGGCTTCGACGGACTTTGCAGACGCAATTTCATCAGAACATGAGGATGATGACCTTTTTTTTTTATTTGGAGGCCGTCATATCAATTGATGGCAATTGATGTCCCACTACTGAGCAAGTGACACGCGAATAGAAATAAATGCACAGTTTTAGTCCTTTGACACGCCGTCAAAAAAGTCTTGCCATCACTGGTCTAGAATGTGTGAAGATTGGAGCGTATTTTGCCTTTTCTTTTGAAAGAAAAAGGAAGAGTTAGCTAGGTTTTTAAATTTTGGGCTTTCCTCCTTCCTAATCGAGCTTTTTGTTTTGACAATACAAGGTCATAGAAATTACGTGATTATGTGTGGCAACTCTATTTCACATACAGTACAAAATAGAAGCAAAATGTCATCATTTTCTGTAGAAACCTGCCTCTTGATTCCTCGATTACTTATGTAAAAATGCTTGATAATACTAAAGCACTCTTTATTAGTTTTCCCAATCCTAGCTGCAAAAAAACTAGGTTTAAAGCTGAAGAACTACATTATAATTTGTTCAAAAATCAAATCTGAGACAAGAAAAATATGCTGTACTCAGGTCATTCATTATACTCACCATGTGTCCGATAGCGCCACAGACAAAAGAATTCTCAACATGTTTCTATCACTTGTCAAAGACTTGACTGAATTCAGACGAAGCCTTGTGAAGTTAGCAAAACAACCTGATGAGAGACTAACAAAGACCTTTGCTAAATGGAAAAAGACATTGGAACCTACACAAGTAAGCAACGTGCATGATGGAAGGACATTGTGTTTACCTCGAGCGTTCAGTGTGTTTTCCCGAGATTTTGTTTTAAAAACGATATTTAACATCATGTTCTTTGTTTTGTAAAAAAAATCTAATCAACAAAATTTTATTCCATTCTACAGTTAAAATTCAAAGCAAACACAAAAGTGCGAAAATTCATAAAGTTGTGGCAAGTTTGGTTCAGTAGTTCTCCATGTCTCATGGCTTAGATGTGCATCGTAGCCTGCGTTAACTAATTGTGACGTGAAAATAGGACAGCGCCATATACCTAACGATATGGTTTTCGCTTTGAAAGAACATCTCCCAACTTCGAACACAATTTCCTAACGCGCAACTCAACCACCTTAGCGTCACCGAAGCTCGAATTCACTTCGGTGGAATCATCAGTGTCATGCCGACAGCAATGGACTGTGCAAGAGACGCGGTCAATCGTGTTGAAGCTACACGAGCATACAGGATTTGCAACTCAGCTGTGACCAGAGGTAAGAATCAATGCCGTATTTTGTTGTTTTTGATGGGTGGAGGAGCATGCTTTTAAATTAAGTTCGAAAGAAAACCAAACCAAACCTGGAAAAATTCGATATTTTTCATCCTAGTTTAATCCATTTGGTACCGTGATCCCCAATTGGGGATATGACATTTCAAAAGGATATGACTTTCAAAAATGGCATACCAAATAGTTAGCATATGTCGTGATCCCCATTTGGGGGTCAGAAAGAAATGTTGATTTATTCTAAAAATAAAATCAACATTAAAGTTTTTTTGCCTTTACATTTCTTCTAGTACACCAATACACAAAATTCAAACAAAAAAACGTAACTAAAAATTTGGTATTTAATGAGTTAATAGCGTAGAAGCGAAGGAACAATTACCGATCAATTCCTTATCTCTTTAATAAAAAGGCAAGATAAAGATACAATTCTCAGCTATAATTATGGCCAAGCTAGGAAATATCTGATTTTATCAAAATTACGGTTTTTTCAGGATCACCCCAGTCTAGTTCAACAAACAGGATTTCTTCTGCACGCCAGTATAAAGTTCCGGAGAAGAAATCTTCACCTTTGATTTCCTCTCCTGTGCCAAGTAATTCTTCTCACAGCACATTTCATACTACATCTACTAAAGTGCCATTGCCAGGTACCCCAAGAAAAGTACGATGCACATCTGCGGGGCCAACATACAAGCAACAAGTGTTGATGACTCAACGTCCAACCGTAGCGACTCAGACCCCAAAGTTTTTGGGCAGCGCAGTAAAACCGATGACGCATTGGCAGCACAAGACTTTGACAGAAAATGAAATAAGAAAAACTCTTAAACAACGAAGACACGATGATTTATCAAGACCAAAGTGGAAACCCTAAGATCTATTAACTATCGAACATTCCAGCGAAAGTCAGATGTGTACGGTTTATAAGATCTTCAAGCAAAACATTGGATTATCATTTGCAATTAATATACCAAAAACGAAGCAGACTACGGAAGTCAAACCCTCTAACACCAGTAACAATACTCAATCCATGCTATTTTAAATTTTTTAAATCTGTTTTTAACAAAATTTTTTTATCCGAATACGATTTTGTTTGATAATTTGTAGTTGACTTTTCAATTAATAGCTTGGTTTTCCCATTGATGTCCATGTACTCAACTACAATTTTTTATATTTTTGCAACAGTTTTTCTTGTACGGCTGAAAGTGATTAAATATTGTAGTGACATTTGAAAGTTGCTGAACAAAACTGCATATAAACTACTACCATGTTGGTTGATATAATTTAGTCCCACTATACTGCTGATACGCTTGCCCTCGCCAGCTCGATTATGCACTTGAAATTAGTGTGACGTAACAATACTAATCTAATATATAAAATCCAAAGTCTGTTTGTTTGTCTGTCTGTCAGTCTGTTTGTCTGTTCCTTATGGAAAAAAAATTAGGAGCACCTAGAAAAAAATAAAACATGCATTCCGATGTATTTTTTTCCAGCGGAGTCAATGGGCCTATTTCCAAGTTCGTACCTCGCCCCCCAAGGGAGCTACGGCCCTTTTTCCACAGGAGGGTCTCAGATAACTCTTCGATTCTAATCGAATTGCGTATTTAGGTTTGGGGGATTAAATTGCAATTGACATCTAGCTTAGGCGCAAAAAAGTACAATACAGTGATGGTAATTTCAACTTCATACATGCACCCCAAGGGAGGAACAGACGGATTCCATAAGGAACAGACAAACAGACTGACAGACAGATAAATGTTTTTTATAAAATGTTTTTTAGATAAATGTTTTTTATAAATATTTTTATATAAAATTTATATAAAATTCCAAAATTTCAGCCTTTTTTAACTATATTAGGGGGCAGAAAGCCCCCTTGAAAATTTAAAGTTTTTGTTAGGTACCACAAACAGAAAAAAATTTGTGACAAATAAAAATCCAAATTTGACGGTTATGAGCAAGACTGTACTTTAAAAATCCCTAGCAGATTTACCCGTCGTAGATCGGGTAACTATAACTTTTTCCAGGGAATCCAAGTACGGTGTTTTCATTTCGATCAGATTCGTCTATGGGGGGACTACGAGCCTATGGGGCTCTACTAGAGGCCTATTTGTACTGTTGTACGACGAAATAAAAATCATGAAAACACATTACAATATGGTTATTCAATGTAAAAATTTAATCAGTCTTTACATTTTACCCGATCAACGACGGGTAAATCTGCCAAGTACGGTATTTTCATTTCGATCATATTCGTCTATGGGGCTCTACTAGAGGCCTATTTGTACTGTTGTACGATGAAATAAAACACATTAAAATATGGTTATTCAATGTAAAAATTTAATCAGTCTTTACATTTTACACGATCAACGACGGGTAAATCTGCCATTTTACCCGATCAAGGACGGGTAAATCTGCTAGTTACTAATATAATTTGATCAAGGTTTTTGTGCACAATCTGAGTATTTTATTGAGCACCAAAAATGTAAACCCAGCTTGAAACTCGCCACATATGCTGCGTGATATTGGCTAGAAAATCATAAAATTACGAATTGCAAAATAACAAAAACTTTCAAAATGAACAAATTCAGGTAGCCAAACCGGGCTAAAGTCTGAGGATTTTCATTTTTCGGCTGTTTTTATTTGTTATACTGTAAAACCTCAATCACGTGCTATGTTTTCGCTTTTGATTTTCATATAGCTTTACGTTTTTGCTGTGTTTGTATAAAAATTTTGCGAAAAAAATTTGTTTTTGCCGTAAATCTTTACCCTTTAGATTTAAAAGTCAAAGTCGTTGTGGAGTACATCATCGAGTCTAAGCTTGCCCAGATCTGTTATGAAATTTTTGTTTTACAGGTACATGAAGTTTAAAACCCTAAGTTTTTCGCGAAATGCCTATACGGCATTTTAGGTAAATAATAATCTGAGCTTAAATAAACCTAAAGTTAATTCTTGTAGCTCACAGGATACGCAATACAATTTAAAAGACACTTGAGTCGCATGGCTCGCAACACAAGACAAGCTTAATTTACTCTTTTCAGTAACTGGGCAACGCAGACTCTCTCCTTATGCTTGGCAGTAACTGCACGCTAATTGCAATTTCCATTGAAGAAAGTTGCTTGATTGCGCAACGTTGTTGAGAGATTTGGTGGATCAGAAGAGGCAGGAATGACGTGATGCCTCCTTCCATTAAATAGGGCAGCGTCGTTTAATTTCATAGTGGGTTGGATTACCAGGCCAGGTACTCGAAGTCCTTCAAGAGGATCAATCCAGAATGTGTCCAATATGCCTGTTCGTTTTTGTATGTGTTCACCTCTTCTTTTCCTTAAGATGAAGACATCGCCCAACATGGTTGTCCAGGTTTACACATTAAACTTAATCAAAATCAAGCAAGGAAAAGATAGCCTTCCATTTTAGACCAATCATGAATACCATTTGCTAATCAGCATTCTCACTACCAAGAAGGCAGACTGGAGTTAGGTGGTGCCCAAGAGTCTCCTCTTACGACAGGCTTGGTAAACAGATTTACCATTTTGATGCAGTGAAGCACTGAAAGGACCAGTTTGTTCAAGTTGTTTCGCGGAAGTTTGCGCCATTTCGCAAACTCTTTGCTGGTCTCGGCAACACCAACAAGTTTGTCTTACTTTTGTCCACTCCTCGTCTCAGACTCTCGCTTTGTCCTATACACACTGTCTTATCTTCCGTTTTTTATTTGGTCTCAAAATCTTCTGGCACATATGGCAAAAGCTATTATCAAAGCTACAATGGGTCCGAGAAAATTTATTTCTTCCGGAAGACGACGCAGCTGATGAGCTGACCAGGAGCGGTGCCCTACTCCTGCCTTCTACAGCCCCATTTAGTTTCTTTCCTTTGTCCTCTCTTATCCACTCTTCTCTATTATCGGACTGGAGGCGTACTTTCTCATCTAAATTCTTCGATACACAGGTCCCCTCAGTATGCACTGAAGAACTTGTGCTTCCTCATGATGCTTGCTGTATTCTTTCTCGTCTTCGCTGCAGCGGACACAGCCTTCTGTTAAAAACTCTTCTATCTCTCTAAATCGCCAGAAGCGAGAATCTTTCATGCAGCACCTGCGGTCATCCGATTCAGGACAGCTTTCATCTCACTGTGCACTGTTCAGCTAAGAACTCTTTGCTCCGTTTGCTTTTTGATGATTCCTTTTCTCTTTACGACCTCTAGTCCAGGCCCTGGGGAGTATACTGGTTTTTGGGGATTTATGATCTTCCGCCATGATCCTATCTCTCGGAAGGGTTCCGGTACCAACAACAACAACTACAGCAAATAGGCAATAAAGGATAGTTCAAAATGTGTACAGAGGTATGAGTAAAAGTTGGAAAGTGGTATGGCTTTATGATATTGGCTGGGCCGTAAAAGAAGAAAAAACAATGAGGACTCCAACCAATTTTGATAAATATGCGTAACAAATCCATCCTGGCATACCCTCTAATAACTCTTTACCACATCCGATTGTTGCCGAGTACCCCTAACTGGTGTGTCTGACTACTTCTCTAATCCCTCTTTCAACGTTTACCCAGCTAATAGATTCTCTCTGAAACAGAAGTTAATTTAATTTTTTTCAAAAATTTTTCCAATCGATTACTTTTGTTCGGTTTATATGATAAAAGCTTATTTTCGTCGTCACAAGAATGTGACGAGTTGGGAAAAAGAGTTGGGAAACTGCGAAATAAGCTTATAGTTTTTAAATCAACAGTCACCTAAACAAATGGATCTTGTTTGCAAAGAAACTTCGCAGGACATAATGCTTATGTTATAAGCATATTACATGCAGTTAAAGAAAGATAATAAGTTGATTACAAGTGAAATAAATACAAAATGAATAAAAGTTGAGGAAAACACTTCCCACGGCTTTCCTGTAACAAGCTTCCTGCCCATACGTGTGATTGCGGACACCGCAAGCACAAACTTGATCGTTAATGCAAAAGCAGGTTCCTCTCGAGTCATGCCAAATGGAACGTAGAGCTCAACTCGAAGTCTTCCGATAAGAAATGCCACCTGAGTTTATCAAGCCGCGCTGCCAATGCAATTATCTTTGATGGACCTTCTAGGTCCCTACTCATCGCCTATGTTCGGACTAACACCACGCCGTCCTTCCAAACTGAGTCTCTCTCAATGCACTAAAGAAATTGATTTTGTAGACCTACAGTACGAAAATCTCACCCCTTTTACCAACCGCCTTGCTTAATCTTCTCTTCTCTTCCTTGATCAATATTTTTTGCCCAACTCAAAACGTGTCAGTGCAATACCGATTAAAATGGTGGTCAAAAGGTACTCCGGTCCAACTTAGAGCGGGAAATTTTTGGCATCTTGAAAGAGTTGGCAGAGTCGAAAAAAGGTGTTGTCATTGCTCTGTACCGAGAAATAATTATTGATAATTTGGCATTGTAGTTGAAAAAAAAGCTTTACTGTGGACCCTATTCTTTTCCTTATATTTGGAGCAACTTGTACTTGTAGATGACGAATAAGTTTAAGCTCAAAAAAAATTATTTGAATGTTTTTCGGCTAAATTACCCATTGTATGGTCCAAACTATTCCAAAATGCTTATTATCAAGCAGCTCAAGAATGCGCTTAGTGCTTTTGTGATACAACGAATTTTGCTTTATTTTTCCTCACACAAATATATACTACAGCTTTACATTATGAGAGCATCGAAATATTTGCAAGCTTATAGCAAAACCACGGACGCACAAGGATAAGAATTTTTCAGACGAAATAAGGATTTCGAATTCGGGAATACATTACATAAATTTGGCTGCAGCTTGGCAAAATTAATTAGAAGAATACTTTGTTTTTTTACAACACTATAAAGCACGCATAGTATTTCCGATTAAAATATGACACTCCTGCTGCTCTTGTGTCTGATGTGGTAAATAATAATTTCCTTTGTTAGCGCGATGTAAACATGTCATACAGTGGTATAACTTTTCGTCACTTGGCAACGAGAGCCTAGAAGAATTGATATTTAACAAATAACAAAACTGCTTTTATGCAACATATTAATTCATGCTCATCTTGTGGGAGCAATAATCTAGGCGTTGATTCCTTTGAAATATTCCGACAATTCAATAATAATTACAAAGCTAAACCTCAAGAAGCATTACTCATTGAGGAATTGAAACCATGTTCAACATACAATTATACTGTATGCTAACGGATGTTTTCTTTTGCTTAATGAGTTTTAATTCAGATTTGACATATGGTAACATTTATTCGGCAAATTTACTCAAGTTTTCCTTACTAAATAGAAATGTCTCAGCTTACCCTTGATGATATTGTTTTAACCCAGGAATTCTCAAACGTTTTTTAGCCATGTACACTTTCATGGTATCCCTAAAATTTTGCTTTTCTGTTCTTTTTTATCTTGAAGACCTTTTTTGAGACCAATTTTAAAAAAGCGATTGTTTAAATTACTTCATGCTGGTTTTGTGGTTTCCTTACAAATCCATGTTGTAACCGTTGGCTTTGACTTTCTCTACTGGAAGACCTTGTTTTGTAGAAAAACTTTAAAATGTCACTACGAGAAACTTGCTCGCGTGACCCCAGACTTTTCCGACAAAACCACTGGGAGCACGCATATCCCATTTGAGAACCCCTGCTTTAGCAGAAACAGAACATAGCCTCTTCTCCATTGCTGTATTTGGTCAATTTTCAAATTCTGCGACAGTTTTTGCATGAGCAACTGTTATGAGCGCAGTTTGGCAGGTAAGTGGGAAGGAAAAAGGGTCACGCCAAACCAAGTTGGACAGTATTAAGCTATTTTTGTGTAGCATAGATTTTTTCTCTGTTGTTGTAATTGCAAGGCTGGTATCATTTTCTTTCAATTTCTCTAAAATTTTTGAATGCATTTATTACCAATAAAGTAAGTAAGTATTTAAAATTTATTTGTATGAAATCTATTACAATTTGCAGTCAAAGTCATTTCATGCAACGTAAAAAAATTGTAAAAATCTAAACGATCTGATTTAAAATATTATGATTTCGATCAAACTTTCCCGTTTATAATATGCAAAATTTATGGCAAAACTCAGTGCTTTCCAAATAATTTTTCTGGCTATGCCTTTGGTAAAGTTTGATTTTATTTTCGAGACTACTATTAGCAGCGGAAGCCATTGTCGTTTTGCAATATTTACAGCATACAGTATTAGGATTAATTTTGCTTTATCACTTGAGTAGAACATGATTAAGAGAGATAGCTGATACCAGTGGTCGGCAATCTGAGGCTTTTTTGCGGTTTTTGTTTCGGAAAACACTTGTGTTAAGAAGATGTGAGCCAGGTGAACGCGCCTGAAAATTCGTTCTTTGTCACAAATTAAAAGCGAAGACCTTTTCTTTTTTCTTTTTTTAGAGGACCTCGTTGATTGGATGGGCAATGCTATAGATATTGGCTGGATTACAATCTTTTGCGGCTCTCATTGTTCTCTTTTTTATGCAAATCGGGTTCAAGCGGCTCTTCACTCGTAAAATGTTTCCTACCCCGGCAACATGCAGGAAGAGTCCACAAAACATGTAATTTACTTAATGGGTCCCGTAACTACAAAAAAATTAAGAACTATTGCCTTAATCAATAACTTTCAAGTAATGTTCCTAATAGCCACATGCGATAGCTACATAAAACTATTTTAAACTAGCCGGCTTCACCGCCGTCGCCCGGCGGGGGAGCGGGGATATATGTTGATTTTGTGACATCGGTTCAGCCTGCTGCGCAATATTAAATGCCCAAAAATGTCTTTCATATTAGAGGTGTAAAAAAATCTTATTCATCGAATATATAAAGCGAAATTTTGTCTGTGTGTCTGTTTCAAGTCCTTCGGAACTACTTCACTTCGGGTTGGTTTGCCCTTTCTTGGCTGCATTTATGCCAAAACCAAATAATATGGGCACAGCCGCAGGCTTCCGGTTGTACAATTAGGTATACCGTTATAAAAAAGTCGTAAGTGGTGGGTGGTTCTAATATTTAACAGATTATTCTCCAAAATACATTTTAATTACTTTGGCGCCCACCTCTTTCCCCACAACTTTTTAATTATACTTCCATGCACTTAATAAAATAACAAATAATACCTTTTGAAATCTTTGGCTGCTTAAATTGAGTGGAAATACAGTTCCTAAGTACGCCTATCCTGAAAACTGGCCAAGCAACACGTAGCCAGGGACAATGCAATGTAGATATACGTCTTCATCTCATTGGCCACGGCTTGATCTCCGTATAACCACAAAACGTTTGGTACTTTCAAAAGCAGGCTGGTCATAATCAGTGGGTATTTAGAAACGATTTCTTTACTGCAAAGGAGCAGGGGGCGAAGATTTAACTAGACTCAATTATATCATTAAGCAATCATGTAACGTAAGTGAGCACTATCTTATTTCTAGGGGAGGGGAGGGGAGGGGAGGGGAGGGCCGAGCATTACGGGAGATAAACGTTTCAAAAGTGAGAAACTTGCTAACTTCAGCCTCCAAACAAACATGAGTACCTTTATTTAGAGGGCAACATTTTGAAATTAAGAAATTTGCCAATATTCGCGTCCAAACATACATGATCGCCTTTTTTCTAATAGATCAAGTTTTTAACCGTCCTGTCATACCGGTTGGAGGTCTTTGCCATTAAATATCTCCTAATTTCCCAAGCCATGAAGGCTTGGAAAGATTGGTCACCTCCCCGAATTGAGTTTCATAAAGGGGTTTGTGACATAACGATGACGTCACCATGGAAAAATATTGTTTTTGAATTTGCCTCTTTTTGCTAAGGAAAACACGTTTGTGCTAAAAAAAAGTCAGAACCCGATTTACAAAATTAAAAAATTTTATTTTTTTGTTGTTTAAGATGACATCACACTTGACGAGTGATTGTAAAAAATGTTTTTGTCATTTCCTCAAAATATACTGGCTGTATATACGTGGTTGAAACCTTTATTAAGAGGTGGCATTATAAGCTGTTTGTTAGTGACGCCAGCTTCTGTCAAAAAGTGTGAAGTCTTGTGAGAAAAATAATCGATGTATTATTTTACTCCTTGCTTCGTATTACAAATAAATTATCTCTTTATTTGGTGTTTGCTTTTTTGAACAAAACATAAGTGTCTCAACTGTAAATACGTTATTAATTTAGTGAGACAGCCGCACTTTGACATAAAAAGATTGTTATTCGTTCGATTGCTGTTTTACTGACTGACCTGCATTGCTACTTGACTCAATATCAAGTGTTTGACTTCGTCGCCTTTGTTTTGGGCTGTAGATAGAATAACCCGATACTCTCATTATTAGGAATTCCCTCGGAAGCGTGCTGCATACGAATCAATAGCAAAGTAAGCGCAAGGGACATTGTTTATGCTGATGATTTGTTTGTTTCTTTACTGTTTATTATTTTCACGGGGGTAGGGGATTGCACAAAGTGCTTTAGTGTGCATACCACCAAATAACTGATTTCTGTCATCATAACACCAAAGCCATTGCGGACCCATTCCCAACTGCGTTTGTTCTCCAACACTTATTTGAAGAATGAATAGAATTAATGAAATGATGGAGAGTTTGACTCTCAGCCTTACTGAAATTACTCAAACTACACTTGGGATTAGAGATATAGGGGTGTTGCCCACATCAGTACAAACTTATCACTTACAGTCTTAAAATACTATTCTCCAAATCATCCGGTTAATTTGATGTTACCAAACCGACATAGCTGAGTGGTAGCCCTACCGGGCGACGCCGGTGGAGCCGGCTAGTTTTCAATAAACGAAATGACTACCTTATGTACTTGCATAATAGAAAGTAATATTATGATGTCATACAGTCATACTTTATAACAATATTTACTAATTTTCGTGTACGAATATGCAAAATGTGATAGTTATTTGGTGTGGAATTATGTTTTTCTTTTTGTCTTTGTGTAGTTTGCTTGTGGGAGCAGGAGGTCAAGTTTACGTTACATTTAACAACATAAAGTCATTCTCACTTGTAACATCTTTCCAATTCCCCGCAACATCACAGCAAGCGGCGCAAACTAAATGCGAAAACTTAGGAGGAAATTTGGCAAAAGTAGCGAGCCAGCGCGAGATCGAATTTATTGCTCGCCAAATATCACGTCAAATAACTGATGGCAATTATGGTAAGTAGCATTTGTTTAAATACCGCAATTTATTTAGAAAAAAAGTTGAAAAATATGCATTACAAATTTTTTGAAAAGTTGAAAACTGATTAATGTTTGTAATTTTATTAGTTGATGCCCCGAAAAGTGTTTTGTAGATCTGTGCTCAGTTGAGCTCATCCATCAGCCTTTACTTGCAGGTATAACACAATATGATCAACGGCATACATCTAAGCGAGTGTTTCTTAAAGTGGAGCTATGCAAAATGTTTGCGAAGCTTGATACTTATTGGCTGAGCTTGCTTCTCAAAAGATGCTTCCCAGATGTTTCTTGAATCCCTCCATCCGAGTTGCTTAGGGTCGTAAAGCTTAGTGAATAGGAATCCAGATTAAAAACAAAAATATTGGAAGCCGATATCCTAATGATAAATGTTTTTCCCCACAAATTCTCAAAATCATAGTTATGTTTTCAGATTAAATGCATGTCTATCAAAGGATTTGATTCGTTTCTAGCAACTCATTTAAGCGTATGAGTTCAAGCTCTGTTTGAGTGTCTTTTGTCTGACTGGCCCACCAGACGGTAAAACTGCTACGCCAACCACGTTTTTGCCTTACAAAGGGGAAAGAGATTTTACGTAAGGTGCCTTGCCCAAGAATGCAACAAGTTAATTTGCCAGATTTTTCTGTGCATTATACCTTTCATACCGAGCGTCAAGCATCAAAGCTGTAATTTTTTTTCTTAAAGTCGTTTGGTAAGACTCAACAAGAGAAATGAATCCAGGTCTGTCGTTAGCAAAGCTGACTCTCTTACATTTACAACATTGCGTTGGTTGATCGTAAAATGATAACAAATTACATTCCTGTCACTTCAGGGTCCTGAAAAGTCGATGTGTAGGTCATTGTGCTATGAAAGTACAAGTAACAACATTAGCTTAGAATATCATTTTTAAATTTTCAACTCAGCAAACAATATTTAACTCAGGAGATGTAAGTAAAATCCGGGGTTGGACCTCTTAGCATTTGGGCTAAAAAGTCAGATTAAGTCATTTTTTATATTGCACAATTGCAGAGATTTTTTTCGCTTTTGACGTAATTACTTACATCAAAGTAATTCTGAAGATCATCCACTACAGTGGGCAAAGTATAGGTCCCACAGGTGTGATGGTCTAAGCTTTGCTTTATTCAAAGTCTTTAGCTACTTGTCGGTGACTAACTGCTCTGAAGAGATCTGATAGGTCGAAACAGTGTCACTGTCAACAATCGTATAACTTTGACAGTCAGCGGGGCGTAGAACTTTTTTCAAACAAAAGTGGAGCAAGGTTTAAAAAAAGGTGAATTAATACTGATCTAAGGGATCTGATTAATTCCATGTATTTCAATTTAAATTCTCAAACGTGATGAGGTAGCTGTCAAGGAAAAGCTACATTTCTTTTATTGAATCCCTCGTTTTAATTATAAATAGCACCAAACATGGAGCTACATCTTTTCTGTTAAATTGCCATTTTACTCAAAATTGAGCCAAATTTGCATCAAATCAACACAACATTAAATGCTGTTACGATCTTGTTTTGATTGCTTTGAACTTCATAGCAATAGACTGTTCCGACTCTCTGCTTGATGGTTTATTGGTCATCTACGAATGGGACCAATGAGCTTCTCTGAGGTGCCCATTAACCACTCAACCAAAACATTATTACAAAAATTCAAATCATTTTAGTTTTACAGCAGCACTGTGCTTTATGAAGTAAAAAAGCATCATGTAAATACTTTAGAGCAAAAATCAATTTATTTCCAGATGATTCTTCTTCATTATCATAACCTTATGTTGAATTTTTCCTACAGGAGTCGTGCCTCCCTCAAAAAAAGCTTTTTTTTAAACCCGATCAAGAAATTATGATGTTTTCTAGCATAACGGCTGCAAACGCCAATCACTAAACAAAGATCATCCAATACTTTTAAGGCACTGGATGACAAAATTGAGATTATGAAATAGCGATCTCCAAAACAAAACCTGCCTATAAAATTAAGATCTTGATTGACTAAGTCAAAAATCGGAAAATATCGATTTCCGAATGAAGATCATCTGACTTATTAAGAAATACCAAAACCAAAAAATTTATAATTATGCCGCAACCCTTTTCAAAACAATTTGCTTCTGGCTACACTGGTGAATAGCGGCTTCTAAAACTAGCCGTTACAGGAATTGATGCTACCTCAAAAAACTTGATTTAAAATTTATGAACTCTTATAGGCCTAGTCACTTACAATTTGATTTTTAGTTTGGACGTCTTTTTGATTTTTACATTAGCAGTAAATTTAGAAATATGTAAGAGCGTGTGTAAATTCATTCTATCATATTGATCAATTTGTGTTTAGAATGCCAATTTTTATTAGCTGATGAACGTCACCTTTGTCCTAGCTCGCATATGTCAATTTGTGAACATCAAGGTTGTTGTTGGGATGGCTCCGTCAAAACTTGCTATCAAAATAAAGGTAAAATTATAATACAATAACAAGCTTCGCTCAGCAAGATTACCCAAATGTGTTGGGATAAAAAAAGCTGATATGAATGAGGGCAAAGCTCCTAATTCCTGTCATATTACCCTTAAATAAAGACTGGCGCATAAGTCACAATCAGAGGCTGTTTTTTCCGATGAGCACGGGAGTGCAAAGCCAAAATTGAATGTGAGCGCCAAAATAATAGTTGCTCTTATCACTACAGAAACAAATTAATTATTTATCAGCTTATTTTACATCTTAAGGCGATTCTTTCAAAATTAGATTCGCGCCATGAAGGTTCTTTGTAGTGACTAATATGGGCCCTCACCATGGAGTAGGAAGAAATAAGCCATGCTTCGACTCAAATATCTTTCACCCGATCAAAGCAAAAGGAAAAAATATCCTACTTCTCACCTCGATCGGATGCAGGACAAGATTGGAAGAACAGGGCAAAATTTATTAGTAATTGCTAGATGATTATGGCGACATAAACTTTTTTATGACGCTCACCCCGTCATTTTTCTAAATATAGTGATGCCTCACCAGCATTCTCAACTTTATTCAACCCACCCCAGCATCTCACATGCCAGCCATTTACGGGTCTCCCACACAAAATCAAACCTTTACTAGCATATTGTAAGCTTGTCCATCTAAGGTGTTTTGATCTAAAATTGCCCAGAAGGACATATTTGGATTTTATGCGGGAATCACTGTGAATGGACAAGCCTACAATATGCTGCGATTATACTATATGCTATCCCTGCATGTTGATTCTAGCGCATGGTGGTTGAGACATGCGAAGTGCTTATGTGATATAGGTCAAAACCGTTGCCCTTGTATGAGGTCTATGTGGTAACGGAGCAATGTATGGCATGGTCTAAAATTGCCCAGAAGGGCGTATTTGGATTTTATGCGAGAAACACTTTGGATGGACTAGCCTACAATACGACAGTACAAATTAAATTTTGTATGGGAGACCTATGGCTGGCTGGCATGTGAGATGCTGGTGTGGATCGAGGAAAGTTGAGAATGTTTGTGAGGCATTATCATATTTAGAAATTTGAAGTTTTAGCATTCCATAAAATTGCATCATATCGTCAAGGTGAGCAATCTTGCCAAATTTTACGTTGAACAGTAATTTCTGAAGGAACTTCCACACAGTTTTGCAAAGCACTTTGTCTATTAGTAATGGGCAAATATATTTGTTAATAAGGATATATCTGCCATAAGCAGTGGCGGATTCAAAAACTTTTGATAGGACGGGAATGAATTGTTTTGCATACCATTGTAATAAAGTGCTATAAAAACTGCTATTGCGCAGTTTGTGAGTAAGTTCAACCCCTCTAATATTTAGTAGAACCGAAGTACGGCATGCCACATTGAAATGAAATAGTTTTAAGTAGTCTACGTTATGTTGTCGCGAATATCTACGAAAGTAGTATCATGCTGAACTATTTTTTATTTCCTCGCTTTGTTACTAAAACGGCAATTGAAAGCAAATTTTGAAAGCGCAGAGCATATCTGTAAACAGCTTTCAATAATTTTTCTGCTGGAATTTGTTTGCATGCATGCTTTTGAAGAGGAATTCGGATCGTATGTCTTATATTGCTTTGATTATCTTTTAATATTGCAAATTTTTGGGCGAAGCTCAACAAAATGTACGTTTTTGCTTTGCCGCGACACACTGGTGCTATTGCTGTAACTGAGCAAGACATTGATCGTTCGACGCCTGCCTCTACGTAATTCCAAAAATCTTTGAACATCAGCTCTTGCAAGTTTTGAAATTCTGAGGTCCTGCAGAAAAAACCTATTTTCTCCGTCTACACTTTTATTATGAAGTAAAACTTGCTTTAATTAGCGTTACTTTACGCCCACATCATGCAAAACTTCTCGTTGCGTACCTAAATTGACCGAACAGCGTTTATTTTTATTGGCGTATAAGGTCAAGCTAACTTAATCACTGTAGAATCAATCCACATTTCATTCTTACATTTGTTCTCTTTGTCGCATTAATATAATCAAAGCAATGTTCAAAATTACTACTGTAACTGGTGCTTTCAGTTGTGCGACATTTGCAAAATTACAAGACGGATAATAAATTCATTTCAGCTGGAAAATGCAAGATGTGCTTCAAAAATAGCAAACCGGTCAAACAAGCAATTTCTGTTATCTCTTTTATTTCTCGCAAAAGTGCCATAAAACTATATGTACGAGCATTGACCCATGTAGGACAGCTACAAGAACCAACCGTCAGAACACTGAAATTTTGTAATATGTTTGCCTTTTCACCGTGATTGACATGTCAATAAGCAAATTTTTCCTTTGCAGTTTTTAGTTTTTGAGATACAGGATGTTTTATTTTAGGAACACTGGTCCAATCTGTAGTCGCAAGACTCGCCACTCTGCTATTTTCATTGTGGTATCTATCTTTTTTGTTCGCAAACAGTAAGTCTTGAAGCTTTACAGTTCTGTTGCTAAAACTTGCGGAAAGGACTGCCAACTTGTATTATTGTGTTGAAGAGTAATAGTTTATTTCCACTGATGTGACATTTGAATTGAAACTGTTGCTTTTGTGCTGGTTTATATTGTTCTGTTGGAGACAAAGCAATGAGGTAGAAGAAGTACGCTTCCACAATCGTTGATTTCTTGATTAGTATTTCTTCCAAGAGTTGAAGTTGATATAATAGGCTGATAGATTAAGCAAATCTACAGCATGCAGTCTAAACGAATACAAGTTGCGGTGCAAACATACAGCTTGTTGTTTACAGAACAGTACATATGGTTTATGTCAGTTAATATATATCATTTTGGCTTGATAGACTTACAATACATCTTACTGGGCTGTAATATGATAATGCCTTCAAGAAAACATGTTACATTAGAAAAAGCTATAGATTCACTTTCACGTGAAGACAATGTTTGCAGTGAGCAAGCTTTGGTTATTTTGCCGTCAGATCAAAGGGATGGCCATGCAACGAAATAAGAACAGGGCGAGGATGACGATTTTAGTAGCTTGGAGGCATGGCCGAACGATATTGCTGGATGGGTTGAGATCTGCAGAGGCTCGCTCGCAAAAGAATATGTTGCTTCCGAGGCCAGAAACACCGTTGGTCCCCAGCCAAAAAGAAAAAAAAAACAACAACCAACCTCAGAGACTCCAAACTGGAAACGCAGCACAAACGTGATCAATTCACCTACCCGGGCATGCATCCCGCCTCTATTGGAAACATGATCAGAACTGTGTTTATTCGAGCCATTTCAACTTTCAATTCGCTCCTAAGTGATGACATGTACAACCTCATCATCAGAGAATCTGAGCGTTATGCCGCCTTTCTCAATGAAGCAATAACAATTTTCCAAGGATGAGATTTATACTTTTGTTGTAATGGATCTTCTTTCTGGCTACAAGCTCGACCGCGTCAACGGCAATACTGGTCTCAGGATGATAATGCAGAATATCCTGCGGTTCCAAGAAGCATGACTAGAAGCCGCTTTGAAGGCAATGACTGTTTACCTCAAGGAAACAAAATGGCAAGGACCCGCTTTATACAAGAAGCTGTGAATGCATCATTGCAGCAGTTTGAAGTTTTTCGCCAAGGATCTATCTGTAGACAAACAGATTTAAGGAGACATTCATGTACAATGTTTATTCGTGGTAAACCGATTCGTTTCGGTTTTAGGAACTGGTTACTCGTATCAAGCTGCGGTTATCCATTTAGATTTGAGACTTCCGTTGGGGCAACGGATATGAGACGGGACCAACCATTGGACCCATACATTGTCTCAAATCTACTTTTGATAACCGAAAATCCACGGCAGCCTTGTGTATGCTTTGATAACTTTTTCATTCCTTATCAATTGCTGGTTGATCTGAAAGTAAAACAATTTCGTGCTCTTGGGACGATCCGCGAGAATCGATTTCTGAAATGTCTAGTGCCTTATTTAAAAGCGGTCCAGAAAAAAACGGGGTTTTACGACTGCTATTTTGATAAAAATGTTGTTTGGAGCAATGGAATGACAATCGAGTTGTATATATGGCATGGAACTTTCTGGTGATTAGCCATTAAAAGCGGTCAATCGCTTTAGTCAATGTCAAAAAAGAGAAATGATGTTCCTCAGCCTCACTGCTTCATGAGGTACAACCAAGGGATGGGCCACTCGTCTGTGGACTGTGGACACTCGTCCCAGGACACCTCTCGTCTCATTCTGCACGGTCCAGCTACGGACTCTTTGCGCCGCTCACTCTTTGGTGACTCTCTGTCTCTTTACGACCTCTGGTCCAGACCCTGGAGAGTTGCCCAGCTTCTGGGGCTCCATGGTCTCCCGCCATGCCCCCATCCCTCGGAAGGGGTCGGGTAAACAACAACAACAACAAGTGGTATTACCCTCTCTTCCTCAACTGCATCAATATGATTTGCGTAGAACAGTGGCGATTTACACGTGATTCTTCAACGCAATCCCGGAAAAGAATAATTATATTTTACGAGGTCTGTCGTGATTGAGTTCTTTAAGAACGCGATTCGCCGTGAAACAGCTCGGACTCTAAAAAGCGGCCAGCAAATTGCAAACAAAAGTATTGCTCAACACCAACCAGTTGATTGCGTGAAGCTGGGCCGCTATGTTTGGTGCAAGGAAAACACAACAAAAGAGTGCAAATTCAATTACATGCCATCACTTTTTGCTTTATCATGCAACCGTTTAGGGATGCAATTACCCCTTCTGATTGCTGATGCAGATAAACTTTTTGTGAGTTTGTTTCAAGTCTTATTATTATGCGCATGAGCTCATGCTCGGTTTGCATGTCTTTCGTCAGACTATGCCACCACGACGGGTAGACTGCTTGGCCCCACCATCTGTCTTCCACACAAAGATGGAGAATCATTCCGTTAAGTGCCTAGCCCAAGGACACAACAAGCAAGCTTGCCGGCTTGTTCTCTCTATTTGCTGAGTGCCAAGCAGGGAAGCTGTGAACATCATTTTTTAAAGTCTTTTGGTATGACTCAACTTGGAGAACGAAACCCAGGTCTGCCGACTGCGATGCGGACGCTCTAATCACTACGCCATCGTGCCGATTGTTTCATGTCTGATTTATTCAGTGTGTTGTGTTTATTCATTTTGTAATTATTTGCCAACATTACAATAAATTTTGCTTTTATAGCACATTTTTCAAGTGGGCGCAAAAAAGGTCTACCGGTAAAAAGAGCCATCAACGCCCTTGTGCAGAAACAGACATGAAAGTTGAAACAATCATTTAATCATTAATTAAATTGTTGTTGTCAACCTAAAGAATTGTTTACCCCCAATTTTTAAGGAAGTTTGGACCAACAACCTTCTGCAAAGGCTGCTGCTCAAAAAGATGGTTATAAAAGAAGAATGTAACCAAAATTTTTAATCTGTATTTGAAAGGAGTGCGTACAATCTTTTGAAATAAGAAACAATCTAACTTTTATAATAGCTCTAAAATTAAGCAAAAATGAAAATATGAGCAGCTGGTTTTGGGAGCTGCACTTCCCATCCGCCACGAATCGATGTTGGAATTAAGGTCTATGATATAAACGCTTACAAACTTATGGTTTTCGATTTTTTAAGTTAGCGTAAGCATTTCTTGGAAAAGCTGGTGTGAGGGAATGCATCCCCCAGGATTTGTTACTTATTATTAGGCTTGATTAAGAGAAGGTCTATGGAAAACTATTTGTAGAAATATTATATATTCTTTAATTTGTGTTTAGCCTGCTCGATTTCAAGCAGCGATAGAGTGGATTGTGCGGCAAATGTAATCAACAGTCAAGACTGTCGTAATCGAGGGTGTTGTTGGTTGGAATCAAATGCCAAAACTCCTTGGTGTTACAAAAAAAGAGGTAAATTTTTTTAACGATTATGATATAAACTAGTTGGTTTTCAACCTGTCTCTAATTCACACTCATCAAATATCTCGTCGCAAATTTATTTTAGTCTCCTGCTAGATATAATAAAATTATGCTGTAAGTGACTTATCATAACGTGTAACAATCAAACAATACCTTTGCTCTAACAAAGAATAATTTACCTTTTTACACAGTTGTGTTGGTTTCGTAACATGAAATTAACCGGCGGAGCCGGCTTAACTGAAGTATAAGTATATTTAAGACCATAAGCCATAAGTTTGTACTAATGGGAGCATTGCCCATCAAGCCCTAATCTCGAGTGTAGTTTGAGTAACTTGACTTAGACTAAGAGATTTATTACAAACTCTCCATCATTTCATTAATTCTACTCATTCTTCAAATAAGGTTGGAGAACAAATGCCAAGTTCAAAATGGGTTCCGCAATGGCTTTGAAGTTACGATGACAGAAATGAGTTATTTGGTGGTATGCGTACTTAAGGACTTCGTGCAACTCCCCGTAAAAATAATAAACAGTAAAGAAACAAACAAATCATTAGCATAAATGATGTCCCTTGTGCTGACGTTGCTATTGGTTCGTAGGCAGCACGCTTCCTAGGGAATTGCTAATGGTAAATGTATTGGGTACAAAATGAAGGCGACGCAGTCAAACACTTGATATTGAGTCCAGTAGCAATGCAGGTCAGTCAGTAAAAAGCAATCGAACTAACAATAATCTTTTTATGCCAAAGCATGGCTCTTCCACTGAATGAATAACATACTGTATTTAAATAAATAACACATTTTGATGTCATACAATCGCACTATATAATAATATTCTCCAATTTTTGTGTACGGACATACAAAATGTGATTAAAATATGGTCTGAAATAATGTTTTTCTTTTAGTCTTGGTGTATTTTGTTTGTGGGAACAGGATGCATATATTACAGAGAAAATTTTGATGTAGCTGTACGATTACTCTTGCTCGATTACTCTCAAACTTTGTCTATTATACCTCAAATTGAAAGAACTAGTAATTAAGGTTTGTATGTAGGAAAACCAGACCCAAGTAGTTCTCATAAACTTTTTTTTATTGGAGTTCCATAACACTCGTAAAAATACAGCAAGAATTCCACAAAGCTAAAAAAGTTGAAGAGCATTGCCAAACGTGTCATTCTTCTTTGACAGTCTGCATGTAAGTTGTTTGCTTTTAAAATAACAGTACCTCAAAACCATGCGCGTAGCTTAATGCCTGCTGCTTTTTTCCACTTGAATCGCACCAGATCTACACGTTTCGTGGCATCGTAGAGCAAGTTCGAAGAGCCCAGACAAAAAGCGAAAAAACTGCTTTAAAATGCTTAAAAGACAATCTCCTGTTGCGTCGTCGAATTAGCTTTAATTGTTTTGAAAAATGTTTTTATCGAAAGCATCTTGTCGATAAATCCTAAAAAAGCTTTTAATCACGTTATTACGATCATTGAAAAGATACAGAGAACATATTGTGCAATCATTGAACATATTGTGCTGTGACGTCATTTTGAACCCAAAAGCAGTGAAAATTTTGCAAGTTGTTAAGTTCGGCAAAAACCGTTTTTCTTTATCAAGAAATGCAATTTTAAAAAATATCATTTTTGATTACAACGTTATCATGTCCTCAGGAATCTTATGACACTGAACCCAAAGAGGTGATCAATCGTGCCAAGTTTGATGTTTGTGCGCTAAGTAGTTTTGAATGATATATAAATATCTATCAAAGACTTCTAAACCAAGGACATGCAGGCGCTAGTTTCAGATCAACCTCGCGAAGGCTACTGTATTTTCTATTTATGCGCAGAGCCAATAAAAGCTTATTGTTGCATCATAGAGCACACCTTGTCTGATCTACAATGCAAACTATGCTGGTAGGTTCATTTAAATTTTATAAGCGTGTATTGTACCGAGAAAGGTGAATCCTAGCCTGATGTATCTAGTCTAGTTCTAGTTTTATTATATGTAAAAAGATTAATAAGAAATACAGTTTAATGATTTTGTAAATTACATGAGAACGGCATTAAATTTACTGCAAACTGAGCAAAGTTAGATGGAGTGTCAAAACTGGTTGGCGATCTCAAAGGGATAGGCAAGTTTCAGGTAGGCCTATTTACTGGGGCTCGTGAAGAGAAAGCCGTATGCCGTACCTACCGGTATTATTTTGCTGAGCTTAAACTTTATTTTTTAAATTTTTGTTGTGGTTGGGGCGAGCGCTGATAGGATGACGTTAGAGTTAGGGTAAGGGTTAGGGGGGCAAAAGTTCCCGATCCGACTGGCAACCGGTGCCACTCGACCCGACCGGTTTTCATCTCAGAGGCCAAATCTTAGCAGTCAACAAAATGATTGAATAAAATTTTTGTTGATCTTCAATTCATACTATTTTGCACCTTGTAACCGGGAGTTGGGGCAATGTACTGACAACAGTTTAGGCTGCATGTAGCTTTGTGAGAAATATATCGATAAATAATTTTTTCTTTTTTCGAAGAGCATTTATTTTCGTAATTATGCCGAACAAATGTGGAATTGTGACTTGTAGAGGAAACTACAACCTTTTGTCAAAACGTAGAATATTCAAACTTCCCAGCCTTGATCCTGAGAGGCAGAGGTGGCTTGCTGGCTTGTGTGCTTTTCTTTTCATGTCGCCTGACTTTCGTGAATGCGAAATGACTGTTCTTGTTGAAAACAAATCAACACTGTGTTCTCCCCTTACGTGTTTTGCATACAAGAGTGGAGTTCGCGTGCCACTAGGGACTATATTGAACCCCAATAATGGCCTCAGTTCCTATTCGCAGTTTTATGCTGTTGTACATACTTGCTTAAACTACAAAATCCCCCTGGATAAAGTGTTGATGAAAGTAGTTACTGTACTTCAGGCTCAAGAAACCGAAGACCAAAATTAGGCAAAAAAATTGGATTTTATCGTCAATAACCTGAAGCTTCTAGTTAACAAAAATTTTACTGTCAAAGACTACTGCTTTGCTGTGGGATCGTTTCCACACTGCAATTATGAAGTTCTCCGTGAGTATCTAGTTTTGCCAAGTAGGAGAAAAGTGCAAGCCGTCGTTTCTTCAGTGAATGTGAGGGACATTTTATCAAAGACGTTTGCCAAACTTCAAAAACCTCAACAGAAAAATGTCGTTCTCTTAGTTGACGAGATAAAGATTCGGCCAACAGTAGCCTTCTCCGGAGGAGTCCTCAGTGGCATGGCCAAGAATGACCACGACGCAAAGGCCACTTCAATGCTTTGCGTCATGTCCAAGTGCCTTCATCGAGGCCCCAGCATCATGGTATCTGTCACACCTGTCCATAAATTGACCGCTTCCTTTCAGTTTGAGTTGGTGAAGCAGGCTGCCATGGTTGTAGAACAGGCTGGAGGCACTGTCCTTGGGTCCATCACAGACAACCACAAGATCAACCAGCTCTACTGTAAGATGTTTGATCGTTCATCAGAGTCTGATTACCCTGCCACTGCTACTCATCCTTTAGATGGCACATGGAGTTGGTACCTACTGTTTGACACAGTGCATCTACTGAAGTGCATAAGAAACAACTGGATATCAGGCGAGTCTACATGTATTATTCTTGATTTGTGGTTTGTAACATATTCATACAAATCTTGAAAAAAAATTTGGCAAAAAATTTTTTTTATTTGAAAGGACAATCTTTAGTTATAACTTAATTGAAAAGTAACAATAATAACAATTCGGTTATTTTTTTCTTTAATCTTTAATTGTGTTGGTATTCACGCCTTGGAGTGCGTTTTGCTGTATATAGGCATGTCTGTATGTGAGAGTTTTTTTTTACGCAATGAGTAGTTTTTATAATTTTGATTGTTCTTGATAAGATATTTAATTATTATTATCTATTCAAGGACATCTAAAACCTTTTATCTATTTGGGTTTAGAGGTCCTTGTAGCTATTATACTATTATGATTTATAAACAATTAAGTATCAACAGCAAACAATTATTAGCCTACTCCTGATTTTACTTAAGATAACGGAGGAAAAGCTCTTACAAATTATTTCTAGATGTAGTTGATACGTGAAAAAGTTTTTGTTTACCCAGTGACAGAAAAAAAACTGAATACTGCAGCACCATAACAAAAATGTCAGCATGAGATGATTTTACTGTTTGTCCTTTTTTTCAGAGGCCTGTCAGAAGATGACTTTCGACAATCAAGTCACTGGTTCCTTCAGCGATGTCAGAAAGCTATATGATGCTGAGAAGGCAAACCTCTTGAAAACTTCTCCCCTAACAGATGCTGCTGTTCGACCTTCAAAGCTTCAACTGCAGAATGTCCAGCACGTGTTGAAAGTTTTCAACGACAAAGTTGAAGCTGCCCTCAGACTCCAGAAGTGTGGCGACACAGCCGACTTTATTCAATTTGTGCTTAATTGGTGGAATGTTGTGAATGTGTCGTCAAAACATCAAGAAGCGAGGCTCAATGATCCGCATCGGCGCGTTCAGGACCACACCTCTACCAACCTGTCCGACTATCAACGGATCTTTCAGAGAGCTCCTTCTGGGCACGGAAAAGGCAGAAAGCAGTGTGTAACCCATGACACTAAGAAAGCACTTGTGCAGACCATGCAAGGCCTGACTTCCATTTGTGCACACCTCCTGAACCATGCTGGCTTCCAGTATGTACTTCTTCGGGAGCTGCAAAGTGACAGGATAGAGGGTGAATTTTCCGTGTACAGGCAGTCGACGGGTGCAAATGCTTTTATGACTTCTGGGGATGTTTTGACTGCATGCAAAAAACGCCTGGCTAGGCATTCCGCTTCTTACCTGGAGACCTTGGACGTGAATGGGGAGACCAAGGCTCACACGTGTGTTACCACTGCCATTGATGTTGAGGACGCCACCTTCATTGAGGACTGCACTGAGCCTTTACTCTCCATACATGAGGAAAGCAGTGCAGCCTATGTGGCTGGGTGGCTGGAAAAAAAGTGTGAGGAACACCTGATCTTCAATGAGGAGGATGAACTGGTGTCATTAAAAATCAGTGCCTTCATCTCCGAAGTTTCAGGAGGCTCCCTGAAAATTCCCCATCAAACCACTTTTGACCTTGTTCGGTGTGGACTTGCCTTCATCACCAAAGCCAGACACAGGGCCTGCTGCTGCAGGAGACTCATGATGATTCTGTAAGTGATGGAGGACTACAATAACCTGAACACCTGTGACAAGCTCCGACGACACTTGGCAAATGTACTTTTGAAAGGTCTGCATAACTTGGAGAAGGACCAGCAAAAGAACTCCGTCCTCCTCCAGACATCAATCAAGAAGGCGCGCTTGTCAAATTAAGTTTATAACCAACTCGTGAATGTAATTTGATAACGTGTATAAATTTTTATGTCATTTTAAATTCTTATGTCTATTTAGCGCTATATGGCATATTTCAGATATTTCACGCTCGGGTCGTTCTGTGGGCATGTTATCACATATTTAGATATTTACCCCCTAAAATATGCATTTTAACGTTGTAATGTTTTTGTTTGAAGCAATTATGAGCCAATCATTAATTGATTTCAGTAGTACAATAGCAATTTTACAGTGAAGGTGATGGCCTTCGCTAGCAAAGGCTGGACATAGGCAATGCGCGTCCTTGTTTTAGATGTCCTTGATATCTATATATAAATGGAAAAACTAAATCAGCTCAAAACTTTATTCATACATTAATACGCTAAGACAATTGTATTTCGCTGCAAAGCATCATCAGTGCTGTAAAAGAACAATAAAAGCAACTAAATCTAAGGTTCCAGGCAATAGCTGTACTAACAAATCTACACTCATCACATAAGTAATTATATATCCGGCGTATCAAAACAAATAATTTCATATTATAGTATTGAAGTATTACCCACAAAGCAGCAGTCCATTATGACCAAAAAAATAAGATCAAAACGCAGGTTGATAGTAGACTAAATTTAATCTAGTAAAAACATTAAAACGCAGTGAAAAGTAATACTAGGTTATATGCGAGGTAAAATCATTTTATTAATATTTATTTTTGCATTAATTATGCGATACCATTTGGCTTCATAAAAGTTTAAATTTTCAAATTCAGGTTTTATAATAAAGATAACAAAAAACATTGCGCTATATCAGGTGTACCGGTAAATATTTCCTTATGATGTTTATCATAATGTCTAAGCAGGGCCCAATTATCATTATTTTCAGAGTAGCAAAATTTGTTCTATAGTGCTTGATGTTTTGTCTAACGTTGTGAGAAAGATGTCATTGTTTGACCAACATAGTAATTCTCACAGTTTTTGCAACATGCCGCGTAAATACCATAATCTTTGCAGTTCAGTTTTTGGGTCAAAAGACGTACTCCATTAGGTGTGCGGATATGTTTCATCAGTGATTTTGAAGAAGTTTTGAAGGAGTTGAAATAGACACACAGACAACATTGCGCTATATATATTAGACTAGCCGATTTCGCCCGGCAGGGATTTTTATCAGTAATGTCCAGGTAAATAATTATGCTTCAGCTGGCTGCACCGGCTTCACCCAACGGCCGCTTGTGCGAAGAACAGCGAAAAGTTAATATTTTTTTTTCCATTATTCCTGTATACGCAATGGTGATTATCTTATTTCCTTAATCAAGACTGGTAATGCTTACCAAGGAAGAAGGTTGTTACAAACTATCATTAATACTTTCAAAAAGTGTGAAGGGAGGGATAGAAACAGTCAAAAATGATAGTGGGGGTCAAAAAGTGATTGTTTTTACAATCAAAAAAAATATACTATGTAGTGGAAAGCCTATTTTGCGGTTTGTTACAGCCCCTTTTGTATCTACATTTGTGATATTAAGTTCTTTGACTGCCCTACTCGCCTTGTTAACGGCACAGTCTTCTTGAACGTCATTTACCGTATTCTAGTAGGCGCCATCAAGCCAAGTTATTTTTAAACAAAATATTTTTCGTAAATTCAGTTTTACATGTTGTTGGATTTATGTTTTTTTGCTGATTTTTTCTTGAACTTGGTATTTTATTACATTGCTTTAAAGTATAAATATAGTTATTTTAACAAGCAGCATATCAGCAAAATAAAAAATTCTTGGTTTATGGTATATGTTGACTTTGCCCAGCAGGGCCACTCATCAGTATAGTCGGAGTTGAGAATGTCCGTCAGGCCGGGTGCGCCGGTTTTCCTCATCTGTTACTAGAGCGAACCGTGACAAAAAGTTTGTGTTTTCTGCACATAGGATTTTCACGCCTAGGTGCTCTCCTTTTTTTAGTAGACGTTCTTGTTTTAAGGTCTGGCTATGCCTTAGGTGTATGTGCTCCGTTTATTACTTACGTGAGTCCATGGGGGTCTTACGTTTTCCTTAGTTTAAAAAAAACATATTTCTGATATTAAGCTATTTTGAATCACAATAACAAAAATGTCTGTCATGTGGTGTCATTTTTCACTGTAATGTTGTTTTTTTTCTTTTTAACCGACGCGATGGCGTAGTGGTTAGAGCGTCCGCTTCGCAGTCGGTAGACCTGGGGTTCATTCCCCTTGTCGAGTCATACCAAAAGACTTTAAAAAATGGTATTCACAGCTTCCCTGCTCGGCGCTCGGCATTTAGGGGAGGTTGTGGAGAACAAGCGGCAAGTTCGCTTGTTGTGTCCTTGGGCAAGGCACTTAACGGGACGCCCCACCTTTATGTGGAAGACAGGTGACCCATAAACCTCGAAAAAGGCAACTCCCAAGCGAGTGCGGACTTACCGTCCAAAGTATAGCGATACAATTCGCTTTCTCGTGAATGGAGGATAAATACGGCAAATAAAACAAAAAAACAAAAAATTTTTGATCTCCCCTTAAACTTTCTCAAGTCCTTGCCGGCTAAGTTGCATATTTTTTTCTCTCTGCTTGTGACCTGGAAAGCTAAAAAGTCCTTGCTCTTCTTCAAAATTTTAGGTTTGACCCGGTAACTGTATAAAAATATTGCAAAGAAAAATACCAATAATAACTTATATTCAATGTGGTGCAATTTCACACAGCGACGTTGTTTTCTTTTGATTTTCCCTCAAACTTTCTCGTGTCCAAGCTGGCTATGCGTTATGTTGCCTATCCGTTTTTCCTTGCTTAGGCGTGGTTAGAGGAGTTAAAAAGTCCTTGATTTTCCCCAAATTTTCAGGTTAGATCCCGGTAGCTTTATACAAGTATTATCAAGCGGAATGTTTCAGCTAAATGCGGAGCGATTTTACTCCGCTGAGTATGACATCACTTGTGCGGAGTTAAAACGTATCAATCACGGCCGCCGCGCCGATTTCACCGCACGAACATTAATGAGAGCAGCAACGAAATGTTGCAGAAAAGATAGGCCATAGTTCCTGCACATGTAATTTGATTGGCGATCATTTTGGTCTATTAATCAAGACTGGTAGTACTGAAAAAGAATGAATTATGCCACAAATTATCATTTGAACTTTTTGAAAAGTGGCAGGGGAGGAGGTGAAACATAGTCAAAATTGATGGCGACCCCCAAATGGTGGTTGGTTTGATACTTAAGGAAATAAGCATATTTGACGGTTTGGTGGGCACCCTTCCCTATTTTTGTTTGTGATATTAAGTTCTTTGGTTGTGCTGTTTGCTTCAATTCTGCCGTAGAGGCAACAGGAGCCATGTCTTTCCCCAAAGTCATATAACCTTTTAAGATATTTCCAAACCAATACGTTCCCCCTAAATCCAGGGTTACAAATTAATGCTATTATTGTTTAATATTGATCTTTTCTTAAACTTGGGATATTATTACTTTTAACTTAGACCCTAATCCAGACCTCCTTCTTTTTTAATAAAAATTAGTTTTTCGTATCAATACAAAGAGCCTACCAATTACAAATATCAGTAATGTGCTTTGCTATTTATTTTTACTATCAAAATGATGATGAAAAATTTTCCTGCCTTCTTCTATTCTCACTACTTGGTGGCAAGCATTGTGTTATCATCTAAGGTTATGACGGGACACTACTTTGTAAAAGAATTCAAGACAGAAAAAGAAGCATGCTTACAAAACAAATAAATAATTGCTTGTCGCACCTTCATACTGCGTAAAATGTTATAGAATTACTTTTAGCAAAAATTGACGTTTATTTAAACGCAATCAATTAAAAACAACGTTCTGGGCTTATATACATAGCCACTGCATGTTTCATAAGTTTGCCAAATTCCTAATAACATGTAATTTGCCCTGTTTTCACCATAGGCATCCTTAAACTAAACAGACTTATCTGTAAAATTGAGCAAGTGCTTGAAAACATTTCAAAGTTGCGGAAGAGCAACAAAATAATTTACAAGAATTTTCAGGATTAAGTTGTTAAATATTTGAATCGTTACTTACCACTTTGTTCGTACGCGTAGTCCAATTTGTATGAGCTAACGTCTGTGGCTATGCGCATGTTGCTTGGTCATGGCATAAACGCAGCCATGCAAAGAGCAAACTAATCCATCATGAAGCACTCACAGCTAAGTTATAGCAATAACAGAGCCCCCATTAATACATCAAATCAAATGGCTGCGTTGGCTTTATCCAATTGCAAAGAAAACGACTTCAACATTTAAACTATATGTTACTGTATACTAATATTTTGTTGCAAAAGATAAAACAGACATCTTTGCCTCCATGCTTTTGGAGGATCACCAGTTTGTTTGCTTGAACTATGCAACTGTTCAAAATATTTGGAGACTTCATTTTCAGATGAATCTTTTTGAAAATTTAAATAAATGATGCCGAACAACCATGCTTTTGAAAATGAATAGTGAAATGGTATCAAAAAAATAACTTTTTCCAGAAATTGCAATTTAGTGAAGTGCAGGCACCAAAATTTTAAGTGTTTTGACGGGGTAGGCAACACTTTAAAATTTCTGAAATGTCTGTTTTTTGATAAACCCTTTTGAAAATCTAAATAAATAATACCACAGAACGATGCTTGCAAGGAAAAACAGTCAAAATGTACCAAAAAACTAGCGCTTTTCAAAAAAAGCAAGTTTCTTGAGTCTAATAGGAAAATTGCTTGACTAAAAATGGAGCGTAATGTATTGCAACCAGTTTTTGATCAGCTATTATATACTAACCCTTAGCCTTAAGTAATTAGAGTAACATATTATTGGAAAGAAAATTTCTTCACATTTCAAACGACACTAACTGTCAGCAGCTTGTCACAATCTTTATACATTAAACTTACCTGTTTTTAGTCAGCTTACCACTTTTGGGAAAAATAAAAGTTACATTACAGGTCTTAAAGTTCAGCTTTTTATTATAACAAATAGTAACAGCACTAGTCATATATTATCGATATTGCCATGAAATAATCCTTAATTAAAAAAAACTTTGAATAATTGATTGAGAAATGAAGTAGCAAATCAGTTTTTTAGTACACTGAATTTGTAAAAATCTTGCAACTTTTATAAAAATGATTAAATAAAAAACCTGTTGTTGCATTTCCACTTGAGCTTGAAATGTTGTAAAATTCATTTTATCAAAAGCACTTACTAAAATCCCACAAAAAAGTTTTTAAAGGCTTTTCTGCGATCAGTATTTTTGAGTAAATTAAGAAAACAAAATTTACAATTAATTTTTAATGCGACGTCATGTGACATCGCAAAGAAGGAAAATTTATTGAAGTTGGTTAGTCGGGTACTGGCTTTCGTGTAAGCTAAAAACTGTTTTCCTCGGCCCCAAAATATAGTTTAAAAAATTATCTTGGATTGTGACGTTGTCATGACATCCCCAACCCCCTTATGACACTCACCCCAAGGAGGTGATCAATTATGCAAAGTTTGTTGTTTGCAGCCCCAGCAGTTTTGGCGGAGTTAAGACAGACACACAGACAGAGGCAATTGCGCTTTATGTATCAGATTAGCTATGCTACTTTAAATGATAAGAGGGATAGAAATTGACCAATTTTTTTAAAAGGCTCACACTTCTATCAAAAAAATCCTTTCTCGAAAACAATATTATCTTAATTCGCCAACCGGGTTAGAAAAGGCGTTAGATAGTTTGCATCTTGAAAGTACCACTTTCGACGTAGCTTTGCACAAAAGGTGGCTAAAACTATGTACCTCGGTATAACCAAATAAAGTTACCAAAGATATATTAAAAAAAATAAGGAGAATGTTTAAATATATGTGTGTTTCACAGGGAGGATATCACAATGCATTCAAATGCCGTGGCAATTAATTTAGTTAACAGATGGCAGATTTATTTAGTCTTAACCTTTTTTATCGTTTGATTAGATTTTTTTGCTACATACTTTTATTCTCCAGATTCTCGTCGATAGAACTAAAAACAAAGTGTTTGCCTATCATAGTCAGTATTGTCAGCAAACTAATATCACAGGAAAAGGTTTACAAATGGCGTTGATCAAGTGCCATGTATGAGGAGAATTCAACATTTGGCCAAAAAGAGTCATAGGATCACGCTATAAAATCTTCTTAAAGATCAAGCTGCCAAATACAGTAAAATTTAAAGGAAGTGTTAAAAGCTACATTGCATTTGGTCACTTGAGCAATGTGCTTCTTCTAAAGCAAAATTTATTAAACTTTTCTGTCAAAATTACTCAACTTTCTAGAAGTCGACCTGAAAAGGTGCTTCTCATTCAAAACTGATCAGTCTTATTAGGTAAATAAAAAAATTGATAAATCAAAGCAGAAAGCTTTCAAAAGAGAGTTTTGCCGAAACACAGAAGGCTTTTCCACAAAAGATGGAAAATCTACAAACTTTTTTGTGTATTTTACATCACACAAATTGGAAAATTTTGTTGAAAGGCCGACCCAAAAAATGTTCGATTTGCTTAAAAAAAGAATGTACGGTGAAGGTTTTCGAATGGAACGTTGACACGCCTTGGTGGATCGTTTTGAGATTGATAATTCGTCGCCAACTTGCAACCATAATAAGAGAAACCTGAAAAGCTTGTTTGTCTTATTTTTTACTTCAAAATCTTTTTTCAGAGATCAACATATGCAGTGCGTTGTTTGATTTATCTACAAAGTTAGTGCGTGGGAAGTTGATACAAGTTGGAAACCGCTTGTACAAGGGGTCATAATTTTGCCTAGGAGCCTCAAATAATTTCCAAATTTTTCCTTTCACAACATCACTTGATTGAATGTTTTGCGTAATTGTGTATCTTAAAAAATTCAGGTGATGTATTAGAGGTATCGGCCAAAAAATAAGCAAAATATAAAGCGTGGTCTTGGTATCTATTCAAAAATTATTTAGGCAAGCTAACAGTGCAAAAGAAAATACCTCGGCTCTACCTCCAACTGTTTAAAACCAAATTAAAAGTTGAAAACAACAATCAAACCGAAAATGTTTTTATAAATTACATTATTTTAGGTGTACAGGTAATACAATTAGGGCTTCTGTACCGCCCATGAATAAAGAAATTTGACCCAACTGTCGAAAGCTGTCTGCCAAGTAAAAGATTCAGCATTGGATCCCTGTATTTAAATGAGCGTTATGTTGCACTTTGCCCCTTTGTCAACTCGGGACAAGAACGTGTAATCTTTGCCTCATGGAGAAATTTCCCATCCTCTGAGTGGATGTTGCAACATCATTGAACAAGACATCCCAGATAACAGCAAGTGTCGTCACACCAAAAAACTTAGATTAAAATATTTCTCTTGTGCAACTGTTTAAAGTTTGGTAATTTCTTTTACTTTCAAATAATGCCACATTTCTATGTACATATACCATTTGTGTTGTAATGCTAGCTTTGCCCTCGATCCTTGAACTTTGACCCGACGACTTGTTTTTACTCGCTCATGTTGCGCGATTACCTTGACTTACGGCTCTTGATGACCCTGCTGTAGCACGATTTCAGTTAACATTGTAAACAAACCAGAAAATTTATAACGTAGTGTAGAGAGCATTCCTAGACAAGCTTGTTGAAATTGTTTGGCGTTTAGTTGCATTTAAATAGTTACTGGCTTCATTTCATTGCTTAGCCCAGGGGTGGGCAAATTACGGCCCGCCAATTATTCGCCAGAGCATTTTGTGCGGCCCGCCAACACTTGGAGAAACTTCCGTGTATTTAATACAATATAACAGGGAAGGCCACACTTGCCGTACTATAGAGCCAAAAACGATAAGAGCCATCATTGAAAGAGCTGCCATGCAATTCTTAGCTCGAATTGACTTTTTTTTTGGACGCCATCATTTTTAAAGCCCTGTAATGCGACATTGCCAGAGGCTATTGCAAGATTTTAATCTATTGCAAGCTCTTTGCATTGCATACAGTTATTGCATGATTTAAAGCACTGGTCCTCGGCCACTCTTGAATGGTCGATTCGGCCCTCCGACTAAAAGTTTACCTACCCCTGGCTTACCTTATAACATTAATATTTTAATAGCAGTTTACCTAGTGTTAACCCAAGTTTTAAATTATAGATTTGTTGCCTTTTTCGACGAAACAGCTTGTCGCAGTTTTACCCTATTGTGTAGTGGTTTTAAAAACAGGTATATAAGCACTGTTCAAATTAATTGACTCAGAAACATTTTTATCCTCTATATTCCTGATGGCAAAGTTTTGCCCTAAATTTTACCGTTAAATCAATCTAATGTACGTCATCATAGCATACATTTGATAAAAACAACGCCTGCATTCCCGACATAATAGCATTGATATACACCCGAAAGTTAGTTGCCATAATTCACTCTTTTTGGTGTAGAAATTCAAGCAACTTAATAAGACATTTTATCGTTAATAAGACATTTTCCCAAGAAGCGGGCGAGCATCCTCACACTTCCTATTTACACTCAGACGACATCCAGAGAGATTGCAGAAATCTTTGAACTGAGTTAGAATCATCCAGCACTTAAATGAAACTGGGTCAACCACTCTAAAACGAAAAAAGAAGTGGCGGTCGAAAATCAAAAACTTCCGTGAGAAAGAATAGGATACTTATTCGTCCCAGCAAAGCTAATCCTCGGAAAACCAGTGGTGCTATAAAATTAGATATGGTAGCCCATGGTGTTTCTATTAGCAACAAATCAGTCAAAAGACATTCTTTAAAAGTTGGAAGAATGGCTAGAAAACCAAAGAAAAAGCAGCTATTGTCAAAAAAAATGAAGAACAAAAGACTAGCTTGGGCTAGGAAATACTTGTACAAACCTGGACAATGAATGGCAGGAAAAACGTATTGTTTTTCGATAAAGCCATTTTTTCGTTAAAGGCAAGCACTTTCAATTTCTGAGACATAGTGCTGAAAAGAGTTTTAAATCTTAACACATCAACCAACAAGATTGTTTTGGGAGTGGTTTAGAGGGGTCGGATCACTTTTTCTTGTCCATAGCATAATGAAAAATGATCGGTTTATTGAAGTTATCCAACGAAGAGTGGTTCCTGATATGCTAAAAAAATTTGCCAGTGGTTAGAGCATTTTTCAGCAAAATTTGGCACTCTACATTACTCAAAAAAAGTGAAGAAACGTCTTTAAATAAAAACATCTTAGTTTTATATTGGCCTGGTAATTCACCGGACATCAACCCAATTGCAAACTTATGAGCGATAATTTGCAGGTGACTTCTGAAACATGCCATTTTCATTGTAACCAAGCTCACTGCACACATCATTGCAATGTAGAACAGAGAAAAGAAACTGTCAAAAATTGTTAAAAACTGGTAGCATCCATGCCTGACCTAAAGAAATGAATGATTAGGAACAAGGGAGGACACATTAGTTTCTAGTCACAGTTGAAAAGTAGGCGATATATTGTAGAATTAAATGACAAAATTTTTAAAATTGATCTTTTTTTGAGTTTGAGTCAATTGATTCAGACTGTACTTCATATATATATATACTATTAGTACAACTACAGGATACACATTAAAACCACAACAGTCTGTTTCGCCTTGAAGCTCATCAGTCGGTGCGTCTGCAATATGCATACAAAACGCAATCAGTGTAGTACATTTGAAAATCCAGCAACTAATGCTACTCGTCTCAGAAACAAGGAATGATAACAATTAAGCCGCCGGCGGTGCTAGGTGATGAAGCGCCTGGCGAAGGTTGATTAATTATTAAACTCAGAACTCCTGAGTGAACCAGGATCGAAAATAGTAAGTACTAGAATTTTTTAGTTTAAATTGGTTAGTATGGCGGTATTTTCCCATCAGTACGGTTTTCCTATTCACCGATGTAGTGGGGTATGCTTAGAGAATTGCACACTTCTCTGCGAGGCACACCATGCAAGCCCTTGCCCCTGGTTGGTAAGGAGTGGTTCCCGTTACAATTTTCCAAATGATTTTGGGCCTTTTCCCATTGCTTTTGTCACGCCAGAATGCCTTTGAGAACTCGGTAGCATTGCTTTTTCGCTGATATTTAAAGCTTTCTTTGTGATTATAAAAACGAGCTTTAAACTTCGTTTCACAGCTGCCGAAGTAATGCCTGGTGTTGCCATTAGATGTTAGTGTAACTTTGTATATGATGCACTTTTCGCGGCACTTTCCTTTTAGAGGGCAGCTGGCTTTGACCCTGCAGTTGCACAATGGTGTGGTGGCGCTGAAGCTGGCTTTACTTTTTAGCACGGTCTTATTATGCTTAGAGATGAAGTTTGTCATGTTAGGCATGCAGCTGCAGCTCAATTTTACGTTTTTGCAGTTCAGATCTTGTTCAATCGATGATTGGGCGCAAAGTTTTTGGTTAGAAGTCGGCGGAATTCCCTACCGATGTTGGTGCAAACGTATTCACTGTATGGTGGGTTGAACCATATAATTTTTCGTTTTCTAGATCTTCTTTTGCTTGGGTGGGGACTCATTTCATAATTTAGTTCACTTTTGTGCCCTCTCCTGCGCATGGTTTCTTCGTACTCTGAGATGGCTTTTGCGAATTTTTTATGGTTACAAAAAAGATTGGAAAGTTGTTTCGCTTGCATAATCGGCAATTGCTTTTTAAACATGGGGGAGGGGTGTTTGGATTGACTGTGCACATTCAATGAGGAGTTATTGGGTTTACAAAATGGCCAGTACTTTCCTGACCTTAGGTTTAGGGTTACATTCAAGAAGTTTATTTCTACTAAATTGGGGTCTGCTGTGATTTTGAAAACATGTTCCTGAAAAATTTTGAATTTTTTCTGCTTGGTGTGCTCCGCTGTGGGTCCAGATGCGTCTCTCAATATGGCAAGACCATCGTCTCGGTAGAAACCGATGTTGTGGGCGCCCACAACATTTGCTAGATTATGAAGCATGAATAAACTAACTAATTGGCATATTTCTGCGCCGTCAAATGATCCCGTGGTTACGCCGAAGAGAGAGCCGCTTTTTTTTTATCCACGTGCTGTTTACTGCTAAACAGTAGCGACTATTAACGAAAAATGATGCTGATGGTATGATCATCAATAACTGTGAACTGCTTGGCGTAATTGATGGCGTTGTTGAGCAGATTCTCTGAGATCGAGAGATAGAAGTCAATCACATCAAAAGTGAGAAATTTGGATTTCTGTTTATTGGGCAAGATATTAAACCAAGTGATTACAGCCGATGTGTTTCGCCATTGCTGAAGTTCAGTAGATTCTCTTACAGTCGATACGTTAACTATAAGTTGTTTGCTCATTTTGAAGGATTTATAAGCTTGCATTTAAAGTGGCCTCGAAAGTTTGGAAGGTGGTTTTTCAACGATAAGAAGGCAGGTAACTCCGGAAGTATTTCAATTTTCTTGTCTAATTCCAGATATTCGTCGATTTACTTTTGCTTCTAAATTGATCTCTCTACCCCAGAATATAAAGAAACCATGCGGAGGAGAGGGCATAAAAGCGAACTAAATTATGAAATGAGTCCTCACCCAAGCAAAAGAAGATCTAGAAAACGAAAAATTATATGATTCAACCCACCATATAGTGAATACGTTTGCACCAACATCGGTAGGGAATTCCGCCGATTTCTAACCAAAAACTTTGCGCCCAATCATCGATTGAACAAGATCTGAACCACAAAAACGTAAAATTGAGCTGCAGCTGCATGCCTAACATGACAAACTTCATCTCTAAGCATAATAAGACCGTGCTAAAAAGTAAGCCGACGCGATGGCGTTGTGGTTAGAGCGTCCGCTTCGCAGTCGGTAGACCTGTGGTTCATTTCCATTGTCGAGTCATACCGAAAGACTTTAAAAAATGGTATTCACAGCTTCCCTGCCTGGCGCTTGGGATTTATGGGAGGTTGTGGAGAACAAGCAGGCAAGTTCGCCTGTTGTGTCCTTGGGCAAGGCACTTAACGGGACGCCTCACCTTTACATGGAAGACAGGCGACCCGGAAATGGCAACTCCCAAGCGAGTGCGGACTTACCGTCCAAAACATAGCGATACATCGCTTTCTCGTAAATGAAGGATAAATATGGCAAATAATAAAAAGCCAGCTTCAGCCCCACCACACCATAGTGCAACTGCAGGGTCAAAGCCAGCTGCCCTCTGAAAGGGAAGTGCCGCGAAAAGTGCAGCATACAATATTCTTTAATAATCAACCTTCGCCAGGCGCTTCATCACCTAGCACCACCGGCGGCTTAATTGTTATCATTCCTTGTTTCTGATACGAGTAGCATTAGTTGCTGGATTTTTAAATGTACTACACTGATTATTGGTCAAACAATTTTTATGCCATTTTTATTGCGTTTTGTATGCATATTGCAGACGCACCGACTGATGAGCTTCAAGGCGAAACAGACTGTTGTGGTTTTAATGTTATCCTGTAGTAGTATAAATAAAAATACTGCGGCTCCGGCAAGTTTTCAGTTGAGCACTGTGAAGCTAAGTGCCTATATATGTTTACTAGCCGACTCTGACGGCGTTGCCCAGCGTGGGCCCTCCATCAGTAATGACGGAGTTTAGCATTTCGGTTCAACCGGTTGCACCAGGTTCAGGCATGGGGCATTTGTGTAAGCAGTAGCGAAAGGTGAAATGATTTTTATGCACTTTCAAAATTCTTGCACACGAAATTGTGATAATCATATTCTCTTAATTATGACTGGCAATGCTCATAAAGAATCTTGCAACATATGGTTAATACTTAAGGGAGAAGGGATTGAAACACAATCAAAACTAATGGTTGCTTTCACAATTACACGAATAAACTATTTAGTGGTAAGTCTATTTTGCGATATAGTGCTGCCCTTTTCCCATGTATATTGGCCGGCTATTTATATTTGTGGTATTAAGTTGTTTTGGCTGCGCAATTTGTCTTGTTTCCGCAGTCCCGTAGCACTCCAACTTCGGGCCCCCCCCAAAGTAAGCGCAAGAGCCCCTGCGCACAGGTCATATCACTTTAGAGGTGTAAAATTGAAAAGCTGCATTAAGAAAATACACCACAATTTGTACATAAGTAAACAGGCTAATGTCAGAATAAAGCATGCCGATACCGAAGGTGCAAGTCATAAAAAATTCGACACCGATGCCAGAGTTCAGTAGGACATTTATGCAGACACTGCGAAACGAAAGCAATGACACTGAAAAACATGAAAAAGTTATAAAAACACAGTATCATTTAAATAGTCTGGAGCGAACCTTTTTGTTCGCAAATGCTGTTATGACATTGTCATAATCAAGAGATCGGGCGCAGTCATTTTCGATTGACAACATGGCTAATGAAGATAGTCTACTGTCTGTCATAGACGTTCTATTAAAAGTTTTGATCAGTTTCAATTTGCTGAAGCTTCTTTCAGCGCTGGCAACAGTCACGGGGCAAGTTAGTAAGATTCGAAGTGCGATGTACACATTTGGATACAATTCAAATAAATGAGTCTTTAGAAGATAGTTCAGAAAGTCTTGAGCCGTTTTGAGATTGCGTTTTTTTTGTAAAATTAAAACAAACCGCTGTAGCTCAGCGCTCATTTCATCAGAATCAATGTCACCAAACTTTTTTTGGAACTCTTTACAGCAAGTAAGAAGAGCATTTTCTTGTTGCACAAGCAAAAGTTTGTCTCGTGTGTACAAAAACGAAAAGGCGGAAGAAACCTCACGTAACAAATTAAAGCGCTCCTTTATTGACATAATAGCCTGGTCTACTAATGGATAGAAAAAGTTGCTTTTAAATTTCAGTTCAGGAGTAGCTCGTTGTTCCTCTTCACCTTGGTAATCAAACAATCTTCTTTTCTTTCCACTTCTTGACGGAGGAAAAAAAGGATCAATATCCAGTTCATGTGCTATTTCAACAGCAGATGTTGCGGCACTGTCATAACCCGTCGTGCGATAGTTTTGCAAAAACTTTTTAGCTGCCTGGATTTCCGTTTCCATTGTATGAAGGGAGACTCCATACGATTGAAGAATCTTGCTTGCTTTATTGACTTGGAATAGGATATCATACCAAATAAACACCGACAAAAGAAAACTCCATTTTGATAAATGAGCTATCAACGATTTTGTTTCTGAGGCAACTCTTCCATCTTTTCTTTCTATGGAAATGGCTTCCAAGTCTTTCAGTGCCAGCAACACCTCTTTTAAATTGTATCGAAGAGGTTTGATGCATTTAATTCTGCTTTCCCAACGAGTATCAGATTGTGACTTTATGGACAGCTCCACATGTTTCTTCAAAATTTCCCAACGCTGAGCAGAGGAAGAAAACAGCACATACAACCTTGTAAGTACTCCAAAAAATGTCAATGCTTCCGTCGATCAATTAGCACTGTCAACAACAACTAAGTTAAGGGTATGGTTTGCACAGGGCACGTAAACAGCTTTGGGATTGATGTCTAGCATTCTTGCTTGGACCCCAGAATGTTTTCCTTTCATGTTAGCACCATTATCATATGACTGACCTCGACAATCAGACAATTCGAGTTGCAGTTCGGTCGCTTTTTCTAAGAAAGCGTCCAACAAGCCTTTCCCAGTACTGTCACTTATTCTCAAGTAGCCAAAAAATGTTTCTTTAACAACAGCAGCTTCTTCATTACATAGTACATAACGGAGAATGACAGACATTTGTTCATGATGTGACATATCTGGAGTGCAGTCCAAAATTATAGAAAAATATTTTGCCAATTTCAATTGCTGTAAATTTTCTTTTTCAACTTCTGTCGCTAGCAATTCAATTAGTTCATTTTGTATGGTAGGACTCAAATAGTGATCTCTAGTGTTTTTATTCTTGATTCTGTCTTGAAGCTCTTTTAGGATCGGATCTCTTCTTGCCAAAAGCTCAAATATACCCAGAAAATTTCCATTGTGAGGAGATCCTAAGACTTCTTCAGATCCTCTAAAAGCAAGATTCCTTTCCGATAGAAACAAGGCAATGTCGATAAGTCTCTCTAAAACACTTCTCCAAAAACGTCTTTCATTGAAAAAAATATTCATCTCGCGTATGTCGATAGTGGATGAATTTCTTATCTCTTCAGTTAGCAACATCCATTGACTGCAGCATTCTTGGTGGGAAATGCCGTTTTCATGGTCTTTCAGTTTTTCGAAAAACCCTCCCATGTATTTATACCACTACAAAAGGGGCTTAGTGTTTTTCCAAATAGCTTACAACAAAAGCAAAAAACTTGATCTGATTCCCCACAATAAACTAGCCACGACCGTGAAACACTTTCACCATTAGGTAACACACGTTTATAATGGTTTGAGGAAAAACGTCGCCTTGGAGTTGTGTTATTATATGGAAAATTCATTATTAGTTGATGTGGTCCACGCTTTACTATATCACATCGTTGAGCATCAGAAATACTTTCAGGCCATTTACATGGGTCATCAGGGATAGGGGTAAATTGAGATTCAGTTATTTTTGATATTGAAGGTTGCGTATTGGCAGGTAAATCACAACTTACATTTTCTGGAAATTCACAATCACTTTGATGCTGATCGTCATAGTCTTCTTTTTCTTGTACACTATAGTTTTCTTCATCCCTCTCGGTACTAGTGCCAGGTCTACTCTGCTCAGTAATTTTGAAAAAATCTGTCATCTTGGGCAATTTCGCTACAGCATCTCGAGCAGTGGCTGCTTCTTTTCTCTTTTGAGCACCACTTTTTAAACGTTTCATTCTACACAATGTCAATAAAATACTTTATCTGCACTCTGCAGTGTATATATATTGTCCCGGTATTTATAGCCAAACAGAATTCCAGACCATTCTATGATTGTTGCGTAACAATGGCATTGTTACGTCAATCGAATATTCAAGATTCTACCAGAAAATCAATCGAAATATTCTAGATTCTGCGAGATAAAATGACGGAGCATTCACTTATGATGTCACAAGCCAATTTCTTCCTACAGTTTAAATCGGTTGTAAACAAGTCTGCTGAACTGAAAATAGTCACGTAGCCAAAAATCAATTTCAGACTAACTTGGGCCCCCAAAGTTGGCCTGGGCCCCCCCCAATTGGGGGGTTTGGGGGGCGGCTGCTACGTCTCTGTGTTTCCGGCATAACGACAAAAGCGACTATGTCTTCCCCAAAATCATTCACAATATTTAAGCAGGCGCACATCAGGCCGAGCTATTTTCGAACAAAACGCTCAGAAATATTTGAAACAGGCCTGTTTTTGTTCAAAAGGAGCATGAAGTGACATAAAGGCAGAACTGTGTGCCTTCAACCACTTTCGTGCAAGTAATAAAAAGGTCTTGTGTATTAAAATTTGTTGGGTTTACAGATGATGCAAATGCAATGTAACTGTGGGTCAGCAAAGAGTAAAGCAAAGTGTAGCTCTATAAAGCTATTACCAAGCAAAATAGAAAACATTGTTCTTCTTAGTATGGTACGATTTTACCCGGCAGGGCGTATTATCACCCGTGCCGATTTAAAAGGTATCAATTAATGCAGCTTCACAGTGCAAACATTTATGAGAGCAACAACGAAATGATATAGCAACATTCCTTTTTTCGTATTAAAAGTTGTGACATTAAGATTTTTGCCTGCGCTATTTGCTTTAATTTGGCATTAGCGTGAAAAGAGGCTATGGCTCTCCTTTAAATCATACAACCTATTGCAATAGGTGCCTATTACGCTCTTTTCAAACAAAAGCATTTCCTCTTAATCCAGTGTTACAGGTTGATGTTATTATTGTTTAATTTTGATCTTTTCTTGAATTTGGGACTTTATTACATTTAACTTTGCCCCTAATCCAGACTTCCCCATTTCTAAATGAAGATTAGTGTTTTTTACCGATTGCCCTATCCTTGCAATTACAAATATCAGGTATGGGCTTTACCATTTATGTTTGCTATTAAAATGGTATAGATAATTTTGCTGCCTACTGCTGTTCTCACTGTGTAGTGGCACGCATTGCAATGGTATTTAACATTATGACCTCACAATGCGTTTTTAGCCATTATTATTAGGATCGCTACTTACAAGTTTTTCGTTACTGTAGGCAAATTAATATAAGCTAGCGTCTCTGACTGCGTGCATGTTCCTTGGCCCTGGCATGAACGCCGTCAAGCAAAAAGCAAACTAATTCGAAATGAAGCACTCACAGTTAAATTTAAGTAGCGCCCCCCCTCCCCATTGATAATGTCGAGGTTAAGAACATCAAATCAGCTGGCTGCTATGGCAGCCTCGCCCAATTACAAAGGAAATTGCTTCAATATTTAGATCTAGTTCGACACTTTTATTTTGTTGCAAACGATAAGAGCCATTTTTACCCACTTGTTTTTTTCTTGGGTGATCACCAAGTGTTTTGCTTGGAGTAGACTACCTATTAAAATTTGTAGACTTCAAATGATAAGAAATGACTATTTTTACCCACTCGTTTTTTCTTGGGTGATCACCAAGTGTTTTGCTTGGGGTAGGCTACCTAGTAAAATTTGTAGATTTCATTTTTTGATGAATCTTTTTGAATACCTTGATTGATAATGCCAAACATCCATGCTATCGAGAAAGATTAGACAAAATGTACCAAAGCATTTATTCTAGAAATTGCATTTTATAAAATGCAGGCACTAAAATTTTGTGTGTTTTTAACCGGTAGACTACATTTCATAAACATTTGGATGCTTCAGTTTTTTATGGATCTTTTTGAAAACGTCGACAGACAATCCAAAAAACCGCGTTTGTGAGGAAAAGTAGTCAAAATGTACCAAAGAACTAATTTGGTCTAACAATTGCAAGTTTGTTAGCTGTAGTAGGATAATTGTACAACTAAAAATGAAACATGGTGTATGGCAATCAAGTTTTGATCAGCCATTATAAACTAATTCTCTGTGCTACGTAATTGGAGTCACATATAGATGGAAAGGATATTTCCTAAGCTTTCACAGGACAGTAATTGTTAGTACTTTATTATGACATTTTTTAATTGAAATCACCTGTTTTTACTGAGCTCACCTTTTTTGGAAGGGGTAAAAAATTACACCACAGGCCTTAAAGTTTAGTTTTTTCATTATAAAAACTAATATTGGTTGTACATATTATACACTATCAGAATTGCCTTGACATAACCTTTAATTTGTTTGAAAACGTTTGAAAATCGGTTGGGAAATGAAATCCCAAATTAGTTTTATTGATAAACTAACTTTGCAAAAAGGTTGCAATTTTTGAAAATAATATGATCTGTGGTAGCGAACATTTGTGCTAATCGTACGAGTATATTATGACGTCCTAGACCCAGTTTGAGCGTGCAAGCGAAATAAAGAAAAAATGCTTAAAGGGATTGAAGTGCTTAAATAAAGAATTGCTTGTAGCATAATCAAATAAACATTAATTGTTGTAAAGCTGTTTGTATCGAAAGCAGCTTATTAATATCTTCTAAAAGAACGTTTAATCGCGCTTGTGCGATGAGTACTTTTTGAGAAAGAACAAAAAACAGATTGTTCAATGAATTGTTGTTTGTGACGTCATTTTAGACCCAAAACAAATGAAAGTGCTTGAAATGTGGTATATCGAAAGCTGGTTATGGTTTGAGCAAAAAGGAATTGTTCCCTGTCAAGTAATGCAAATTCTAAAAAATATAATTTGATTACGACGTCATCATGACGTCACGAATACCCTTATGACATTTACCACGGGGTGGTGATCAATCGTCCCAAGTTTGATGCTTGTATCTACAGCAGTTTCAGAGGAGTTACAACAGACAGACCGACAGAATTGCGCTTTATATATATATATATACACAGGGTTTTCAAAAAGTCATCATCTATTTTTAAATTGTTATTACATCAAAAATATATTTCCGATAATAATGAAACTTGTACACAATGAACAGTATACATCAAAATTTTGTTTTACTACACCATTTTAATTTTTCCATCTTGTTTTTAGCTTTACCTCCATTTTAATTATCCCATTTTGTTTTTTAGGTTCAGGACAAAAAAATATGGTCCATACACATGACTGGCAGATATTGCCATCCACACGTTGATTTTTGGGGATGTGTGTTCCTTCAAAAGTAAAGTTTCAGGTGGTTCTGCTGCCCAAACTCGGCAATTATGTCGGTTTACTGTCCCATTTAAACTGAAGGAACATTCATCTGACGTAATTAAATTATCAAACAAATTGTTGCTTTTCACATGCTCATCAAGAATTGCCTGGCAAGAATTCATACGATCCATAGTCTTCCTCAAAGAGCTTTTGATGTAATTGAAGCTTATAGGGTTTGTAATTCAGCATTTTGTGGAGGATAGTAAATGTAGAGCCAATCGATATATCAAGCATATTACTGATTGCGGAAACAGAGTCAAAATTTTCTTTATCCTCTAAAATTGCAACAACCTTTTGTGCATTTTCTGGATTTACTGCTGAATTTGGTCTCCCTGATCGCACCTTGTCTTCATCAGAACCTGTCTCCAAAAACTTCTTGCACAAAAAACGAATTGTTTGATCAGTAGGTTTATGTTGAAATACTTCTTTTGTAAGCTGCCTTTTAACTGCTGTAACAGATTCGTATTTTGCCATAAGAATAACTATTCTAACACGTTCTTGTATTGTGTACATTTCAAACGGACCTGAACCTAAAAAACAAAATGGGATAATTAAAATGGAGGTAAAGCTAAAAACAAGAAGAAAAATTAAAATGGTGTAGTAAAACAAAATTTTGATGTATACTGTTCATTGTGTACAAGTTTCATTATTATCGGAAATATATTTTTGATGTAATAACAATTTAAAAATAGATGATGACTTTTTGAAAACCCTGTATATACGTGCGAAGTCGGTCGATTTGTCAGTAGAGAGCTCAATGATTGAATTAGAGCAATAAAATGAAATAGAATTGATTCAAGTTAAAAACACCTCAACAGTCTGTTTCGCCTAAGGCGGCTCGTCAGGAGGTAGTTCTAAACCCAACACTGGTATAAGATCAAATCCAAAATTAATAAATACAAATTGAATTATATAGAAGGCTCGAAATTCAAAGAAAGGTAGGCTCTACAGATCTTTACTCAAGCGCTGCTCACTATAACTGGCGTGCATGGAATGCATCATCAAAAGCCACAACATTAAGCTAATACATCCAACCACCAACGCCGACGAGATACCGTGCAACTTTAGAATAAAATCCGAATGCCCGCTTAACGGCAAATGCCGAATCAAATCAATCGTGTATAAAGTCTCCATTACAGCTCCAAACATCCCAACACGGCACTATTTTGGACTTTGTGAAACCGAATTCAAAGCCCGGTTTTACAACCACCACTTGTCATTCAAAGATGAACGAAACGAACATGAACGCTACGGAACTCTCCAAAGCTGTGTGAGACTACAAGAATAGAGGAATCGAACCGCTCTTATCTTGGTCCATTGTATGCAAAGCGGCTGCATTCAAAAGTGGCACCTAGCGCTGCAACCTCTGCCTAGCCGAAAAACTAGCCATCTTACAAGCTGATCAGCGTACGCTCCTAAACAAATAATCTGAGTTCATATCTAAATGCAGTCACCGAACCAAATTCAAGTTGAAAAACATTAATTAATACTAACCTTTTATTCGTGGTTTTTCATTTGTGCACTGTTTTTACCTTTATCCTGTTTTTATTCAATTTTATTTACTCTTGCCACCATTTTGCCTACACTCTTTACCTTTAACCTTTTTCACGTTTCAATGACTTCCCGCCTTACAAACGCCATCGCGCGCAACAACAACATCATCTACTCGCCAGTTATAGTGAGCAGCGCTTGAGTAAAGATCTGTAGAGCCTACCTTTCCTTGAATTTCGAGCCTTCTATATAATTCAATTTGTATTTATTAATTTTGGATTTGATCTTATACCAGTGTTGGGTTTTAGAACTACCTCCTGACGAGCCGCCTTAGGCGAAACAGACTGTTGAGGTGTTTTTAGCTTGAATAAACTTTATATATATATATATATATATATATATACATTCATTCATTATTTATACATACATAAATACACACACACACACACACACACACACACACACACACAAATTGGCTCTGTTATTAGTACGCCGAGTATACAAAGGTCGCTTCGGCTGGCCAAGCCGACTTTACCCAATGGATAGTTGTGAAAACTCTAATAAAAAGTTGACAAAGCCAATTTTCATTTCAATACATAACTACTAAATTTTGTCTGGAAACTGAGCACAAAAATCATGAGGAGGGATTGCCCATAGCCTCCACATTTTTCCAAGTTTTTTGGAGTCTCTGGCAACATCTTATTTACTCAGTTTTTAGCATGCACGTTCTTCAATTAAACAAGCTTAGTCAATCCAGGCAGTGCTTGAAAGCATATCAAAGTTGGTGGAGAACGGGAAGATGATAGACACGTATTTTCACACTTGAGCTATTAAATATTTGGCCCACTACTTACGACTCTTTCGTAAGCGTAGGCCAGCTTGTATGCCTGTGGCTGCAGGTAAGTTGCTTCGTCTTGGCATAAACTCAACAAGCAGAGAGGATATCAAACCGAAGTAAAGCACTCACAGTTATATTTTACCATGCAAGGCCCTCATCATTAACGCTAGAATTGCCGTTTCTTCAACCTACCTAAAACTACCGCGAGCAGTCAAAATGATCGTTTGCTCAATTTCTAAAAAAATGCTTAATAACTAGGCATTATTTTGTATTATAAGTTTCTTTCAACTGCTATGTTAGACCTAGTAATGTCTTGAATTATTTTAAGTGGGAGTTTAACAAATCGTAAGCTCCATTATGTCTTGGAATAAACTGCATAGGTCCTAATCAAGGAAATATATCGTAGGCCTTCAACCTTTTTTTAGCTGCGTTTCTCTTAGTAGGTTTGTAATCTGCTTTGGAGCTTGTAATCTGCCTTTCGATTTTGAAAAAAAATTTGATGCATTTAAATTTTGCTTCGTCCTTAGCAATCAATACAAATCAAATTCCGCAGTGTTTGATGTAAAACGCCTAATAAAGATAACCTAGCACTTGCATTGTAGTAGCCTATTTGTATCATTACGGTCACTCTCTCACTGCCAAAGTTGACAAATTTACTTGATGTTGAATCAGTTTACTGCACATTATTAATTGCTTGCAGTCTCGAAATTCGATTCATTTGAAATAATACTTTTACCATGGAAGTCGAACCGAGTCTGATTTTGCCAACCCCTGATCAAAGCGTAACATAAAAACATAAGAGTAACACTTACTTTTGCATGAATAGAGGAGTGACAACTTTTCTGTCTCAAAGAAAGGTTAAAGACCAGTGTTCCTTTAAGAGACCAATATTTTCAGAGTGGCGTTTTTCTATCTGTTCCAAATAAAGGTGGAGACCTTTTTTACGGAAATATACTTTTCAAAAGAATATTTTGCCCAGTTTTGAAATTTCTATGACGGGGCCGGAAACAGTGTAAAGGCTTTAGCCATCATCGCCCGTACTTTTACCCCTATGTTGACAAGCATATGTTTCTTTCGCACTGATACGTAACTTTTACCTTTTAGTGCAGTTGTTGTTGCAAGATTGTTTCGATGCAACAGCACAACAAAAGACTCTTAATTGCAAATATGATTATAATGATGAAAAAATTAGTGGTTTCTGCACGATCAAAATGACCTTTGGCGGTAATTTAAGGTAAATCCATTCCCATCCCACCCTGTGCTCATTGCGATGCAATGAAAATTGACATGCTAAGTTATCCAAGATTTAGGAAAAGTCAGGAAATTTCAATGTTATTGCACGCATCTAATTAGAGATATAAACAATAAACAATCAAAAACGGTCGAAATGACCGCTCCGGTAATTCTAGTGTTAAGGTGCATAACAAAAATATCGGTTCACAAGGAAGCTCTGGCATTACCCATTGGACAGTTGTGAAAACAGTGATTTAAAGTTAATATATTGTTGACATCATCAATTCTCGCTACAAAATCAAATCGTATAAAAAATTATTGGGTTGGGCATAGCCACCACGTCTCTACAAAAGTTTCTCGAGGGTCTGGCCACGTCTTACTACCCTTGTTTCCAGCATAGGTGTACTTAGGAACTGGACTTGGTAATAATCAAAACACCCAACGATTTTGCAAACGTTTATGCGTTCATTTGGTCAAGTGCATGGAAGCATAACTTCAAAGTTGTGGTAGGGCGTTAATGTGATTTAAATGCATTTTCAGGATTAACCTAATAAATGTGATGACCTCTACTTGCAATATTGTCGTAATTGTACGCCTATATGTACGACTTATTATATCTGAGTTTGCGCGAATGTTGCTTGGTCCTGGCATCAGAGCAGCTAGCGAATGGACAATTTGACCCCAAAGAAGCACTTACACTTAAGTTATTACATTTGCGAAGCCCCAATCAATAATGTCGAGGTAAACAAGATCAATTTATCTTGCTGCGCCAGCTTTATCGAACGGGTAATTGTGAGAACAGCAATGAAAAGTTAATGTTTTTTGACTTAGCTAATTTTTCTTTTTAAAATCAAAAGTACCGTGTTTTTAATGGGAATCGAGCAGGAATGCATCAGGGGAAATGGCGCACAGCCCCTATGTTTCTTTGCAAATGTTTGAAGTCCCTAGCAACTGTTTATTTGGTGTGTTCCACAAAAAATGGACTTGCTCACAATTGGAACAGGCAATTATTTCGCATACTTTTGTCGTTTATTTTACCACTTGCATGGAAGCATAATTGTAATGTTGTAGGAAAGGGGTTGCCAAAGTCATTGTGAGGTAATTTTAGAAATAGGCAAAGTTGTTAAACATTTGGCATACCGGTACTACTTAAGACTTCGAAATTGTATGTCTATTTGTCTGGCTGGGCGTGTATGGGTAAGTTCTGGCATAATCGCAAGTAGGGAGAGTGCAAACTAACCCGAAGCCAAGCACTTACAGTAAAGTCATTATAATAGGTTAAGTTATGATTTAAGAGTATAATCCATAGACCAAGTTATTGTGGTGAAGATGGGGATAATTGTAGTGATTACGGTAAGATTTCACATGAAAAACTGTCTAATAGTTTAAATTTGCTTCATTTAATTAATATGTCTTAAAGGTTAAAATCAACCATGCATGCAACTCGATTGCACAAACACTTGCCACTGCTTTACTAAAAAACAGGTTTTTTCATCAACCGTTATGTTAATACTGTAATGTATTGTTGTTCTTTTAATCATCACATACCGATATGTTGCTTACTTTCGAAACAACAGTGAATAAAAACTTGACTCGCAGTAGGTGTCAGCTGCTTTTTTCACGGTACTGGTGTTAGACAGCATTATGACATCATAGAGGCACTTTGAAGCGTTCAAGAAAAAAAAGAGCATGCTAAGGATGCTTAAAATGCTAAATAAAAGAATTTGTTGTGTTGGTAATTCAGCTCATATTGTTTCAAAATTTTTCAACGAAAGCATCTAGTTAATATTTCCCGAAAAAGCTGTTATGGGCATTTTTATAATTAGAAGTCTTTGAGAAAATGTAGAGAACAAAATGTGCAATCAAGGCGTAAACTGTGATGTCATGTTAGACCCCAAAGGGATAAAATTATTGCAAGTTAGTAAGTTGAGGGCTGGATCTCGGTACTGCAGCAATAATGCTCAAGATCAGAGCTAAATAACTAACCGTTAAGAATCGCAGTAATATAAAATAACCAACTTTTATTTTCGCAACTGCTCTTTTACCCGATTCTCAGCAAACGCGCCTAAGATTTTATTCAAATACATCTTTTTAGTTTAAAATGCTCAAACCGAAGTGCAAGCAGCATTGAGCTTTAGCTTTATGATATTCTCAAATTTACTTTTTAGTAATCAAACCTATGATTTTAAATTTTCTTCAAAAGTTCTCATAGTAAAGTATTTACTTAGTAATTTCAAATTTTTACGCTGTAAGAGTCGGTTGCTCAACAGTTATGTCAATCTTTCTACTACTATGTATAATAGCGTTTCACTTCATGTTAGTTATATTTTTCAGAAACATTTGTTTATCGAGTTGGTTTTAAAAAGGAGCGAAACAGAAAATATATATGGACAGTAGATGGAAGTGATGCTTTAACTGATAAGGATCTTTGGAAAAAAGGCTCAAATGGGCGACCGCTTATAGTATCAAGCAGCTACGATTGCGCAGGTGCGGAGTACAGAAACACGGGAAATATAAAACTGATTCCATTCCCCTGTAGTGGTACAGCAGATGGAATTATCTGTCAAAAAAGTAAGATTGATAGGCTTGTTTAAATAGAGATATAATATGATCGAACCTGTAGTCATTTGCCTTCGTTTTCTTAGCAAAAAAACGAAGACGAAAGATAAGTTATTTTTAACATTTTTTTCTAGAAACAAAGTCCTACTAGAAAAATTAGTGTGATCAAATTCACGAGATCTTAATCGACGTTCTTCACTTGTTCCAATTAAATCCTTGTCCAAATATAAAAGTAATATTGCTGCATTAACGGCAACTTATTTGATTTTATATAAACAAGTAAAAGACTATGAAATTCAAAATTTAAAATGTTACCCTTGTGTGCAATAGCGCTCACTGATGCAAAAGTTTTCTTGTTTTATTTTAAATGAAATCATGTGTATAGGATGTATACAGTAAGTTGTGCAATATTTTAGAGTTTATTTCAGCAACTTGATAGAAACACATTCTTTACATGACACTGTTTATCTCCGTCTTTTGGTAAAAAGTTGACAGCTCTAAATCCAGCAGCACTTTTTAAATTTAGCTTTAAAGTTTGTTAAAGTACTGTTTATCTCATGGTGACTCACTATTTTTTCACCAACTAGCAACTCGTGAATTTATCACTTTCGGATTGATATATAAATAAATCCTGACTAACAAAGACCAGACAATGCTCAATTAACCTATTTATTTGTGTTGGGCTACTGGTAATATAAACCAGTGCTTCAAAACCTTTTTTCTTTCACAGCACACTTAACAAACGTTGAAAACTCGGCGGCAAATCTCAGTAAAAAATGCTGCGAAACTTTAAAACGTATTCACAGTGTGTTACCAACAATATCATTAACTTTAAGGTGAAGTCGAACAAAAGTTATTTACTAACTTAATAGATCTTTCATCAGCCTAACTGTACCATAGACCTCTATAGTCTATGATTCATTGTATCGTCTATGGTTAAATTACTATGTCAGGTAGATTGCGTATAAGCTGCAGCAAATTTAAAAAAGGACCACAATATTTTTGATGCTTTGGGGGTGACTTTGTTTTTAAAGGTCGACAGTGGTTTGCTGTTATCCGAAACACAATTTTGCCTTATTCAGATTCAAAAATGCAATAGGGACATGTTTTTTTGCCCACTCCTCTAGTTACTCTTACATTCTTTTCTGGTGAATTGTACTACGGTAAAACTCAGCTCCAGATACTTGAAGTTTGGTTTTCCCAAATAATTTTGTTTGAAAGTTTTTGACGCACCGTCTACCGATTTCCAACAAATAAACATATCAAAAAGCAATGTTAACAAAACATTGCATATAAAGAATGATTTGGTTGAATGGCATTTGCATTTGTGACTGAATCAAATTGAGTTATAAACCAGTAAGAGCAAAGTTGTGAGTTTCGTGCCTGACCAAAATGCTAAGAATTTGCATATGGTGGACTTTGGATGTCGACTGATGGTTTGGTTTTGCAAATTTGCATGTTTAGTTCGTGACGTAAACACTTAGATTTGTGTGTTATCTTTTTCAAGTTGACTGTTGGTGTACAACTTTGAATTTGCAGATATACGAATATTTTGTGACCGAAGCATTTGACTTTCGTGTGTTTGGTACGTGATGTCGACTAATGATGAGGAAACCAGAATTTGCTAGTTAACGTGCCTCACGAGAGCCTTTGGAATTCATAGGTTTTGAGGGCCTGCTTGATGTTGACTTGCAGCTCTGGATTTACGAGTGTGGTCCCCGATGTTGTTGATCTAAATTTGGTTTACTGATCTGCCAGTTTTGTGCCAAGCTGCATTTTTCGCGCACAACACATTCTTCCATGCCTACATGTAATCATTTACGCCAAAACCTTTATGCATCGATTATATTACAAACGGTTCTGGTCACACGCCTATTGCCACATCTCCATTTTTAGGGGTAAATTAATTGCGATTTTATTTCGAAAAAAAGCCAACTTTCAAAATTTATAAAACATAGATCCATTGCAACACTAAACCACTTTGCATTTTTAATAATTTATTTACTTTTTTACATACACTCAAGCTAAACATTTTCCGCTTACATTAAACCCTTGTCAAAGCATCTGCTGTAGAAATCCGATTGGCAGCTATCCCAATTTCCAAACCGCAATTATCATGTCGTTGGTCCGAACTGCAAATTTAACCCCGCCAAATCGACCGTCATCATGCCTAACACATTCATGGTTGTGACGGACGTTACTGTAAATCGCACCAAAACAATAAGACTGAGCGCGTAACTATACTAAAATTGTAATTCCATAATGAATAAGCACTGTGACGAATCAAAACTAACCAGCGTCCATAAAGTTCAATAATTTGGTATAAGTTAAGTAAACTGTGGTCAGTGTGGTTGTAAGCCGCTGACTAAGATTCACTTCGCCCTGTGTTTATGACCTCAAGAAAACATATGACGTTGGGTGGAACGAAATTGAAAAACTTTTAGTCAAAAAAAGGCTATTGATATAAAGCAGAGAGAAAGTGTGGAAAAACTGCGGCGTGAGCTTGTCAAGCATAAGCATAAGCATTTGGCATAAGCAAAACTCAATACAATAAAAGTAAAGACAGAATTTTCGGCTGCATACGAGTAAGCTTCAGATGCCAATGCATTGAGACAAGCATTCATTTCAGAATTTTCAACAATAGCGATCAAACATATTCCACAAAAACTAAAAACCGAATTTTGTTTTTAATTTGTTGAGCATTGTATAAACGTAAATTACTGTGATCAATGGTGCATATCCAATTAGTGCAAACATCATGTTAACAAAGCAAAATCCGCTAAGGCGACCACTCCGCTAACTCGGCCGCTTGACTGCGGTCCCGTGATTGGTCGGATTGGCGAGGTTCCTCCGTAGTAGATAATTGAAACTGAGTTTGGCTGGCGCAACCCCAACATTTTTTCTAAACTGTATTTGAATTACTTTCTCAATATGATTTTCTGATAATTTCTGCTGCAGGTGTTGAAAAGAGAAGATTGGAGAAGGCTTGGCATAGCTTCTCCGCAAGAACTAAGGCTAGATACTTGTGATGGTCATTGGAGGTTTTTTGTGACAACTGTGAAAAAGTTAGTTTTTTCAGAGCCTCGTAAAGGTAACAGTAGGCTTCTCACAAGTATTTAGCCCTGACGACGTCCTCGTAAGGGGATTATATCCCGTGATGTTTTTGCTAAATGATTATGTTGGTTGATTTTAATTATATTCAATAAAATTATGCTTATGATCTATGTTTGGCTAACTACAATAAGGACCACAACTGCACGAAGGATAAATTCAGCGGTGCAAGTGGTACACATGACCAAGCTTTAAACAAAAGTACTTTTCTCTATCCTGAAATTGTAATACCATCGTACGAGGTTTGTCCAAAAAGAATCCGACCTTTGGTCATAAAACGCACCACACAATGAATATCACAAATTTTATTTAATCTTTAAAATACCACCCTTAGAAGTGCAAGCACTTTTTCCAGCGCCTCCGCCACTTTTGGAAGCACCTCTTGAACTCATCCTCTGGAATGCTTCTGATCTCCGCCATCTTTTTTCCATCATGCCCTTACGTGACTGAAATCGCGTCCCTTTTGGCGTAGTTTTTAACTTTGGGAATAGCCAGAAGTGGCATGGTGCCAAATCAAGAGAGCAAAGAGGCTGTGCCCTAAGTGCCGTATTGCTTTTGACCAAAATATCTTTGATTGCATGGGTGGAATGAGCGGGACCATTGTCATGGTAAAGCTGTGAGTCCTTCCCTGTCCACATGTCTGGATGTTTTCTTTGCACAGCATTACAAAGGCAACGCAAAATCTCCAAGTAGTATTCTTTATTGATTGTTTGACCTTCTGGTGCATATTCGTGATGCACTATGCTGCGGAAATCGAAGAAAAAGGTTAGAATCATTTTCAAATTGCTCGAACTGGGCGTGCTTTTTTGGGCCTTGGTGATTCTGGATGCTTCCATTGTGAAGATTGAAACTTGGTTCTGGATCGTAATCGCTAACCCAGATATCATCACCAGTTATGATAGTCTTCGTAAATTCTGATCATTGTTTGCACAATTCAGCATGTCCTGGGCGATTTCCACATGGTGCTCCTTCTGTTGCTCCGTCAGCAGCCTGGGAATGAATTTGGCCGACACTCTCTGCATGCACAAATTTTCAGCTAAAATCGAGTGAACTAAACCTCTCCTTATTCCCACTTCTTAAACAATTTCCTTGAGTGTTAGACGACAATCTTCCATCACAATTTGGCGAAACTTCTTAACCACCTCCTCGTTTCGGCTTGTAGATGGCCTGCCAGAGCGTGTCTCATTCTCTACTGACGCTCGACCGTTTTTGAAGCGATTAAATCATTATTTCTGTTATTAGGCTTGCGAGCAAAAAATCGACGATTATGCACTATACGACTGCAATAAATGCTTCAAAAAAGGGAATGACACCAACTATCGGTTTGAAATTTTTATGCGTCTGCAACAATTGTGACGTCACAATCAGCCAAAACCACTTTAAAAACGTGGCATTATTTTTGGGGAAAGGAGATAAGGTCGGATACTTTTTGAAACAGACCTCGAAAAACTTTTCACAAAATAATTATGAACAGGATACCAAACACATCGATGTTCATCGTAAGCAATTCAATTAACAATACTACTAGTACATAGCAACACTAAATCACTTTTCATTTCTGATAATTTATTAACATGTTGACATACATTCACTCTAAGCTGAACGCTTTCGGCTTACATCAAACCCTTGCAAAAGCATTTACTATATTAAGTGTTAGAACTTAATCATGACATAGAACTAAAACTTTCAATATTAATGTACTGTAGGCTCAGGTCTTACACTACAAGCTCTCCTAGTCATTTATTAATAGAAATTTGAGGTCACAGCTTCATAAACTGGCAACCGAATACTATGGATTATAACGAATAAAACGAGTGATTACAAGACGACGACAAAATAATGACAAATAACTTAACGAAATAGGAAAAAAAATCAATAGTTTAATAGATTGCTTGGAATAAGACAAATAAATAAAAATATTTTCAGCAAAAATGAACAACCATTTGCCCACAGCTGTTTATTAAGAACTGGTTTGTTTAAATAAGAGAGCTTCATGAATTTTTGCGATAACAAATCAGACCACTTCTTAATAAACAGCTACCGTATTTGCCGGTGTATAAGTCGACTCGTTGTATAAGTCGACCCCCTAAAATTCGACGGAAATTTACGATTTTATGATATATACAAAGTTGAATTTCATGACTCGGTGTATAAGTCGAGGTCGATTTTTTTAGGTCGAGTTTTGATCGAAAAAGGTCGACTTATACACCGGCAAATACGGTATATGCGATTGGTTGTTACTTCCCCCCAAAATATTAAAATTTACTCGTCTAATTCCAACACAATCCATCAATCTATTGTATTTGTCGCTGTTTCATTAAGTCATTTGTCATCATTTAGTCGTTGTTTTGTCATCACTTGTCTTATTCGTTTCAATCCATAGAACTTGGCTATCAGTATATGTTGCTGTGACCTCAAATTTCCGTTAAAAATCTGACTTCGTGAGATAGTGTAAGACCTAGACCTAAACCAAGATTTGAGTTTTAGTTCTATATCATAATTAAGTTCTATTTCTTCATATTATACAGTGAAACCTCGATAACCCGACCAATCACGGGACCGCAGTCAAGCGGCCGAGTTAGCGGAGTGGTCGCCTTAGCGGATTTTGCTTTGTTAACATGATGTTTGCACTAATTGGATATGCACCATTGATCACAGTAATTTACGTTTATACAATGCTCAACAAATTAAAAACAAAATTCGGTTTTTAATTTTTGTGGAATATGTTTGATCGCTATTGTTGAAAATTCTGAAATGAATGCTTGTCTCAATGCATTGGCATCTGAAGCTTACTCGTATGCAGCCGAAAATTCTGTCTTTACTTTTATTGTATTGAGTTTTGCTTATGCCAAATGCTTATGCTTGACAAGCTCACGCCGCAGTTTTTCCACACTTTCTCTCTGTTTCATATCAATAGCCTTTTTTTGACTAAAAGTTTTTCAATTTCGTTCCACCCAACGTCATATGTTTTCTTGGGGTCTAGGATGATTTGTCTAAAACAATACGTCTAAATTACAATTTGTCTAAAACGAATTTGTCGAAACCAATTCCAAAACAACATATTGTAAAAAGAACTGCTGCTAAACTTAAGCAAATAACCCTAACAATAACCCTCACCTAAAACAAATTGGTTTAGACAAATTGTATTTCAGACCAATTGTTTTAGACAAACTCGCCTGATACCATTTTCTTGAGGTCATAAACACAGTGCGAAGTGAATCTTAGTCAGCGGCTTACAACCACACTGACCACAGTTTACTTAAATCATATCAAATTGTTGAACTTTATGGACGCTGGTTAGTTTTGATTCGTCACAGTGCTTATTTATTATGGAATTACAATAATTATTTCTAGTGTGGTTACGCACGCATTCTTATTGTTTTGCTGTGATATGCAGTAACGTCCTTCACAACCGTGAATGTGTTAGGCATGATAACGGTCGATTCGGCGGGGTTAAATTTGCAGTTCGGACCAACGATATGGTGGTCGCGGTTTGGAAACCGGGGTGGTTACGTTAGTAAAGCTAGATACAATGCTTTACCATAGAAAAATATTTGAGACTGCACTGAAGTAAATGTAATCCTGGTGTGGAGTGGTCCCAAATCGGGTTTCTACTGTATTATATTTTATCACAGTACCATCCAGATAAAGCAAGGTCAAAATATGATGAAAGCAGAGAAAATTGCAAAAATGAAATTTACCCTAGTAGAATGTATGGCAGCAACCCGCAATATCAACTCCACCTTACAGCTGAATTCAAAAAATGAATAAATATTAAACATTTACAACTTGACACCACATCTCACCACGTGGATGTTAACTCATAATAAGGTAGAACTTCACAATATAAAGACAAAAAGCATGTTTTAAAAAATGTAAACAAGTGACAATAGAGCGATAATTTTGTAATTCAAAAATTGTGTGATGTTCAAAGACTTTAGATTAAAAACAAAAAATAAGTTGTTTTGCAATAAAAAAAAACATGTAATCATTTTCTTGGTGCAAGGGATGTTCAAACAGTTAATTTGTTATATCCAGCAGCAAAGTTAGATTCCCCACGAGCAAAGTAATTGAAACAGACGGCAGACCCAATTTGGCAAATTTAAGTATTTATTTACTCTCTTCGGATTAGTTTATTAATAAGTAATTTCAGATTTTGATCCAAAAAGGCAGCAATATCTATAACTCAATTTTTTTGTGATTTTTACCCCTACATCTAAACTATTCTGAACATAGGTTTTGCAGGTTGCACAGCAAGATTGATAGTTTGTATTGTTTTAACACAACCCCTTTCAATGAAATACGTGCAAAAGCGACTTCGCTGCAAATAAGTAACCTAGTTTCGTACTTGAAAAGGTCCTAGGCGTTTGACTAGAAACATTTCAGTCAAATAAGCTAATGAAAGCGTTGCAAACATGGCGTACTCTAACAAAAGGCCATGTCAACACGCAGGTGAACTGTCTCACTGAAGGCGAATATTTCAAAATCAACTCATTTGCCAAAATACTGACAACCATGACATATGGAGTTACAATATATTCTAGCGTACTTGAACAATCACATTTTACTTATTGTAATCATAAAAACGTTTATAGGCGCAAAAAACGCACGTGCGTGGGGAGTAGGGTTTAAGGTGAAAAACCAAATTCGGTTGTGAACTAAATTTTAGTTATTAATCTTTCAAGTTATTGGTAACCAACTTTGTTGATTTATTCTTGTACCCAGCGCTAGATTCAGCAAATATACCTATTTCAAGGGCGTATGAAGGGGGCAGAGGCAATTGCACTTAGTATTAGTGGATCAAAGGAAGGTTTTTTTCCTTCCTTAGCTCTACAAAAAACCGTTTTCAAAATTAGTAGCTCCCTGTAGAACATTCTGGATACGCCTCTGATATATTTAAGTTCATGAGACCGAGCTAAAGCTAAAACTTAACGAAATTATTGAATAAGTTAATGGGGCAAGCTAAGCTTCAACATTTTTTGTTTTGGCTCCTTTATCGATTTAGGCGAATACAAATGGCAGTAGTTTTTGAGCAATATGTTTGCAAAAATAGCAGCATGTGACTGTTCAATTTTCAAATTGTAACATTCTGATATGCTTACAAGGATTTTACAAAAAAAATTTTGGCAAGTAACTTCTACAATCTCATGAAACATTACATATTTGTACCTAGCCCACTCGCATACAGAATCAAAAGGAATTTTTAAACTGCCGCGGTTCATGCCTGACAAGAAATGGCCGTATTTTTTATAGTATATAAATCTATCTTCTGAAGAACGGTTCTCATACCTAGTCGCGTACCCAGCAATATAAACAAAAGTCATTTTAATTTCCATTGCTAAGTGATTTATAAATTCTGGTAAATTGTCAAATATTGTGCACATGCTTTCAGTCATGATGAAGCTGCATTTATCACATTCACGTACACTTTGTCCATGATTACCTGTAGTATTTAATAAGCTACCATCAGCGAATCGTAAACAAATTTTTGTTTTCTGAATAGCCATTTTCTACACAATCTGCTGCACTGTTATCAAATACGTGCCACCACACCCCTGGCGAAACTTTTCGAACTGCTTCTCCGAGTGATTAGTGGTAAATATTCTAAGCAAAACATATTGATGTGATGTTTTCAATAAGTGCTTACTTAGTCCCACAAATCCTTGCATGAGTGCCATATGGCTTTAGAAGTGTATTTGGTGAGACATTTTGCTCTTTTAACTGCAGTACCACTTGGTACAACGTGGAACATTTTTAGTGCCATGTCACCAAACTCCAGAAAAGTTTTTAGTTGCTTGTCATTTTCAAAGCGAATCACTGCTCGATCCTCATCCCTCATAAAAATATCCTCATTTGGGGATTTTACATTTACAACGTGCCAAAACTGAAACACTTTTTCAATACAACAATAGGCTTTTGCATTTCAAAGCGGCATTTTAAAGCACGTAGAGTCTCATCACAAAAACTGCCTAATAAGCGGTATATCTGCCAAAGAAGATTCATTTTGGTAGAACTCATTCTTAACAAGACTAAAACATACACTAGAAACATATAGGACAAGGTAACAACAAATAAGCTACTGCAGTTTTAGCGGTTGCTTACTGCTTGCTAAATTGATGCTTAACTTTATTCTAACCTCTAAACCAAAATTATAAGTTAAGCAACAAGGTGACTGTCGAAATTTAACAAGTCCCAAAATCTTTATTAACTTCCTGTTTCAAACTTTACTTTGCCTCACTTTCAACTTATCTTTGGTAAATTTAGTTCTAAGCATTAGCCATACTGCCAAAAAATGGAAAGCTTGCAGTCAACGCGGGTGCAGAACACACGTTCTTATGCGCTGCGCGCTGCAACCTTTCATAAATTTCTGCCACCAGCCACGTAAGCAGATCACACACTCGTACTTACTGCTTTTTCAAAACAATAACATTTGCCTCCAGTGAAAATGTTTACGTGCGTGTTGATGTGGCCTGTTGTTAGAGTACGCCATGGTTGCAAATCAAGCCCTTCGAAAAGAAAGAGTCAAAATGGCATAGATACAAAAATTACAAAAGTTGATGCAAAAATTAAACCCAAAAATTTAACTGCGCAAAAGGATGGAATTAGACAGTTAAATTAAGTTAAACTATGTCTCTTGAGAATAAATAATAAAGTTTTAAGATTAGCCATTTTAACTAATACTACAGGCCAACGATGTGGGTTGAGCGATCTGCAGTCACTCACTCACCACTGAAACGGCTTCCCAGAGTACTAACAAATTTTGCCCTACAATGAGCCTGTGTTGGATCCCACAAGTGTGACGTTATTTAAACCTTTTAGCTACTTATCGGTTACAAACTGCACTGAATAGACGCGATAGATCGAAACAGAGTTGCTGTCAGCATTTAGTCATGTAATTTTTGTTTATTTTTGTATACTTGCGATTTCATTAATTTAGTTGTTTTCTCTATTTTTATAAAAATTTTTGGAAAATTTCTTTCATTCTGTTAATGCGTATTTACATGTTTTGGTGTTGCACCTTTTCCTTCTCCTCTTGCAACCTTTGTGTGTCTGAAAAACTTTGAAAACAGCTCACAACTTTTTCGTAATCTTTAAAAACGTCAAAACGACGTCTTAGTTTTACGTTGTGAGGTTAAATTGGGCAGGTAGGTCAGGTTTTGCAAATAACATTATACTAGGGATTCTCAACCTTTTTGTAGGAATATGCCATTTTTGTTTTGAAAATATGTCATGGCGCATTCTTAACCTTTTGCATGCATTGTGCTTGTATTCCAAACGATAGGCAAAAACTTTCTTTTTGCGAAATATTAGAAATAACGGCAAAAGCAAAATATCAGAAGGAACGCGCAAATTACTTACTCTTACAATTCACTAGTGGCTGACATATACTGGCCACGATTGCCACTCCACCCATTTTATAGCTAGATACTGTAATTGTGACAGTAGGACAAGAGATGACCCTTCTTTTTGGAAGACCATTTTTTATTCGGGCAATTCTACAAGAGCTCCGACGATACTGACGGTTACTTCATTGCTACATTTCCTTACTTTTGGCCCACGATGCTTGTTTAAATGTTTATACCATTTTAAAACCGTTTCAACTGTCATCGAATCACTTTATTGGCTATTTTATAAACAATTATTGCTCTGTACAATTTAAAATTTATCTTTTAACTCTGAATCATTTAAACTGAAATATATGTTGATAATCAGGGGAAATAGTTATAACTTTTGGTAGCGTCGCAGCAAAAGTAACAAATTTTAAACTTGCTAGCACAAGGTAACAATACGTTACCAAAAATAGCAACTCTGGCAACCGTGGTCATTGACCATATATGGTCATGAGAAAGTGATCATTATTCTGGCGCAGACTAACCTCAACATTGCTGACTATAGTGCTCAATATGCCGATATCTCGGTTCTGCATTTGCTTTCCCAATCAAAATTGCTTGAAAACAATCGTATATGTTGAGAAAAGGAGCATACCGCAGTAGTATATAATATTACTTTTAACCCCCTTTTTGCGGCGCTCTGCGGCGCCCTACGTCATTTCCAAACGTGACGTCCGAACGTGGTGATACGTCATTGAACGTGCGGCTACGTCATTTCCGAACGTGGTGATACATGAACTTGTAACAACTTGTAAACACGTGTAACAACTTGTAAACAAATGACAACACAAAGACAACGTGTACTTGTAACAACTTGTAAATAACAACTTGAAAACAAATGTCAAATACAACTTAAAACAAATGTCAAGACATCTTAAACAAATGTCAATACAACTTAAACAATGTGAATTCAACTTGAAAAGAAATGTTTATAACAGCTTGTAGATACAACGTGTAACAACTTGTAATTTACATCTTGAAAACAAATGTCAATACAAGTTAAAACAAATGTCAATACAACTTAAACAAATGTGAATACAACTTGAAAAGAAATGTTTATAGCAGCTTGTAAATACATGACAACTTGAAATTGATTTGTTATAGGCACCCACGCTTCAGAATACCCCACTTCAAAAGTTCTCCAGTTAATTTCGCTTTTCAACTCGTTAACGATCTTTTGCCTTATTGTAAACACAGCTATTGTAAAGCGGAAATACTAACTTTTAGGTCGTGACTGAAAGTCTTTGATAGCTACTTCCTTTCGAGCGTCAATCACGTGTAATCGGTCGCTTCGTAAAATTTTTTGTTTTAAAACCTCTGATCGATTTGATCCCTAGAATGTTGTTTCTTTACTCTTCTATTGGGGGTATTTTCCTAGTTATATTTCTGCAGTTGGTTAGAATTAATCTACATCTATTTCAGTATGTAGGCAATGGATTCAGCCCTATTACAATCTTGGAGAAAGAAAATCTTAAAAATATACAGGGTGTATCACAAAGATATTCACCCCCCCTAGAGCTCAATCCAAAAGGACTAGGAAAAAAACAAAAATAATGTTATAAATTATATTAAAATAGAAATTTATTCCGTACATTAAATCAATCCTAACTAGTAATCAGTATGACCACCATGGTTTTTTCTAACAGCATCTAATCTTGCAGGATACGATTTAAGAAGATTAGCAAAGATTTCAGGTTCCTCTTTTATTTTAATTAGTTCTTTTGAAATAATAGTCTTTAAGGTTTCCACTGAATTTCTTTCCATGCTAGGAATCTTTAAAATTCTATCTTCAACATGATTTTTTCAGATTCAGTTTTTTTCAATCTTTAAAATTCTATCACTCAACAACTTTTGAAAAGCAACAACATTGATTTCTTCGACAACAGTCAGTGGCCAGGTTCATCACCAGATTTAAATGCAACTGAAAACTTGGGAGCTATTCTGAAAAAACATGTTGAAGATAGAATTTTAAAGATTCCTAGCATGGAAAGAAATTCAGTGGAAACCTTAAAGACTATTATTTCAGAAGAACTAATTAAAATAAAAGAGGAACCTGAAATCTTTGCTAATCTTCTTAAATCGTATCCTGCAAGATTAGATGCTGTTAGAAAAAACCATGGTGGTCATACTGATTACTAGTTAGGATTGATTTAATGTACGGAATAAATTTCTATTTTAATATAATTTATAACATTATTTT